>OY756931.1:3308929-3589503 GCA_963580335.1 Leptographium flavum | reverse complement strand
CCTAACCCTACCCTAACCCTAACCCTAACCCTAACCCTAACCCTAACCCTAACCTAACCCTAACCCTACGCGAAACCCTATCCCCTTAAGGCTAGTGTAGGGCACATCTCTTCTCTGTCGTCCATCTCTGTCGTCCGTCTCTGTCGTCCATCTCTGTCATCCATCCATCCTTCCCTCCACTGCCATCCTCCACTGCCACCCTCCACTGCCATCCTCCACTGCCATCCATCCATCCATCAAGCACGCAGCCCAGCCTCGTCGCTCCGGCGTCACGCGTTACACTACACTACCCTGCCTCGCCAGCACCCTCCTCCACCGCTCGCACCGCCGTCCATCAAGCACGCAGCCACCCTCGTCGCTCCGCCTTCCCGCCCACGCGTTACACTACACTACACTACACTGTCTCCTCTCTTTCCCCCTCCTCTTTTCTTCCTTGTACTCTTGATCTCCCGCACCCTCTATTCCCTTTGCTTGTTGATGTGTTTGCTGCTTCATCGCTTTTCTCCGCATTCCCTTTGCTAATTCTGTCTCTTGTTTGCTGCTTCATCGCTTTTCTCCTCATTCTGCTGAATCTGTTTTCCTCACTCCTTCTGCTAATTCTTTCTCCTCATTGCCTGTTTCTGCTTTCCTTTTCCCTCTACCCTCTCCTTCTAGAACCCCTCCTGCGTCTCCTCTTTTCTCCATTACCCTGTTGAATTCTCTACCTGTGCTCCTCTGTTCTCTGTGCTTTTCTTTCTGTTTTGCTCTTCTCTTTATTCCCCGTCTTCTTTTTGCTCTTCTCTTTATTCACCGTCTTCTCTTTGCTCTTCTCTTTATTCCCCGTCTTCTTTTTGCTCTTCTCTTTATTCCCCGTCTTCTTTTTACTCCGTCTTCACTCACCGTCCTCTCTTTGCTCTTCTCTTGACTCACCGTCTTCTCTTGACTCACCGTCTTCTCTTGACTCACCGTCTTCTCTTTGCTCTTCTTATTCACCGTCTTCTCTTTACTCCGTCTTCACTCACCCTCTTCTCTTTACTCGCTGCCCCCCTCTCTCGCTCTTTCCCTCCACTCCTCCTCACCCCACCTCCAAGTACTGCTCCTACACCCGCCTGGTCCACCGCCTAGTCGCCACCATCTCTGCCTGCAATCGCCTGCCCGCCCAATCCCCCTGCTGTCTATCCCCTACTCCAGTCAGAGCCCCTCCTATGCCATCCGCCCCACACGCCCTCTACACCCACGCCCCGTCTTCCCGTCTTCCCGTAGCGCGTCCGTCCGCTTGTGCAGCCCCGTCTCCACCACAACACGAACGAGAGGTTTTTCCCCCCTGCAAGGGGCGTGGCGTGTGCTTTTGTTCTGTTTTGCTCTCCTCCTTATCGGCGTCAAATATCCAGGGAGCAATGGCCAGTCGCAAACGTCTTGGAAACGCGATACTTTGGACTCCTGGAGCAATTTTCACGCAAGTATCTCCTTTTTCCACCTTTTTTATTCGACATTAGTGGCCCACTAGTGAGAACAGGACTCTTTCTTCTCTCGCACTCCTATCCATTGTCTATCAACCAACCTCTTAGAAGAAGGCCTAGTTCTGCACAATCCAGTACCGGGCATGCCTTCCTTTGCACCACGATTGGAGCGTGACATTTTCGTATTTGGCGCCGTCTGCCTGGTGTGCAGAGAGCCGCCAATGGCTCGTAAGGCGATCTCGAATTCGAGATCGATACGAACACTGAGTACAACGGTAGCCAGAGTATATGGGGAGCTCGGCGGACGCGCGTGACCCGTCCGCTGGTAGCGCTTCTTTGGCCGGGTGAATAAAAACAAATCGCGAGCAGTGCAAGACCGCCTCGCGACATACAGCCCCACGGATCTGGTGAGTATTTCGCAAGTGCGACTCTATCCCCTTTCCTGGCATAACTGCATGGCGACACAACTTGCAGATAAGAACCCGATTCTCTTGGTCGATGTACAGCACGTCGTCCCACTTCTTGGCTTCGAACCGCGGCTCGACAAACGGCCCAACGGGAAGGAGTGGTGGTGGCCGCTTGAGCCAGTTGGTCTCCATCGGAACGGTGCCTTGGCATGGTCTGGGGCATGCGGCCGACTCCATTCCTGTTGCAGTGGTCGCGGCTGTTGCAGTGGTCGCGGCTGTTGCAGTGGTCGCGGCTGTTGCAGTGGTCGCGGCTGTTGCCGTGATCGCAGCTGTTGCGGGGGTCGCGGCTGTTGCGGGCGTGGTGTCTCCAACTCTCTGCCGTTTGCTGCTGCCGTGCTCTGCTCTGCCGGACGAAGACGCCCGCTTGCGTCCCGGAGCCCGCTGCCCCAGCTCGTCGTGCGGCACGTCTGTCGTCACCTGCTGCGGCCCCGCCCGGCTCGCCTGTCGAAGAAAGACATGCCACCGCGTCGACGCCCACTCGTACGCCCGCAGCAGCGATGGCTGCAGCCGTGTCGGATAGGCCGCGTCGAGCCCGTACGAGATGCCTCGCTGCAGCGGCCGGTGCCCGCTTTGCCATGCAATCGCCGTGTTCAGATCCGCCTCCGCGCTGCGGTCGTCGTAGATGTTGAATGGCCGCACCACCTCCCGTACGTGCTTCTCCGCGATGCCAATCGAGAGCTGCCGGTACTGCCGGCTGTTCCGACCCTTGCCCCATGCACGTTCGGTGGCATGCTGGAGAATCTTGCTAAGAAACGAGCCGGCCGGCCCCTTGCGGTACCGCTCAAACAAGAAGCGCCGCTGAGAAGCTGCTGGCTGCGGGTGTCCCTCTGCACCAAACACGTGCCGCCACAACAGGTCTGCAAATGGCCGCACGTAGACCAAATACCCAGCCATCGTCTGCCCCAGCCGTTCTGGCAAGAACCGCGCCACGTAAAACTCGTGGTTTGTCGCCCGCTTCGCTTTGTGGTGGCGCGTAATGTAGACAAGCGAACCATTCCAGATGTAAACGCTCCGAGTCCCGTGGGGTCCGTTGGCTAGTTGCAGCGTGAGCAGCTCCTCCGCCCGCGGGGCTTGCCCACATGCTGTGTACAAGCCGCCGACCAGCATCCTCTCGAGCTCGTCGACCGTCCTCAGATAGCCGACCACGGCCGCCCGGTTCCACCCGCCCTTGTGCACCAGACCAGTACGGCCGCAGATGTTGCCCTTGGTCAAGAGCTGTAGATCCACTAGTCCGAGCTCGTTGGCACGGTAGTTCACAAACGAGAAGTCCACCTGCGTGTTGCTGATTTCGTCCCGGAGCTGCGCCAGATCGATGAACGGCCGGCTTCCGCACAATAGCCGTGTGTACAGCGTCTCGGTTGCCGTCACAAAGTAGTCGGCGAGAGCCCGGAACTTCTGCATGCTAAGATGCATCTCGTCGTTATACGAGACCACCTGCCCGTCGTCGCTCCACCGAAGAAACACAGACGGTGGCTCGTCCTTTGCCCATGCCTTGCCGTAGCATCGAAGACGAAAGAGTTCATCAAACGGCCCGTCGCACCCAGCTGTGAGGCTTTTGCGCCGTACGTCTTGTAGCCTGTCGAGCTGGCGTGTGAGTGGCCGCTGCGGTAGATGGATGTGTGGGTATGCCTGGAGCGGGAGCGTCCACTCGAGTAAGAGCACGCGTTGGATGTAGATCAGGGCGGAGAGGACGGTCGTGTAGTTCCGCGCAAGAGAGAAGCCTTTGCTGTCCGGTGTGAGACCAAGAATCCCACTGAAGTAGATCAGAAGCGTCGAGCTGGGTTGGCCGTTGCGGAGTGTTTCGGTGCTGATCGTTATGCTGAGATGAAACAAAAGCGCGAGAACCTCTTGGGCTGCTTCCTGTACGTCTGCTGCAGGACAGGGCAGCGAACGCGGCTGACGTAGTGGCGGGAAAAGGTTTGTCTCGCCGTCGTCGTCGTCGTCCGCCTCGCCGTCGTCGTCGTCGTCCGCCTCGCCGTCGTCGTCGTCGTCGTCAACCTCGCCGTCGTCGTCGTCGTCCTCCTCGACCTCGCCGTTGTCGCCGTCGTCGCTGTCCTCCATGCCGGTGGGATGATTCTCGCCAATGCCATCGTCTCTCCCCTCTTCGTCACTCCCGTCCCCGCTCCCAACCCCGTCCGACTCGCCTGGGCCAACAACGACATCGTCGATTGGCCATCGCCCAGAAGATGAATCGGTGCACGCCCAGAAGCGGTGCTGCCAGATCGCCTCGACCTCCTCCAGCACCTTTGGACGCACAACCCCCTTCGTAGCACGCCGCCGCTCTTCGGCCGACATCCGGCAGCACCGAAAAACAAAAGCAAGACACCGCTTCCACACCCGTGCGTAGCGTAGCCTTGTCCCTGGCAACGGCATCTCAAACGGGTGGGCCCTACTTCGTTGTGGGTCGCAGCTATAGAGCCAACAAAGCAGCGGTTCGCCGGTGTAGCGAACCGTAGTCTCGCACCGGCCGAGCATCCGATCCACGGCATCGACGAGACATGCAATCCGCTGCTCGTCCTGGCGCGGGCTGCACACGCCTGGCCTGCTTGCGTCGCTCGTTCCGTCGCTGTCGTTGCCAACCAGGTAGTCCTGGTCGAGGTGCTGGCGGTCCGGCAGCCGTGTGAGTCCGCAGAGCAGATCGTGTCCGACGCCTGCATACGTCGTGGGCCACTGCGTCCGTTCGAGCCAGCGGTTGTGGTGAAGAAACGTGTCCCGTTCCGATTCGGGGTCGGCGGCCCCATCCGCCAATGGCTCGCGCGCACGCGCCCGTGCTTCTTGTGCATAGACCTTGTTGACGAAGGCTATGTTGGCGAGACTGGCTGTGGACTGCGCATGGCCGTATGCGCATGGCAGGACGGGCTGTTCCGACGTCGTCGGCTTGAAAGCGGGCGTGCGGCTGACTTCGAACCAGCGGCTGGCCATGCGCGAGTGGAAGAACCGCTGGCACCATACCTGCTCACGCCACGGCCGTGCATTGGGGTCCTCGCTCTCCTTCGCGGGCCGGCCTTTGCCTTGCGAATTCTGCCATTGATGCTGTGTCCGGCAATGGGCTCGGATCTTCCGCGGGTCGGTAGAGATGTATCCACACGCGACACATTGTCTCCCGTCCGTTCTAGGCGGTTGAAGATACTCAATGGGCGGATGAGACGGTGCCGGGAACTGGAGAGCAGTCAACTCGCCCTGGTTTTGGAAAATGTCGAGTTGCTGGATCGCTTGGGCAACGGCGCGCTGCTGCTTTCGTGGAATGTCTTGATGTCGTTCTCGTAGGTGGCTGGCGACTTCCTTTGCAATGCAGGCAAACTGGCATATCGTGCAGGCGACCAGCCGAAACTCATACAGCTGAAAAAACGGGTGGATGTCCATGACGCCAAGATGGTTGGAGGAACAAGATGGCTGGAGGAACAAGATGGCTGGAGGAACAAGTATGAGTATTTATGTTATTGGTAGTATTTATGTTATTGGTCTCCTCCGTTCCATCCTCCTCGAATCGTGTAGGCTCCCACCGTACAGATAGAATCATTCTCTACTCCGTAACTTCGTTGGCATCGCGTACGCGTCCAGGCGGCGGCCCAAGCGGCTGAGCCGCCTCGAGATACCTCTTACTTGGCCGGCTCCACGAGCTGGCTTCAAGTCAAGCGCCATAACCGCAATAGGTAACCCACATCAGCCTGCCCTCTGGCAGCTGCTAGTCGAAATGGGTGCCTGTCTGTATATTAGTAGTCCTTATCTAGACGCTCCTGAGTATATAGCACGGGCACCACCCGATCTTCATAGCCCTGGACGGCAGCCGGCCTTACGGCCGGCGCGCCGCCCCGTCGCATACCCTACGGGAGGTTGCCGCTTAATACGGCGCGACGTTAAAATACAAACAAACAAACAAACAAACCGTGGTCATAGAGATGCAGCCCACCCAGCAGAACCAAAACAGGTTTAGTGCAGAATTTAAAGCGCTAACTCAATTTGGACGTTTTTTGACCACGAAATGACCACGAAATTAGTAAGCAGGAGTCGACGACGACATCACAACTTTGAAGCAAAATGGAAGCACAACGAGTAGACGAAAAAAATAAAAGAAAATTGGATGTTGATCTGATAGTTGTGTAGATATATAAGATGTATTGAAATTTAATTTTACCTCGTCTTTGGTGTGACGTCGTGGTCGTGATTTCACTAATGGCATGCAGCTTCGGCAGCAATCACGCGATCGAGCTGGGTGCGGGAAAGACGAAGCTCGACTCGCCAGCCGTATCCTCGCGACATGTCGTCTAGGTTGGTCTTGATCCGCTTGCACGAAGCAAGGAGTGCGGATTCGGCTTCTGCTCGCCTCTTCCCGTCGTTCCGGTGGCTAGGGCGGCCCAAGGCGTTGGCCGTCTGTACACTGTAGGCCAGGTTGCGGATGTTACTGTGGGAAAAGGCCCATATGCCGGCAGTGTTATACATGCCTTCCTCCACCGTGTAGGACTGAACATAGGCAAGCCCCATCTGTCGCAGCGCACTTGTCCGGGTTGGCTCGGCAGTTACCGAGACACCGTCTTGAAGCATGTGGATCGGGTATTCTGTCACTGTGCACTTGGACAGCTTGGGAGGCAAGTCGCTGTCCTCTTGGCCTGCCTCGTGGTGAGCCCTGGCGCCTTCGTCTGGTCCTCTGGCTCCGTCCTGGGTTTTCCCCCACACCCTTCTCCATGGTCCTTCCTCCTCCTCTTCGTGCTCCCTTCCGTCTCTCTCGTCGGGGGCCTGGGCGTCCTGCCAACCCGCATCGACCACGTCGCTCTCGTCGTCGCTGTCCTCGCTGTTGTCGGCCATCTCCGTGTCTTCCGAGGCATTTGGGCGATCCGGTAGTCCGAGGGCCTCGTGCACAGCACCGTGTAGTAGCCGCAGAGTGTTGAGCTGGCAGCAGCGTCGGCCTAGAACGGTAAAGCCCTTTGGAGCTAGGGTTTCAGACGCCACGTCGATCCATTGAGTAGATCCGCCGTTCCGAACCATGCCGTCGTAGTACTCGCGCTGTTGGTTGATAGCAGCAGAGGGTGGCTGGTTCTGTCTGGCGCGGAAGACGAGCTTTGTGTTCTTGTTGTTGTATAAGAAGACAGCGTTGCCAAAGGCCCAAAGCTCATGGGGGGCGTGTTCGGCCTGGGTAAAGACGTGGCGAAAGTGTTGCCACAGACGGGCGACTTGTGATAGGCGTGGTACGCCTTTCTTGCCGGTTTGGTACAAGCGGGGGAAGAAGACGTAGAGGATGTCCTTGTCGCGCCGCCCTAAGACGGTGTGCGGGACAGTGTGCAGCGGTGCGTTTTGTGGCCGTCCGTCTACTTCAACAGGGATGGTGAGATGCACAGAGTGGGTGAGCATCCGGTTCTGCTGCGCGCTAAGTGCAATCGTCAGCGGGCCGGTGAAGTCGTCGATGTTTTTGCTGAGGTGTAGCATGCTGTCGACGTCGTACACTGGCGCTTGTACCGGGATGTTTGCATTGTCTTCTGTGTGCAAACAGACTCTTGCAGCATCCCACATGCCTTGCTTTGTCGGGCCGCACCATTCCGTCTCGAGTCTGCTTGCTGGCGGCAGGTCGTCCCGCGTCTGTAGCAAAAGAGCTCTCCCAAGCGGCCGCTGGACACAGTTCAGTCCCACGAGTGCGTGAAGGTCCGGCTCGGGATAGCGGTTAGCAGGCGCGGAGTCGTCGCCTCTAAAGGTGCTAGCAAGCGGGAGGTGGAGAGCACAGTCGCTAAAGTGCTTCTGGTAGGAGCGATCATGACTGCTATACGGACAAGAGACAAGCCCGTTCTGTAGTACGTAGAGGATGCGTCGGGCCAGACGGTCTTCTTCGTGAAGGCGGGGGTCTTGTAGCCATGCAGCAAGTGTAGCGATGTTGAGGAAGGGAACGATGCAGATTCGTAGTGTGCAGGTTCGTTGTCAAGGCCATCGAAATCAGACTCGGTCCCATAGCTTAAAGGGGGCGGTGTTAGGATGTCTGGGCTACCTGAGAAAGCTGACTGCTGAATGGGTGTTTGCGGGGTTGAGGTTGGAAGCTGGGGTTGGTCTGAGAAGGAAGACGAAAGTCTCGAGGGAGTAGCTGGGTACTGGATTGGTGCCGGCTGGCGCGGAGAGAATCGAAAATTCGAAAGAGTATGCTGATGTTGGATGGATGCAGGCTGGCGCCGGGGGAACAGAGCAGGCTGGTGTTGGATCGATGCATGCTCGCGCAAAGGGGATGATGAATTCGAGGGAGCAGGCTGGTGTTCGATTGATGCAGACAGGCGCTGGAGAGACGGCGAAGAACTAGCATGCAAAGAGGTCTGCTGTCTAGGAGTTCTAGAATTTGTTAGCTAAGATGCAGATAGCATTGGTGAGAATAAATAGACAAACATAGTAACCCAGGACTGAATCGTTAACGTCTTTTGGCGAGATGGCCCGGGATCTCCATCAGAATATCGGTTGCTTGGTGTTGGCGTTCCCTTGTTGCTTGGAAAGTATTGCGCAAAACTACTATCTGTTGATGACCCTTGGCTTGGAGAGAAGTAGCTTTCGATGGTTTGATTTGTTGGCGTTTGAGTAATCTTTGTAGCTTTTCTTTTGCCTTTCCTTTGAACAGGTGCCATGATGCCTTTCTTCGTCTTACTGTTTCTTGTTGTACAGTAGTAAAAATCGGATGTCTGAGAATTGTAGGGGGTAAGGAAAGAATTCCGAACTATTAATTGTGTCGGTATGAATGCATCGCATCGCTAGAATATGATTATGTAAGCAGTGCGCGCACAGGAGGGATGGGAGGCATCGGGCTGTAGGGTCCCGACCAGGCCCACTGGAAGATAGGGGTAGTGTCACAGTCCATAGTCTCGCGCACCAAATTTTGGTGCGTCGGACTACGAGAGAAGACAGACCACTTCACCACAGATCAATTGTATAGCTTCCTGCAGACAGGAGGACGTACAGGATCACGGTGAACACCAATGTGCATTGCTTGAACCATCGCATTTGTACAGGTGAATCCACAGAAGTCGTAAATTATTCTCTTCTCTTTCTTCTTTTTCTCCAAGTCTGACGCGCACTGGGTATCGATTCCGGCCATTCTAAAAAAAAAAAGCTGTCATGTGTTAGTCCGCCGTTTCTTAGGCCGTGAGGGTGTCTGTGTATCGTCCTCCCCTGGTGACTGGCCTTCCCTTAACTTCTTGGTTTGCACAGCTTCGCCCGCCGTCTTTCCACACAGCGTGTTTAGGCCGCGTTTGAGCAAAGGACTCCGCTGCATCTTTAGCTCGCTTGTCTGCTGGACCTGTTCTTGCGCGTCGTCGTCCTCCTTAACAAGCACATTATCTTTCTCTTCATTCACAACGGCCGTCTTTGTTGCCCATACGGCCATAGTCGCTTGGTCGAAATCAAAGTGCAAGACACGCCGCGTCTCGGGGTTCCAGGCACAGTTGTACACACGTATGTCGCGGTTGCGCAGCCCGAGGTCGTACAGCTCCTTGGCCGTACGGTCCATTGCCGTCTGCAGGTTGACATTTAGCGGCAGCCGCTCAGGCTTCCCTAGATCCTGGCCGGCGTACGACAGAAAGAGCAGCGACCGCATCATGCAGTCCGACGTGAACCGGGCCGATGAGAACGTCATGACGCCGAGACAGACCGGGATCAGCTTGCCCTGGCATGCCTTGAGCGCATTGTACACGCGCAGCTCGTGCTTGAGACTGTCGACGCAAGAGACATAAGTTGCCTTGGCGACCAAGCCATAGCCTGCACAAGTGACGGCCACATGCACCAACGCGCCATAGCGACCCTCTCGCCCGAACGGGACACAGCGTTGCGTCGTGTCCGTCTCTGCCGCCTTGGCCTGCACCAGTAATGCCTCCCGAATCCCAGCTTCTGTCAAGGGATGGCGGTCGGGCAGGCCGTGCTTCCGCAGGGACGCAGCACGGTGCAGCTCGACATTGGGGCACTTTTCGTCCAGCGGACGCTGGTGGACAACGCCCAAGAGACAGGCCTGTGTGCAATAGGGGAGATCAAGGGCCAATGGCCGCCCTTGGGCTGCTGCTGTGCTGACACCATCGCCCGCACCGCCATGCCTCCTGCGAGGCATGGCATGGGTGGACACGGAGCCCATGCGGGTCCGTTTCGAACCCGAACCTTCTGCAGAACCTTTGTCCCCGCCTCCGCCTCCGCCTCCGCCGTCTCGTCCGCTCTTGCTTCCGCCTTCGCCACCGCCCTCGGCATCGTCGGGGTCCTCGAGGTCCACAGGTTCCGTGATATCTCCCCTCTTCCCTCTGTACCTGACGGTAGGCCACACCATCCGGTCCCGGGCCCAGGCATCAATCTCCTCGTCCGATGGAGCCACATCCCGTAGTGCGAGCAAAACAAGAGTCGACATGTACGCCGCTGCTGTCTTCTTGGGGGGCAAGGGAGCCTGAGCACCTTTGAGCGTAAACGTCACGCGGTAGTAGTACAGCGTATCGCGGTCGTCGGGCACCACGTGCAGCATCAACAGCCCATGTCCGGTGGCAATGTAGCCATACTCTAGGGCACCCGATATCATGTAGTGGTACGCCTGGCATAGTGCCTTGGCCAGGTACACCGAGGGGTACTTTTTGCTGAACACGGCATCGTTGGGGACATCTTCCGGAGGCAGAGTGCCGTCCACGCCCGCCGCCTTGACAAGGTAGTCTTCCGGCGGGCTTTCCAGCATATGCTGTAGCTTGGGCGCCGTCAGCCGGTGGGCAGCTTTGTACTCGCCGACCAGAAAACGCACTTTGATCTTGGCTTCCTCGTTGGGGTCGTACATGCAGATGCGGTCGGGAATGTTGGAACCGCCTGTGTCCGAGGTGAGCTTCCTCTTGGAGGATCTCGATCTTGATGTCTGTGTTTTCTTGTCCTCGTCTGCAAAATGGATATAGCTAGGGGTCTTGGCGTCCGGGGTTCCGGATGCGGCATGAAGGTACTCATTCACAATCGCAGCTGCCGGCTTCTCGAGAGCAATGCGCAAAAAGGGGCGCAGCGTCGCCTCGTTCTTCGACTTTGGGCTGAAAGCAGACAAAAATCCAGAAACTTCATGGGGCGACGCAAAGCTCGCATCCAAGGGGGTGAGGATGTCTTTGAGCTCTTGG
Source organism: Leptographium flavum (assembly GCA_963580335.1). Taxonomy (NCBI): domain Eukaryota; kingdom Fungi; phylum Ascomycota; class Sordariomycetes; order Ophiostomatales; family Ophiostomataceae; genus Leptographium; species Leptographium flavum. The sequence continues at coordinate 3,578,517 of OY756931.1, read as the reverse complement.
AACTTCCGGTCATGAAGCGCCTCAAAGTCTGCCCAGAAACGAAGACGCCGAGGACAGAACTTGCCAGCGACCGATGTGGTTCCTTGTGCCAGCTGCGAGCGGTCCGTTTCAACTGTAAACTCGTCGTAGACGCGCTCGTTGACGAGACAAAGGAAGTCGAGAAACTTGGTCTTGCTAACGTTCCTTTCCTGCTCAGCGATGGTGTTGTCCTGCTCAGCGATGGTGTTGTCCTGCTCAGCGATGGTGTTGTCCTTCTCGGCGATGGTTTTGTCCTTTTCGGCGATGACTTTGTCCTTTTCGGCGTTTTGTTTTAAAAGCCTTGCAATGATCTCGTCTTTCGACTCTCCCCTTTCGTCCGGGTCAAGTATCTGCTTGGGAGGAGGTGTTGAGGGTGCTTTGCCCTTATACATTGTCGCATTGCAGAAAGCCGGCAGTATGGTTGTGGTTCATGTAGTTGATATGGTTGATGTGGTTGATGCGGTTGGTGGTCGATGTAAACAATAAATAGAAGACGATGTGATCCAAGAGACTCCTGATAAGTAGAGAGGGGCGAATGGATATTGCACGTGACTTCGCGCCATAGCGGCCCCATTGCCTATAGCGGTGTAGGGCGGCAGATAGTGTATGAGTGGGGCAGTATTAAATCGGCGAATTCAACTTCGTTACAAGAAGATGCGTCGGTTAGGAATCGAACCCGGGTTATAGAAGTCACAAATGATCCTCTCTGTCACGGCGGGCAGGCGGGGGGTCAGGTAGGTGGGGACGAGCAGGTGAACGATAGTATGGTCTATGGCTAGTCTCGCAGGAGGTGCAGGTGGGGGTCAGGTTGAAGACGAGGACGTAGCTCAAGGAGCTACAATACAGGATGCAGGCAGAAGTCAGACTAAATACAGGATTCAGGGGTAAGGCGGGGTGCAGCGGCAGAATGCTTGCTGGCGACCAGCAAGCTAGGCGGCGGGTCTGTGACAGTGTGCATAGGGGAGGGGTGAGTGGGTACGGCGGCACGACAGAGGCTGACAAATGTGGTGGTAGCTAGACAAAGGTGCATGGTGGAGTAATGTCCATTCCCAGACTTATATACCCTAGCGGACTGCTTTGCATCCTTTGTATTCTGTACGAATGATTACTTGGCAGAGCCTTGTGCCGGTGTGTCACAGACCCGCCGCCTGGCTTGCTGGTCGCCAGCAAGCATTCTGCCGCTGCACCCCGCCTTACCCCTGAATCCTGTATTTAGTCTGACTTCTGCCTGCATCCTGTATTGTAGCTCCTTGAGCTACGTCTTTGTCTTCAACCCGACCCCTGCCTGCACCTCCTGCGGGACCAGTCCTAGATTATATACTGCCGTTCCCCTGCTCGTCCCCGCCTACCCGACCTCCCGCCTGACCGCCGTGACACTGTACAGGTTAAAGGCAGCATTTGCAAATTTAGCACAGTTACAACTTTGCTCTTTTAAAAACCTGAAGCGGTCGCCAGAGAGCAGCAGGTTTTCCTATATAAATAAAGTTAGTATATAAGAGGACATGCGTGATAAGACATATAAAAGGGTTATAACGTACCCATCTGCTCGCGCCAGTGTGCTAGAATACCATTTATCCTTGCTACTAGCATTAGGGCAGTTATGATCTCTGGTTTAAATCCCCTGTAAAGTTAGCAAAAGTATAGCGAAAAGTTTCTATGCTGGCAAATGTCACGTACATTGCCGAAAATACAAAGCACCCGTAAAGATCTGCGTTGACGTTGAGGTTCCTCGAGCGGAAATAGTCGTCCTGCGACGCGAGCCGCTCAATCTCCATGGCCACAGACACGTATGGATCGGCTTCGGCATTCTTCCACAGCTCTTGGAGAGCGACCTTGAGGTGCTTGACGCGCGGATCGACTGTCTTATAGATGCGATGGCCATAGCCAAAGAGTCGGAACTTGCCGTTCTTGACATCTTCGATGGCCTGTGGTACGCGATCCCGGCTACCGATGCGCGCAAACATACGGTAGGCCAAATCGATGGCGCCGCCATGCAGCGGTCCAGAGAGCGCACAGGCGGCCGCACAGACGCACGTCATAGGGTCGGCCAGCGCAGAGCCGACGTGCATGCTGGCAGCCGTAGAGTTGGTCATCTCGTGGTCGGCATAGACGATCCAGAGGCTGTTGAGGATGCGAAGCATCGCGGGTTCGGGGCGTCCGGTCGTGTGATCAACGATGCCCATCATAATAAGCATGTTCTCGGCCATAGATGTGCCGTTATGGCACGGGGCCGTAAAGGTAACACCAGTGTAGTGGCAGTAGATAAGAGCAACCACCGTCGCCGAGGCAGCAATGGTCCTGCGCACGCCATCATCCACGGCATCCATCTTGCCAAGATAAAGTTCCTTTCCCGCATGGATAGGAACCATGGCAGGATCGGTCGCGGCCCATGCTGCGAGCCCAGCCATAAGAAGCAGGTGATAGGGCGTGTTACGTCTGCCGATGGAGATAGGTAAGCGGGAAGATTGGCGAGAGATAAACAGAGATCACAATGGAGCGAGACTGTGACTGTTGACTTACGGGAAACATCCTATAGCGTCAATAACGCTTTGAGGCGGGGTGGCCTTGGATGCGAGTGCGTGACGATAACTGGTCTTTTCTTGGGGTGTGGGTAGGTGGCCCCAGATCAGCAGGAACGACACGTCTTCAAAGTCGTGTTCCTCGACCAACTCATCCAGCATATAGCCCCTATACTGGATTGTGCCCTCCACCCCATCTCTTTGGCAGTTAGCTACCCCGATTTCTAAGAAATTATCTGATCTTCCACAAACATGTAAGTTATTTCGGACTCGGTAACAGCTGTGTTTTGAAAACCGGGATCCATGATTTTGAGGCCCGTGACATGGCGGTCCAAGGCGTGGCTGCCTGTGAATTCTTTCGCCGGAGATATCCATTTGAAATCAATAGCTTTGACTGTATTATTGACAATGGGGATCTCGTAAGACCGAGACGTCCGGTTGTCCGTGACGGTCAGCGTGTCTTTCTTCATCTTAAGTTATTGGCAAGCAACAGAGCATAGATTTGTATAATTAGAGTAAGCAAAAAGAGAGATAGGATGAGAGACATTCATGCTATTTATTGTTGTAGTGGGCCTCCAGGTTAATGATTTTGATAGGAGCTTCGCCATGGCCCGCCGCACGTCCTAGGAGATGCCAAGCGAAGGAGCTAAAATGGAACCCCTCCCAAACAGCTGGAAATGGCTAGGCTCGATTACAACTCCAGCTGAGCTTACCTTACTCCGCTCGTCGGCGGACTTCAGCAAAAGACTCCCGCGCGGACGTCGCTTTCACAGACGTAGTTTCTTTCCCCCATATCCCAGAAAACCTGTTCCAACTGATAGCCACTATGGCGTCGGGAACCGCCGAATACGATGCCGTCATACGGGACATTGTCCGCTATGTCTACTACGACCAGATTACCAGCGCAAGTGCCTACTCCCGGGCCCGTCTAGCACTGCTCGATGCCCTTGGCTGCGCAATTGAAACTGTGCAGCTCAGTGCCGACTGTCGGGCCCTGCTTGGCCCCGTTGTTGTAGGCGCGACTGTCCCGATTACCGGCGTGCGCATCCCCGGCACCGACTACGTTGTTGATCCGCTCAAGGGTGCCTTCGATATCGGGGCGCTGATCCGGTACCTGGACCACAACGACGCATACGCTGGTGCCGAATGGGGACATCCGTCGGACAATCTGGGCGCGATACTGAGCGTGGCCGATTGGCTAAGTCAACAGCGATCGAGCAAGGGAGAGCTGAGGTGAGCAAGACCAGAAAGGTTTGCTCCAGTACCTTCTTACAAGTCGAACAGCATTACGATGCAAACCGTTCTTACGGCCCAGATCAAGGCGTACGAAATCCAAGGCGTCCTGCAACAGACGAACGCATTTAATACCCGCGGTATTGACCATGTGGTTCTGGTCAAGGTGGCCTCAACAGCTGTGGTGGTCTGGATGCTGGGGCTGCCCGAGACAGCTGCGCTCGCAGCTGTATCGCACGCGTGGGTCGATGGCCACGCGCTGCGGACATACCGGCAGGCGCCCAACGCGGGACCGCGCAAGGGCTGGGCGGCCGGGGACGCGTGCATGCGGGCGGTGCACCTCGGGCTGCTGGTGGAACGGGCCAACCGAGAGGGACAAGGTGGCCTCGGGGCTATGCTTGGAATGCCCACGGCCATTACGGCACCGCAGTGGGGCTTGAACGACGTACTCCTGGGTGGAGATGCCATTACGCAAGGCTACCCCTTTGGCAGTGGGGTGGTCGAGACGGCCCTGTTTAAGCTGATGGCGGCCGAGGGACACGGCATATCGGCCGTCGAGGCGGCGGTCGAAGTTGCGGCGCAGTTGCAGAAACGTGGGCTCACAGCAGACCAGGACATTGAGTCGATTCGCATCCGGACGCAGCGACCGGCGATGATCATTATCGACAAACCCGGCGGATCAACGAAGCTGCGCAATAGCGCCGATCGCGACCACTCGCTTCAGTACATGGTCGCCGTGACGTTAATGAAGCGGGCGGCCGTTGAGGCAGTCGATTACTTGGATAGTGCGCCATGGGCAACAGACGCACGGGTCGACGCGCTGCAGCAGCGCATAACGGTCGTGGAGGACGCCGGATTTACAGCGGACTACTACGACCCCGATGTGCGCAGTGTCGCGAACGCGATCTCGGTGTGCCTAGTTGGTGGGCAGCCTTTAAACGAGGTGACAGTGGCGTTCCCGATTGGCCACCACAAGAGAGCTGAAACGCACGCGGGTGTGGTGGAAAAATTCCGCACGAACATGGGCCTCATGTTCTCTGACGATGAGGTGGAGCGCATCATACGAGCCGTCGAGGACGATAAAACGGCGGTGAACTATTTTATGGGACTGTTTGTTCGAAAAAGAAATAGGCTATGAGCTGATGGGCGGGGCTCGAGACTTGATATCTCTTTTTCTAGGCTTAGTGCTGCTGTTTATTGGCACCTACAAGTAAGACTGCATGATTCGGCCCCTCCTATCAATGCCATCCCCGGTGCTGCCGAACGTACTAATACGAAGCTACCAGCACCGCCAAAAATTCGCACGATTCATTCATTCTCTTAAGAAACAATTGTGCTGGGTGCTTACATCACCAATAGTCGTATCGACGTTCTCTCCCTAGCGCATATTCACTCAAACGCGACTAGTCTAATGGAGGAACCGCCTGTTACTGCAGAGCTCTGCAAGTGGATCGCCGGCCTGTCTCTCACCGACATCCCCCCGGAACAAGTGACCCGTGCCAAATATCTTATTCTCGATGCCCTGGCCTGTGCGCTGATCGGAGCCCATCTTCCCTGGTCCGAAGATGCTGTTCGTGGGGTTTTATCGATAGAGTCGCCGGGCCACTGTGGGATTATTGGATGGGAAAAGGTATGTGTGAGGGAGATATATCTTTCTAAAGCAAAGAAGCCGAACTAAGTTACGCGACGCGTCGACTTAGAAAACTGGTCCCTTAGCAGCCGCTCTGCTAAACAGCACATTCATCCAAGGATTCGAGCTAGATGATTATCATTCCGTGGCCCCCATTCACTCCGGCTCCATTGTTATCCCGACCCTATTGGCCGTCCTCGAGCACTGCAGCACAACCGCTGGTGCTACTGCGGACAATACGGAACAGCAGTTTCCGTCGTTCCGTGGCGCAGATTTTCTGCTCGCAGCCATCGTTGGCTACGAGACCGGCCCCCGGGTCGGTCTTGGCGTCTACGGAATCGACGTGCTGTCGCAGGGATGGCATTCAGGGGCCATCTTCGGCCCGGCAGCCGCCGCCGCCGCCGCCGCCAAACTCCTAAGGCTGCCAGCCGCTGTGGTCGAGGATGCGGTAGGCATTGCCTGCACACAAGCCGGCGGCCTCATGTCGGCACAGTATGAAAGCACAGTTAAGCGGATGCAGCACGGCTTTGCCGCGCGCAACGGCCTATTTGCCGCGCTCATGGCCCGCACCGGTTATACCGGCATCAAGCAGGTGCTCGAACGTCCCTATGGCGGCTTCTTGCACAACTTCAGCCTTGGCAACGGCCGTACCCCCGCCTACTGCCCAGATCGCGTGGTCGAGGGTTTGGGCACGCACTGGGTCATAGACCAGATCGTCGTCAAACCGTACGCCTCCATGGCTGCTACTCACAGTGCTATTGACGGCATTGCGTCGCTGCAAACCCATTTTCCCCTCCAGATGGCCGCCTTGACCCGCATCCAACGTATCACGGTCGAGATGTCAGAGCCAGCATGGAAAAAGGCTGGCTGGGCCCCAACTACTCGCCCTTTCTCCGCTACAGCGGCCCAAATGACCGCTGCATACGCTGTGGCTATGCAGCTTCTTGAGGGGCAAGTTCAGGTCGCCCAGTTCTCACCAGCACAGTTGCGCCGAGACGACGTGTGGGCGATTATGGGTCGCGTGACATGCGTGCAAAGCCCTTCTCTCAGTACATACCAACAGCGCATCCACGTCGAGGTAGAGGGGCCAGACGGGAGGGTTGAGACGTTGTCAGAGTTTGTCGACGCGCCGCGGGGCAACAAGGTCCCTCTGTCAAACGAGGAGATCCTAGAAAAATGGCGTCGTCTCGTGGGTAACGTGATTGACCGAGACAGACAGGTAGATATAGAGAGGATGGTGCTAAGTCTGGACACGCTAGAGGATGTGCAGCAGATGGCCCGACTGCTTATTGGCCGTTCGGCGAATGTCTTCTTAGACTAGATGGGAATGTCGAGGAAATCTAATTTTGGGGACGAATTTATCTCAGCATAATATAACTAGAGCTAGCTTATGCTATCTAACAAACCGGATCTCTTCCCTATTCTCACCAGCCTCCTTTCCTATTCTGTCCTCGACGTCGAAATGTAGATCAGCTGGCAGCTTCACGCCCCAGTACTTGCACAGCCGCTCCCGCATAAGCTCATACGACGACCCAACTCGAAGGACCGCCATGTGCTCGAAGTCGATGATCGTCGACGGCCGCCCACCATACACGTGGTAGCGTTGTAGTCCGTAGTCCACGATTATGTCAACGGCTTCTAAGATCTCTGGCTCAATGTCCTCCACGCGGAATCGTTGACCAGTGCCCGTCACGTTGGCACTAGATCCCAGCATTAGTTGGCCAGCCTCATCGTTCAGTCTACCCAGCTCGTTCAGTAGCGAACCGCCCCCAAGATAGATGCCCAAGCGACCGTCTTTGGTAGCGCTGGCTAGCGTCGCCGGCGTAAGCTGCCGCAGCCGCGGGTGGTCGGCCCGAAACGGGGCCACAACTCCAAACGACATGTCCAGATCCTCGTGCAGGGTACGGATCATAGTGAGTGTGTCTGCTGGAAGGACATGCAGGGCGCGGTGCAGATTGTATGTGCCCATAACGCCCAGCGCATGGCCCGGCCGGCGCTTCTTGGCTGCGAATGCCTTCTGGACCGCCTCAGCAGAGGATGCCATTAGCCCGTAGCCGACTTCGGTCGGCACAAGGGCGATGCCACCGGCTTGCAGAACGGCAAACACACAAGCGGCATCGGATTGGACATTGGGACAGTTGCCGGGGACCGGAATGATCTTATTTGTGTCCATTTTTAGGTGAAAGGGTCCTGTGAAAAATAGAAATCGAGGGAAATAAATAAAGGAAGACAGCACGTTAGATAACACTTTATTGAAGGCTATTTAATGTCATGGATAGGCATTGTTCAGCTGGCGACTGCGGGTTGGACTAACCAGGGCTGATCAAAGCTTGCGTATAGCAATATTGAAAATCTAAGCGTCGACCCACTTGTTATCGCACTTAAAATCGGCAAAATGACCGTTTCGGATCATTATCCTATTATTGTCAGAAAAATGATGAAAAGTGGGTCCTGGTCGAGGTAGAATTGTGCTGTCGCTAGGTACCTGTGACAGTTGTGTGGCGTCCGGAAACGAATGAATGAATTTTAACGTCGCGCCGCGTAAGCGGCGACCTCCCGAGGGGTATGCGACGGGGACGCGCGACGGATAGCCCGCCTGCGTCCCAGTTCGAAGGTAAAGGAGGTCCTCCTAACTATATACAGTTTTATACAAAAAGGCAGACCCAGAAGAGATACCTATGCGTAGACCGATAGATGTAACGGGCTGGGCCCGTAAGAGGCCTCAGGCACCGTCGGCCGACCGTATACCACGTGATCTCGCACGATCCTCGCACGTGCCGTGCACGTGCCATATCCGCAGAGCCCCTATTTCTGACATCCCACGATAGGGGGACTCTTTCGCTTCTTTTCTTCTCTTTCTGTAATGCGTTCCTATTGACAGATACGGCATTAGTCAGTTGAATACACTCGCTCTTGACCCCTTACAGCTTACATGGAAGGCGTCCTCTTTGATGTGGCTTGACCTTGATCCATGTCGCTGGTCTAATCTCCCTGATCTCTCTCTTCCTCTTGATCAGACTATAGTTATGACTCTTATTACGGTGGTTTGCAAGGCCTTTGTTCAGGCTCTGCGAGTCGCCACGAGAACTCGTAAGACTGGACCACAGGTTACGGCAATAAAAATGCAAATTAAAGTTTGGACAATTAAAACAGCATTCAAGAAGCTGGCCACACGGCCCTCTTGGCCCTCTTGGCCAACATGTTCTGCATATCAACGCGTAACACTACTCGCCAACCTCGCGGTCGACATCCCAGCGGACATGCTTCATGATGCGCCATTGAATTGTCGTTTGACGAATCTCACGACCCCAAATGTAAAATGGGATCCAAAAGATCAGGACGCCACCACAAATGGCAGCCATCTCGCCGTACGCGACAAGATAGCCGTGCTTGTTCACCCAGGGGTTGGTGTAGAAGCCAAGAAGAAAACCAAACGCAGACTTGAAAGCGAGCTGTGTAACGACGGTCTCACCGGCAATAGGGCGGTAGCTGTCGATGATATATACTAGAGAGACGTTGGTGGCCTGGGTAATGGTGAAATTGACTGTGGGTTAGAGGGGGTTTGATGAAGGTAAGGGAGAAAGAACGGGCATGACATACTCAAACCAATTCCAATGGTCGGCACGATCCAATGCATCTGTTTTTCGATGCCAAGGCCATATAGTACGAGCGCGAGCGGACCAGTGATGACGCTGACCATCATGGCTGGTAAACGCATCTCCGGCTCGCGGATGCCGCCGTTCCGCTTCGTGAAGAAATCAGCCACCCAGTCAGACAGATGACCACCCATGAAGATGCCAATGATGGCGCCAATAACGGCGGCGAAGAAGCAAAGGCCGGCCTGCCAAGCGGCAAAGCCGTATGCAGTGGAATAGGCAGTAGCCACGTTAGAGGTGACGGCCGTAATGAAGCCAATAGTAACAGACATGACCATGGTGGCCCAGAAAACAGGCGGCAGGGCTAGCAGCATGACAGGACGCAGAGCCATGTCCCAGATGGACTCCTCGGTAAAGGTACCGTGGTATAACTTCAGGCCGCTGACGAGGAACTCGCTGGTTCGAACGGTGTGGGTGGTAGTACGCTCAATGTAGCTGATGCTGCCTTCTTCATCGCGCACCTTGTCATGGTATGCGCCGGACTCAGCGTGGAGGGTGGTGGTTATTCCATGAGTGTCTGGGCTGCGGTTGTAGGCCGTCTCGGGAAAGGTAAAGTAGACGAGGAGGGTAGCACTGCCGATTAGGGGGATGGCGACATAGTAAATATAGCGCCAAGGGTGCAGTTTGACGATGAAACCATCGATAATGGCACCAAAGGCGACACCGAGGTTGAGGGAGGAGTTATAAAAGCTAACAATCAGATGATGAACTGAGCGAGGAGGGGAAAAGGGACTTACGCAGTGATGGCACCACGTTCGTGTAGATAAAACATGTCGGAGATTGTCACTGGAGCCAGGCATTCGCCTGCGCCGGCAGCAATGCCCATAACGATGCGGGCGACAAGAAAATTGGCATATTCTTTGGCGACGGAACACCAGACAGCCGTGATGACATAGATGGTAAAAGAGATGATGTAAACAGAACGACGGCCGTACTTGTTGATCAGGGGCATCCACAGAAGGTTACCGAGGCCTTGGAAGAGAGCCGTGCAGTTGAAAAAGTAAGCCGTTTTGGCAATAGGGTCATCTAGTCCAGTCTCCTCCCAGTCAGGAAAAAAGTCTTTGGCCGTTTGGACAATAGCTAGTGTCGGACCAGCGGCCAAGAAGTTGCAGAGGATCATGGCGAAGCATACGACCACAGCTGTGTAGAGCTTGAAGGGACGAGACCTAAATTAAAAGGCGTCAGCACGGTTCCGCAGTTTAGTCTTTATGTGAAAGTAACTGATGGATTGAGGACTGACCAGTTTAGGGGATCGTGTGGATCATCCGAAGGCGTAGGCACGAGAACGATACGATTGGAGTCCTTGTCGCGAAGACGGATATGGCCCAGAGTCTTGATTCCGGGCTTCGTGTCAACCTCGACAGTCTCGACAGCTCGGCCGTTGGCATTGGTGTTGGTGGACTCCATGGAGGACGAATGTGACAGGATGAACACAAGACAGGACGATGGATAAACAGAATAAACAGAATACGAGATGGGAAACAAGATTTGTTGGAAACAGGATTTGGTGAAGAGATGAGAAACAAACTCCGAATCGGAAGGAAGGAGCGATAGCTTAGTTTTCTAGCTAAGGGCGGCGAAATGATTTGCGAAGGCTAGACTGTGCCGTGATAAATATTGCACACCGAATGTTTGCGCCCCGTAAACAAAGCGTCGGGTACCAATCCTCCTCCACATACCGCACGCCACATGAGACTAGGCTGCTTATCTAGTGCATGTTTCTGACACCTGCCGGCAAAATATTCGCTAACTATGACTGGCCATTAAGAAAATACGGCAGCTAGATTCTACCCCGGATTCGACGCGTAAGCATCCCCCGCGTTCCCCGCATTCTGCCAAAGCCTAGAGCTTTAGCATCTTCCTCTATCACGTCTCCGCCTCTTGGCTTTTCACTTTCCCGTAGAGTTTTTTTGTTGATTGCTTACATCATGTGAACGATTCGCGAGGGATTTGCGTAATTTTATTAAATTTTTGAGATTCCATAGTTCTACTCCTCTCATCTGTATGCTTCTGCTCTCCTGCAGCTGGACGTTTTTCTGTTTCCTCCACTTTCCGAGAAATAATCTAGCATTGTAGACAAGCTTTCAACGAATTAACCCGTGCTTCTGTAGAGACTGGGCATAATGCCGACAGCGGCCGTTGGCAGTTTCTGGTGAACTACTCTGCAAGGGTCTGGTACATATAAAGACACGTTCTCTAGATGCCAGATTATTTCTTATTTGTACGCGAACAGATTCGAAGATATTTACACTCTCCCCTCTCACTAGTCCTTATTACTGCCATTAGCTTCTCTCTTGTCCCGAACATCTATACCCTTATCATGGCCATTTTTCTGGCTGCTGCCGCATTCCCGGCTCTGGGTCTTGCCAGCCTGATTATCCCTGATCCATCGGATGTCATCCTTCCCAGCGACTGGTCGGCCGACAATGCCATCGTGCCAGACTACAGCGTCGCGTATATAAGCGTCCAGCCATCGGACAGTACGCTAATGTCCGAGCCTCTCAGTTTTCACCCACTAACCGTGCAGTCGTCGCCGCTTACACCTTCGATGAGAATGTCACGTCCATTGACCATGAAACTTTCACAGTCGACGCAAACGACACCACCGTTGTCCTCGTGACAAACGGGGTCACCCTGGACCTGTCGTACTCCGACATCATCAAACACGGGTATGCAAGCAATCTGCTAGAGGCCAGCTTCTATGGCTTCAACGCGGCCATCAATGTGGTATGTATCCTCAAACACGCTCTGTGAAATTGTGTAACCTTATCAATCAGGCCAATGGCTCAACGGCTACGCTACGGAACATTAATGTGACTGTGCACAACGGCGCAGCCAACATTTATGCATATGGCACCGACACGATTATCACAGTCGAAAATGCCTGGCTCTACAGCAGCGGCCCCGTCTCGCACGGTCTGTACGCATCTGGCAATGGTACCATCATTGGCCGCAACATTCAGCATTACTCGGGTGGCCATCGGTCGTCGTCTTTTTCCGGAGACTCGCCAAAGGGCGATGTCTACATCTACGACTCGATTGCACATTCCTCCGGCATCGGCTCGGCCACATACTACGCTCTAGGCACCATCTATGCCGAAAATGTGCTGTCGATATCGGAACGGGGTCCCGTTGTATTCATGGACAGCGCACAGAACACGACGCTGGTGCACTGCGACGCCACGGCCGGCCTTCTGGGCGGCGTGGCAATTTTCAGCTCTTCAATACGCAGCTCGGGAGCGCAGCTGATGCTGCAGGACACTAAGATCACCACACATGGCGACAGCGTGCCTGGCCTGTGGTTTGGTAACATTATCATCGACGTGATTCTCGCTCACAGCGAACTGGTCACGGATTCGGGTGTGCTTGTCGTGGCCAACTACTCGCAGATCACACAGGACTTTGACTACTACGCCTCGTACGAAGACAACAACGATTTGGCTCCGTCTATTGTATCGATTAGCGTCTCCGAGTCTACGCTGAAGGGCAATCTTGTGGCCTACAACGGTAGCCACATTTCATGGGACCTGACATCGCACAGCAACTGGACAGGTGCAGCGCTTGTCGGCTACGGTGACGCAACCTTTGATGTTTACCTCGACAGCACTAGTTCCTGGACTCTCACACAAGACACAACCGTCCAGAATCTGACTAGTGCCGACTTGACGCTGGCCAACATTAACAGTGCTGGATTCACGCTATACTACAATGCCTCATCGACGCTGAGTTCGTGGCTGCATGGCAAGACAATCTCGCTGGTTGGTGGTGGTGTTGCCACGCCCATCTAGAGTGTAGCTCATATACATTCTGCGTAACGTGGTTGATAAGCGAGCGGGCCAGACAAGCGAGCGGGCCACCTTTTATGTAACCACCACATTTTTTCTTTTACAACAACATTTCTTCACCAAAAACAATGGAATCGCCTTCAAACGAACCTAGGTTATTATTGGCCCTTCAGGCTATCCAAAAAGATCCGAAATTAAGCGCTAGACTTGCAGCAAAGATCTACAACGTCTCGAGAACAACTATCACCAGCAGAATGAACGGCCGACGTGCTCGACACGACACCCGCGCCAATTCTTCGAAATTAAAAGAGCTAGAAGAGAAGGCTCTTCTCCAATACATTCTCGACTTAGATGCGCGAGGATTTCCGCCCAGGTTGGCGGACGTGGAAGATATGGCCAATGTTTTGCTCGCAGAGCGCGACGCGAGACGCGTCGGAAAGCGCTGGGCATCCAACTTTGTTAAGCGACAACCAGACCCCCGGACGCGTTTTAATTGTCCCTACGACTACCAGAGAGCCCTCTGCGAAGATCCTGAAAAAATCAGAGCGTGGTTCGCGCTGGTGCAGAATCTACGCGCCAAGTACGGCATCGCCGACGCAGACCTGTACAACTTTGACGAGACTGGCTTTGCAATCGGCATTATCACCCCATCTATGGTCGTGACGCGCGCCGAACGACATGGAAAAGCAAAGACAGTTCAGCCAGGCAATCGAGAATGGGCCACAGTGATTCAGGGAGTCAATGCAGACGGCTGGTGTGTCCCGCCGTTTGTTGTGGTAAAAGGGGCCTATGTTATGAACGGGCACCTAGTTCCCTGAACTTCAGTGCTTCTTCACGGGTTTGTGTTAACCAGGGCGCCGATGATCTCCGCGTCGTAGACCTCGTATTGGGATCGATCCTGGATCGCAGCCTAACGTTATCTGTTTTTGCGATCCTATCGTCACGTGACTTGTCGTACGCGTGACTCGTGGTTTCTGCCTTTGCAGACCGTCGGCCGTTGGGTAGCTCTTTGGGCCGTGGTGTGGGGGGATCACCACAGCCTACCACCTTGCCAACTGGTACACAGAGTGCAACCTTCCGCCCGACTGGGTGATCAAACCGACTAGTAATGGATGGACCGACAATGAGACAGGCTTGGAATTGATTCGGCATTTCCATCAACACACAATTCATCGCAGCGTTGGCAAATATCGAATGTTAGTGATTGACGGCTACGAGAGCCATATGTCGGCTGATTTCAACCGCTTCTGCAAAGAGAAGGACATTATCACCGTCTCTATGCCTCCGCACTCATCACACCTACTACAACCACTTGACGTTGGATGTTTTTCTCCATTAAAGCAGGCGTACGGTCGTCAAATCGAAAAGTTGATGAAGTCTTACATTAACCACGTGACCAAGACGGAATTCTTCGTTGCGTTCCAGGCCGCCTTCTATGCCGTTTTCACAGGAAAATGTGAAGGCTGGATTCCGAGGAGCTGGCTTAGTACCTCATAGTCCAGAAACAGTCTTGTCAAAGCTAGATGTGAGGTTGCAGACGCCAACACCTCCTGGCTCTCGTCCGACAAGCGCCAACCCTTGGGTCTCTCAAACACCACACAACCCGACAGAAGCAGTCTCGCAATCGGAATTCATCAAATATCGCATTGCCAGTCACCAGGGCAGCTCTCCAACACCAATTTTAAATGCTGTTGACCAAATTGCAAAGGGTGCGCAAGCAATAATGCACTCATATGCATTGTTGGCGACCGAGGCTCGGGCACTTCAACGAGCAAATACGGCACTTAGCAAACGCCGGAGAGCAAAAAAAACACGTGTACGGCTTGGAGGATCTCTTACAGTACAGGAAGGGCATGATTTGCTGGATGAGAAGGACGTGCAGGAGCAATTACAGCAGGAAACGCGGGCGAGTAATGGTCGGCAGAGGAGGGCTGAGCCGGGCGGACGGCGCTGTGGTACTTGCGGCGAGGAGGACACAATGCGCGCACTTGTCAGAAGGAAGTAGAAATGTCTGATGTACACAGTTCAGAGTAATTTGAATTGATTTCACTTGTTGTGGTTGTGTAATTGAGCTTTTTGTTATGGGGGATGTGGGGAATGGCCCGCTCGCTTGTCTGGCCCGCTTGCTTATCAACCAGGTTACAAAAAAAATGAAGTGAAAAAACTGAAACTTCCTACGACTATAGGAGAATCATTAGCAGACCAAGACGAGAGATAAAATTATCCGGACTACAAGAGGTTCTTGATTATTTTGCTAAACCCGCTCTTACACCAAAAAATATAAGAGTCCCGAGACTGAGAAAAACAGGTACAGCGACCGTCACCAGTCCAACCGCAGCAGCCGTCTCAAAATAACCCTCAATGTTGCGGACGGGCGCACGTGGCTCCAGCTCAAGCTCCTGTAGCAGTGATTCCTGGGCCTTGGCGTGGGCCACATTCGAATTGTCCACCAAAAGGCGGTCCACCTGCCGAGATAGGGCTGTCTCCTGCACAAATTGGGGCCGCAGAAAGCTGAACAGTTCCACGGGGTATCGTGTCCACAAGCTGCTCGACTGGTGTCCTCTCGGGGCGACAGGGCCGACTGTAGGAATCAGTCGTCAGAAAATGTAGAAGAGAGGACAGACGTGGGAAAGAGACAAAATCATACCCAAGAGTTCGGTTGGAAATCGGTTCGAAAAACCAACGTCGCTGTCAATAAACTCTAGCAGATATTTGCAGGTTTTGAGGTCGCCAAAGGCAAAGGCAGCAGCTGCACTGCCCTGAGCCAGGCTGTTCGCTACCTCAATCGCATCGTCCAGGCTACGGATGGCGTGGACGTACAGTGCCGCAGAGTGGACCTTGCCGACAGATGGAAGGGCATTTCTGAAGAGTCAGAAGAGAAACTCAAAGAAAACAGATAGCCGTAGACACACCTCTCTATCACATCGGAGATGCTGACATTAGAACCGGCTGTCACAATCTTGATACCAGCAACCTGCCGCGCCTGTCTCTTTGCCACCCCTCCGTCCAAGCTGTCGTTTCCGGTGCTGTTGACAGTACCATTCAGCTCCGTCATGTACCGGATGGCATGCTGGACCACCTTCTGCAAGAAATCTGCCTTGGCAAACTCGTTCACCAGCACCACGTCAGGAGCATGCGGCGACCGGCCGGCAAAGCGCATACGGGCATCCACCAGTGTGCGTGCGGCCGCGTCGATGTCGGCCGTGCGATCAACAATAGCAATGGACAGAGCTTCGCTTGGAGAAGACAAAATCTGGTATTTTGTCGGACTTTCATGGCCAATCTGATCCACGAGGATGAAGCCATCGCCGGCGAGGTCCGCAATGGCTTTCCCGTCGACCAGCATATAAATATCGGTTTCGAGTGCTTCCTGAAGGATGGATTTCAAGACAGATGGGAGACTCTGAAGGGTTTGCTCCCGCTAGAGGGTTAGTAGAGACGACATTCGGCGGCTATGTGGGTATCCTACCACTACCACCACACAATTCCCGGCGGAAAGAGCAGCAGCCAATGGAACAAGCACTGAGTACAAGAAGCTATGGGCATGGGGAATAATGGCAACGATGCCGACCCCTCTTCTGGCGACTGGAGCATCCCGGCCGTAGGCGATGCTGTATTCCATATCCAGCTGCTGCTTCGGTTGCAGGCCATCGTGGTACAGCTTGATGGTCGCTAGCGTTAGGTACAGCTCGACAAAGGCCTCGGCCGACGTCGTTCCACGCTCATCCTGGACAATACCGTCGAGGACTGCCTTCCGGGACCGGATGAGGGCCTCGTGTAGACGGGCAAGCTGTTGTCGACGGTAGTAAATATTAGTCAGCCGTCCGTCAGCAAAAGCTTCGTAGAGCTGGGTAAAGGTGGCCTGGGGAGTCGAGGGGGAGGCGCTGAGGGGCATTTTTGGCGCTCTGCAAGGTGTTCACAGTACAGAAGGAGGTCTGGATTCTCTCTTTTCTTTAGTGCTGCAATCACAACCTATAATATTTTTTCTTCGTGTCTCTGCCAACTTCCCCCACATCCCGAATCATGGCGCCACTAAATACCCCCCGTGTTTTAGTCCGGTAATACTCCGCACCCCTCGAATAGAACAGACGTGCTACTTCGGAATTTTGGCCAGGTAACGTAACGCCTCTCGGGCCAGAATAACTACAGCACTCCGAGTCCCTAGCATTATCAGTATTTTCTATCATCACGATGTCTACCACAGCAACAACAACCTCTTCCCGCACAGTTGTCCTGTCGGACTACGAGCTGTACCGGTCTCGGCCTCTGGCATCCGAGCCGACAGCCTTGATGACTCGGCACAGCCCGACTGCCAACCCTCCGGAATGGACGACGGACCACCGCCGTGTCCCAGCCTACCGTCCGGTCAACACGCACCTCGACCCGGCAGAGCGTATTGTGTTCAGCAGCCTGCCAGAGCAGCTATTTATCCGCACCATGTTCTTTGGAATCCAAGTCGTGACGGTGTGCATTTCTTCGCTCTTTCTCCTAATCTCTTATCTCGGCACTAACCTACAGGTCTTTCACCGCACTTGGGGTATGACAGCTGGGAAATTCGCGGGCAAAGACACATTTTGCTACGATTTGGGTGGGGAATATTGAGCTTTGTTCAAGAAATAACTAACTAAGCAAAATCGAAACTAACCCCTATTAAATATGAAATGTAATCGTCTTGCTGCGCAGAAACTCATCCAAACCCGCATCCGCATTGAACCGTCCCCACCCGCTGCTCTTTACACCACCGTGTGGGAGAGATGCCTCGTCATGCACGCTCATGCTGTTAATATGCACGGCGCCCGTTTCGATCCGGGCAGCGAGAGCCAGCCCTCGTTGCAGATTCTCCGTGAAAATAGAACCACTGAGGCCATACGTGCTGTTGTTGGCAATGGCCACGGCCTCGTCATCTGAGACGAAACCTATGATCGATGCATGCGGGCCGAAGCTCTCCGTGTCGAAGATGGTCATGTCCGTGGTGACGGAACCGAGGACAAACGGCTTGAGTCGCGAGCCGCCATCCTCTTCAGCCTTGCCGCTGCCGTGGAGTAGCACAGCGCCCTTGGAGGTAGCGTCCTGTACGAGGCCCTCGATTTTACGAGCAACAGCCGTCTGGACAAGCGCCTGCACCTCCGGGCCGCTAAACAGTTCAGTGGCAGCCGTCTGAAGCTGCTTGGTAAAGGGTCCGAGGACGCTCCGGTGAACGATAATCTTCTCCGTCGACATGCAAATTTGGCCGGCCTCGAAAAGTCAGGAAACAATGAAAGTGATGCGATATAGAGGGGCATCATACGTGAAGAAAGGCTCCAAGAGCACACTGGGTGGCTGCCTTGGCGAGATCGGCATCGTCGCAGACGATAGCACTGTTCTTGCCACCCAGCTCAAGGAGGACCGGCTTCAGATTCCGGGCAGCCGTCTGGGCGATAATGCTGCCGACAGCCGTGCTACCGGTAAAATTGATTTTCTTAATAACCGGGTGCTCGATCAGCAGCGTCGTGATGGCGGCGGCATCTTGAGGACGATGGTAGAGGACATTGACACAACCGTCCGGCAGGCCAGCCTCTCGAAAGATTGAGCCAATTAAGAAAAAGCAGCGCGGAGACAGTTCGCTGCCTTTGAGGATGCAAGTATTTCCGGCAGCGAGTGCATAAAGGACAGATCTTATGCCGAGGATGAAAGGGGCGTTCCTGAAAGTTAGATAAGGAAAGAAGCGAAACAAAGATTCCATAGTAAGGACCGAAGAGAAAAGACTCGATTACTAACCATGGAGCAATGCCCAGGACAACTCCATATGGCTCCTTTACCACCCTGGCATGTTTACCCTCATCGTCGCACACGGGAGAACTCCCACTCAGTGCTGAGCGGATGCGCCCGGCAACGTCGCGGATCAACTCGCCGGACGTGCGGACGTTGATCCGCGCGAATGGTGTATGGGCCCCAATTTCCTGCATCATGCACGTCTGAAACTCTTCTGCCCGACTGTCGAGCAGGTCGGCTGCCCGCAACAGGATCGTACGCCGCTCGACAGGTTTGGTAGCCGACCATGCGGGAAAAGCCCGAGCAGCAGCTTCGACGGCAGCCAGTGCCTCTGTAGGCGTCGCTGACGAGGCCTGCCACAGAGTTTGGCCGGTGCTTGGGGAAACTACAGGGAAGACGACATCAGAAGTCCGGTCCTGGCCATTGATTAGGAGAGGTATTGACAGGGCGGACGCGCAGGCGGCCGGCGCAGCTGCAGCCGCAGCAGCTGGTTGAATAGCTTCGTCGGTCATGGCGTGTGTTGTTCCTCCAATCTCGACAGTACTCGTGTTTTCTTCTTTGACTGTTGTTTCAATCGATAAAACTCTTTCGCTGTCGACCAAATCCCGAGCGAAATGTAGAAATGCAGACTTTCCGGATTTGTAAGCTCATGGCTTACCTAGACCGTGACAAGATTAGTTTTGGTGGGAAATGGATGCCGGTGTTTACCCCACATTCCGAGACCCCGGCTAAGCCGAGGTCTTCTCTATCTATGGCATCTCCGTGCTTTCCCCATGTAAAACGAAAACCCCGGCAATCAGTGAAGCAGGCAAACAAGACAACATCAACACCATGTCTTTGACTCCAGTGCATTTCTTTTCGCATGGCTCGACCATGATGCTCGGCGAGGAATCCCAGTCCGCAGACTACTGGAAGAAGTGTGGCGACGAAGCCCTTGCACATGGAATTAAAGGCGTTGTGATCATGGTAGGTGGATGCTAAGATATTTTCTAGAGAAAATCCTCACCTATAGGGTGCCCATTGGGCTTCGCACGAAGATGCCATCGAAGTGTCGACCAACCCTGAGCCGCAGAAGAGCCCCGTCGCCTACGTGCACCCTTCCAAGTACACGGAATACGCGCTGAATGCGGACCTCGCGGTGGGCAAGCGCTGTGTCGAGATGCTGTCGGCAGCCGGCTTCCGCGTCCACGCCAACCCGCAGTTTAACTGGATCCACGATACTTACCTCATCCTCATCCGCATGTTCCCTGGTGGCTGCCCGCCGACGACAATTATTTCGATGAACCCGCGCTACGACCCCCATTACCATATGCGCGCCGGCGCCGTGTTGCGCCCGCTGCGCGCCCAAGGCTATTTGATGATTGGCTCCGGCGGCGCTGTCCACAACCTCTACCGCAATGTGTGGGATCCCATGATCAAGTATGGCGACAACTTTGCACAGCCGACGCCACCAGAACCATGGGCCCTCGAGTTCCGCCAGAGTGTTGAGGACGTGTTACGTGGCGGCGGCGGCCCAGGCCTGCGTCGCCGCGTGACGCGGCTAATGAAGCATCCACAGTTCCGCGACGCCCATGCAACTGACGACCACTTTATGTCCATGTGCTTTGCTGCGGGGGCGGCTGGGGCTCTACAGGATCAGGGACAGCGGGGCGTGATGGGCGCCGAGGACTGGGAGTTGACCAACATGTGCAACAGCCAGTATACGATTGGGACGTATCTCAAAATGGATGCTTAATGTGATTTTATTTGCACAAGTCTGCGCTGAATCGGCAAATATTGGATTGAAACAGATCCTTCGGGCACATGTCATTCTTCATTGACTAAGCTACGGCTAGACACGTATCAATCCCGGTAAAAGCGACTCTTCGTTTCGGTACTATATTCCCCCACCTCGGGCCAGCAATGCTCTGTGGATATAATTTAATCTGCATTTTATTTCTCTTACAAATTCTAAACAGCTATCCGGTCACTCTTGTACATTTTGTTTCCGCAGAGCCCTTTTTTTTTTTTCAACAGACGACATCTTCACCAAGCCCTCCGTCCCTCCAGAATGGCTGCTCCGCACTCAGGCCTGCGCCATATCCAGCGCTTCATTACGACTCACACTCCCGACGGAAAGACCATATTCTCTGACGAGATCCCCGAGGAGGCCCCGTTCAAGATTCTCGCGGACGGCGCTTGCTTTTCTCTCTGCTACGCCACCGACAAGTTCCCCGTCCAGCTCTCGGGCGAGGAAGACGTCCAGACCTACAAGCAGTACACGACCAAGCTCCCTGGCATCACCATTGACTCTGGCTCCGTGTTGCGCGTCGTCGACATGCCACCGGGGGCTCTATCTCCCATGCACCGTACAATCAGCCTTGATTACGGCGTCGTTGTCGAGGGCGAAGTCGAGCTGGTTCTGGACTCGGGGGAGAGCCGTCTGATGAAGCGTGGTGATATATCTGTTCAGCGCGGTACCAACCACGCATGGCGCAACACAAGCCCGACCAGCTGGGCCCGCATGTTATACGTCCTGCAGCCGGCTGAGCCGCTCGAGCTGGCGGGCAAGGTACTGACCGACAACACGGTCGAGACGATTCCTCCGCATCGGTAGGGGAAACGAGTGTGTGTAATAATATGGGGGTGCTTGGCTTGACTAGAATGATTAATCCATGGATGGCTCCACTGCTGCATTCCATCTGCCTGTGAAAGACAAATCCCTAGTGCGTGGAGAGCTAACCATTCTCTGGACTACTTTGCGCAGTTAGATGCGGGGAAGCGCTAGCAATGAGGGGAATGTACAAAGAAAGTGCCCCGGCATATGGGAGCGGGTAAAAAAGCCCGGCGAGGTCCTTTATAGGGTGCTGGGCTACTTTTTTACCTTTTGCCATGTTCGACGACTTTTCTGCAGTCGTCCAACTATACTTAACCTCCCGGGCTAACTAGCGAACATTACCATACTCTGACTTGTCTTGGATCATTGGCCCTATGCTGTTATCCCTCTCATATGGACCGTCCAGCCCAGAAACAAAAGCCGTCGGCCAACGGGCCGTACCAGTGCACGGCTTGCCAAAGATCTTACACAAGAGTAGATCACCTGGCGAGACACGTACGATCCCGTGAGCCTCCCGAGCCAAGCTAGATCAGCCTTTTTTCAAGATGCTCACAGCGACCCAGACTTGCAGGAACGGCCCTTTAAGTGCCAAATGTGCCACAAATCATTTGGGAGACCGTAAGTCGTGGCGGAAATGGAGGAATAGGTAACTAGCACAAACTAAGCCGACCGACAGTGACCTCCTCAAGAGACACTACAGCTGCCATGCGGGCGACCAGGATGGCCGGTCCTCAAAGCGCCAACACAGCAGCTCATCACGCGTCTTTCAGGCCTGTCGGGCATGTGCCACGGCCAAACTAAAATGTGATGACGGCAAGCCCTGCAGCCGATGTCTTCAGCGAGGCATAGACTGCGAGTATGTCGCTGATCCGCACGGCCCGGAGCGTGCAGCGAGCGACGCCTCTTTTCAGCGGGACGGTGAGCACTGCATGATAAGAGCAGAATATCGGGAACTAACGAAAAAGTGTCCACCCGCCCCTCGGAAAGTGAGCTACAGAGTGCCGCTGAGATAATTCTCTCCCCCGAAATAGCACCCGACATGCCGCCATCAGGGTCGTCCATGGATGCGACGCTAGCAATTGATGTGGGCGCCACCGACCAGGGAACACGGCAGTCCACACAAGAGTCTCTCCTCCCTGGTATGCCGCAGTCAGAACCAGACCGGACCAGAACTCACGGAGAAGCAGGTCATATGCGCCAAGCATCTACACCAGAGCCAAGCATGTCCTCAGTGGAAGCGCCGGCTGCTGTAGACCCTCTGGGCCACGACATGTCGAGCTTTTTACTGGAAGTCATGATGCCTAATGCCGACCCGGCCTTTCACTTCTTGCAAATGAAGAATGCCGGCGTGCACGGCCTGCTGGACTTTAATGTCGACGCCGACTTTGACCTGAATGACACAGACTATGGCTTTCTCAACCAGCTATGCGGCGATCCGTTTTCTGAGGAACCGATCGCGGCACAGCACCAGCACCAGACACCACAGCTGAGCCAGACGACAATGGAGACCCTTCTCCCGACCAGACTCACGCTGGCAAAACTCACCGCAGCCAACAGATGTGGAGGAGGAGACGGAGGAACAGAGCCACAACAACTGCCCTTGGCACAGCCACCCCACCAACGACCACTTCCATCAGCAGAACAAGACGCATCGGGTTCGCGTGCCGCAACACGGCAGCACATCGCCCTCGGGGCTGAGGCCTTTCAAAGGTCTGCGCTCGGCCTGTGGCTGCCGGCGCAACAGGACTGCGGCGATGTGCAGATGGAAAACCTGTCTATACTGGGCAATGAGGCCGGCTCTCCCGACACACGCATCGGCCTGGGTCGTCAGTGTCTGCGAGAGACCCTAGACCGGACAACGCGCGACGAGTTTCTGGCCATGATTCTGCGGACCTGTCGAACGGAGCGGATGACCTTTGTCGTACGCAGTTTTCCCGACGCAGGTCTGCTAGACGACCTGGTGGAGTGCTTCTTCAGTCACCACCAACAGCAAATCGACAGCTTCATTCACATGCCCACCTTCCGCCTCAACGGCCAGCGGCCCGAACTAGTGGGCGCCATTGTGGCCGCCGGCGCCACATTGACCGACGTGCGAGCGCTGCGCAAGTTGGGCTTTGCCATGCAGGAGGCCGTGCGCATCACGCTGCCTAGTTCGTGCGAAGTTGCTAACGCAACCACGCGCGAACTGTGGATGTTACAGTCGTTTCTCTGCGAACTAGAGGTCAGCGTCTGGAGCGGCATCAAGCGCAAAATGGAGATCGCCGAGAGCCACACACAGGTGGTTGTTACTGTATACCTCACCTTGTCCTCTTCTGCATATTTTCCTCTAACAAATAGATGCTCCGCCGTGCTGGCCGCTTCCAGCAGCCCAAGATGACACCAGCCGATCCTCTCCCTGAAGACACGGGTGAGGTACTGCGGCTCAAGTGGCTTAATTGGTGCGAACAGGAGAGCTTCAAGCGGCTCGCCTTCCATGCTTTCATCTGCGATGCCAAAATATCCATGGTCATGCTCACGAACCCAATTGTGTCCTATTCCGAGCTAGACCTGTCTTTTCCCGAGTCACGCGACCTTTGGATGGCCGAAGACCCGGAGCAGTGGAAGGCGTTGTGTCTGAACCGCAGCGTGCCACCGAACCGCCGTTTGAGTCTCTTAGACTTTCTGCGCCAAGACACAGAACTACCAGACTACTACGACGTGCCCCTGTGTAGTCTTGTGGTCCTGTTTGGCCTGTGGGGAATGATCGTACAGCACTTGCAGGTGCTATCCATCATGAACCGCAGCCCGGTCTCTGTCGGCATCTGTCTGGCCGGCGAACACGGCCAGAATACGGCAGCCTGTAACGCCCTATGGCATCAAGAGCTGCTTCAAATGCTGCGCTACTTCCGAATCCATATGGCCGAGTGCCAGATGCCGCCCAACCCGGAGATACGCCTAGTGCTAGAGCTGCTGCACGTCCACCTGCACTGCAACTTTGCCGACCTGCAATTGTTTGCCGGCAAGGGCGACATTGATGATGCCCGGCATACACTGCCAGCACTGCAGCAGTGGGTCGGCAGTCGAGAGTCTCGACTGGCCGTGTGGCATGCCGGGCAGGTGCTGCGGGCAGCAGCGGCTTTCCCAGCGAAGCAGCTCGTGCGGTTTTACGCCGTGGCCGTGTACCACGCGGGCCTGACGCTTTGGGTCTACGGCGTCATTGCCCAGGCCAAGGGACTAGCGAGCCCGGTGACACAACCACTCGGACAGCAGCAGTTATCGCCGCCTGAGAGCAGCGCCTCGGTCCCCCCATCGCATCCGCAGACAGTGTGCCTGGACGGCGTCGAGTCGACAGCCGTGCAGCGTTTCATCGCCCTCGGTAGGGGGTCCCCCAGCGTGGGCATGTCGACCAGGGGGTTCCAGGGGGCTCAGGTCTCCCTCTATGACCCCGTGGGTGTTCTGGAGGAGGTGGTGGTCGGCATTCTCAAAAGGAACTTGCCGGAAAATGGGTCGTCGAACACGGAGAGTTCGCTCTCTCCACTGGTGGAAAATCTGGTACAGCTGCTGAGGGGGCTGGCAAAGGCTGCTAGCAGCGCAGGCACCTGACTTAGGTGCGGACAGACGTTGGCACTTGCGCTATACCGCATTAGACATACCCCTGTAATGATATTCTCCACTTCTCCGCTCCCCCACATCCCGGTGGCGATAGCGAAGAGACAAACAACAGAATCCAGCGGGCGTATTGCGTGCTGTCTTTTTGCCAGATTGCTATATTTGGCGAGCGTTATGTTTGCCTGTGCACTTTTCATTGCTGGTCAAACTTCTTTCAGCATTGATTTTAAACGTATACGGAGTACTGCAAACTTTTCTACTTTTCTACCAGACCTTGCCAACAATGCCCAATCCCGTTCGGCACGACCTCCATACGGTCGACAGTACGTCGTTCCCGTACATCTTTGAACAGAACTGCACGGTAGGGCTCAAGAGCAGCGATGGCCTTGTCCGGTGCAACGTCTACCGGCCCAAAAATTCGGGCCCGGTGCCAGTGATCGTGACCTACGGCCCTTACGGCAAAGACACCTACTACGGAGAGTAAGAACAGGTTCAAGGGTTAACGATACTTTGTCCACGCTGACCTCCAGCTTCCATGCCAAGTCGTTTGAACAAGTCAACCCCGAGCAAAAGTCCCCGCACTCGGCCTGGGAAACGCCGGAGCCCAGCTTCTGGACGGCCCATGGTTATGCTGTCGTGCGCGCCGACGAGCGCGGCATTGGCCAGTCGCGCGGCCTGCTCGACACCATGTCGCGGGGCACGAGCGAAGCCTTTTTTGAAGTTGTGGAGTGGTGTGCCGAGCAGTCGTGGTCAAGCGGCAAAGTCGGGCTGTTAGGCATCAGCTATTACGCGGGCAGCCAGTGGCGGGTGGCGGCGCGCAAGCCAAAGGGCCTGGCAGCTATGATCCCCTGGGAGGGCATGTCCGACTACTATCGAGACCGTTGCCGTCACGGCGGTATCCTCTCCAACAACTTTATCAAGTTTTGGTGGAACCGACAGGTTGTTGCCAGCCAATACGGGCGGCCCGTGGACGAGGATATTGTCGTGGTGAGGGACATTTCGGGCGATGGACCCAAACGGCCCAAGACGGCACCCGAGACTCTCGAGGGCAACCTGCCGGCCGAAGAGCGTGCCCAGAACCGCCGCGACCAAACGATCGACAACCAGGTGTACCGCTTCCGCGACGAGGAGTACTACGCGTCCAAAGAATACGATTTGGGCGACATTGAGGTGCCGCTTCTGTCAGTGGGCAACTGGGGCGGTATCCTGCTACACCTGCGCGGCAATCTTGAGGGCTACACGCATGCCGGCTCACGGTATAAGTGGCTGCGCATGATCACTGGCCGCCACGACCTGCCCTTTTACTACCACGAAGAGGTCGAGGTCCAGCGGTCTTTTCTCGATGCTTTCCTCAAGGGCGACGACCGGGACGGCTGGACGACCGGAAAGGTGCCGCCCGTCGATTTGGTGCTGCGTCGCGGTGATGTGGGCTTCAACAATCCGGCTGCAGAGCGCCAGTTCCCACGCCGAGCAGAGACCGAGTGGCCCTTGGCCCGGACGCAGTGGATGCGCTGGTATCTGACGACTACCCATGGCTTCACGCCCGATGCGTCGCAAGCGCAGCCGCCGCATCCCCAAAAGGTCTCCTACCGTGCCTTGGGAACGCTCGAGGACCCACAACTCGTGCAGTTCACCACGGCGCCCTTTGCTGACGAAACGGAAATCACCGGTCCTGTCGTGGCTCATCTCAGTGTCAGCGCGTCGGCGGAGGCCGGCGGACCAACGCCGTCTGACATTGATCTGTTTGTTACGCTGCGACACATCTCGCCAGCCGGGACGGAGGTGCTCTACACAGGCACTGCCGGCGACGGCGTGCCGCTGACCAAGGGCTGGCTGCGCGTGAGCCTACGCAAGGTGGCTACGGAGCACCGCAAGAACCGACCGTACTTGCCGTGGCGCGAGTACCTCAGCACAGACGTGGCGCCGGTGGTTGTGGGTGAAATCTACGAGGTGGATATCGAGGTGTGGGCGACTTCTGTGGTGGTCGACAAGGGCGGCAAGCTCGTTTTTGAGATCTCGAGTGGCGACACGCAGGGAAGCGGCATCTTCTTGCACAACGACCCGATTGACAGGGCCCCCGCCAAGTTCCAAGGACTCAACCACATCTGCTTCGGCCCGAGGGACCTCAACTACGTTGTTCTGCCTGTGATTCCACCCAAGAAGTGAGGGTTCAACGTGTGTGGGGTGGGTGGGCAGTAGTGCCTTCTTCGTATATTATTGAGTAGTCCTGTATATTGATCTTCATTGGCCAGTTCCTTTCCCCACTTCCCCGCATCTCCCCAACCCCGCAGACTCGTAAGCCCCCGACGGTTCCCCGGCTTCTTCACAAACCCACGCGGGATAATGCGCTTATGGAATGTGGTCCACCTGGGGCCGAACGGTCTGTGCGGGCTCAGTTCGACCGAGCTCTGTACGTTCAAGTTAAGGAAGCTCTGTACCCGCAGGTTGTGCCTGGTATTCTCATATTTATTCGTGGTGGAATGCATCAATCAATCGTGCCTCGTCACTCAGCTTATTCATTGGCGCATTAAAACAGGAATCTCATCATTTGGAACAAGAACTTTTCTCTTTCGGTCTATTTGGACAAACTTTGTACCCTCCGAATATCCGTCTCATGTATGTTATCTTTCCCCGAGTCTAGACGTCGCCAACACCACAGTTTCTACAGATTCTACAATATTTTGATTGACCTCGCCAAAGCAACAATGGGTGAACAAATCTCCGCCAAGTATTCCTCCCTGACGCCCTCTTTCCCCATCATCTGGCGAGACTCGGTAGAGTACGAGAGAGCCCGTGTAGGTCGCGTATTCAACTACCGCCGGCCGTCGCGCTTCCCTATTGCCGTGGTCGAGGCCAGCTGCGAGAGGCATATTGTCGAAGCCGTGCGTCTGGCCAATGAGATTGGCTGCCGCGTTGCCGTCCGCTCGGGTGGCCACAGTTGGGCCGCCTGGAGCGTGCGCGATGACTCGATCCTGATCGACCTGGGCAAGTACCACGAGTTCTCGCTCGACGAGAAAACGCGCATTCTCAAGGCTTCGCCCAGCACCACCGGCCGCCTGCTCAACACGCTTCTGGCCGACAAGGGTCTTATGTTCCAGAGCGGCCACTGCCCGGAGGTTGCCGTCGGCGGATTCCTTCTCCAGGGCGGCATGGGATGGAACTGCAAAGTATGGCTCCCATGTCTTCTTTTATCCTGCACCTTCTAACAACCCAGAACTGGGGCTGGTCGTGCGAGCAGGTACTCGGCATTGACGTCGTCGCGGCTGATGGCCGCCAGCTGTACTGCGACAAGAATAAGAACAGCGACCTGTACTGGGCCGCTCGGGGTGCCGGGCCTGGCTTTCCAGCCGTCGTCACGCGCTTCTATCTACAGTGCATCCCTTCATACAGCCACATGCGCTCATCTGCGTACATATACGATCTTAAGGATTACCGCAAGGCCTTTGAGTGGGCCGTGGCCATCGCCCCCGAGTTTGACGCCTCCACTGAAGTCGTCTGCGTGGGCAGCACGCCCCCGGGCCAATCTGAGACACAGTTGATGATTCTGTTTGTCACCTTCAAGAACAGCGAGGAGGAGGCCCGCGCAGCCCTCCGGCCGGCCGAAGTCTCGGCGCCGCCCGGCCACGTCGACCGCTGGTTCGCCAAGGAGACGTCGCTGCCGCTCCAGTACGACGACCAGCACGCTGCCAACCCCAGCGGCCACCGTTACTGTGCCGACAATGTCTATGTGAACAACGACGCCGACGTTGTGTCCGTCATGGAAAAGGCTGTGCGCACGCTGCCGTCAAAAAAGTCGTTTGCCCTTTGGTACTCCATGAACCCTTGCTCGCGGCGCTCGGTCGCCGACGGCACATTCCCGGACATGGCCCTCTCCATGCACACAGACCACTATTTTGCCGCGTACACCATTTGGGAGAAGGAGGAGGACGATATGCAGTGCCAGGGCTGGGTACGTGACATCTTTGCCGAGGCCGAGAAACACTCTGAGGGCAGCTACCTGGGCGATGCCGACTTTCAGGTGCGCCAGACGCGCTTCTGGCAAACAGAGCAGGGCTCACGACTGATGGCCGTTCGCAAAAAGTACGACCCCGAGGGCCGCATTGTCGGCTACCTCGATGCGGGTGACAAGAGCCAGGTAGACGGCCTGAAAAACGAGCATACGTTTACGCAGGACAAGGCCGTGGTAGCAAACCTTTAAATAGGGCACAGAGTAGACGAATTGATCACCAAATTCTATATAAAATGCGCAGGTGTATTATCAGACGCACATCAATTGTGGTTGTAAAGAGGAGACTTTTATGTTTATTCTGAGGGTTTAGCCAGTGGCTTTCCAAAAATCTGAATCCGTCATCCATATTCTTTTGAGGAATACAACTTAATATAAAATAAGTTATCGTTGTCCTGTTCCCTTTATTCTAGGTCAAGTTGAGAAAAACTCAACTATTTTACACAAACCTGCAAGCACGTCGAGGAAAGGCAAAAATACTTCTAGCAACCATCAAAAAACTACAACTTGACTAAAATTGAAAATAAATACAATTACTGTCGGTACAGCAGTCGAGTCTGCAAGTGGGGCGGCGAACGGAATAACCATTCTTCCGTCGCAACTCAACTCAAGTAGGGGTTTCGCGCCCACAAGCTATTTTAGAAAAGAAAAGAACTACCAACGAGATCAACTGTATACCCGCCTCTTGCGAAGAGGAGGACGTACAGGATCGTGCGTAGCTTCCCGAACATTCGAACGTTGGACCCACCCGAGTAAACCGACACTGATCAGTTTCATCTCACCGAGACTGAGTTCTGAGCAGCAAGGCAACCCGAATCATTTCATTTATTCGACAAAAACCCGCTCCTATCGACAAGATGAGCGACAACAACGACGACCACCGCAAATCGGTGGAGCTGAAGACGGAGGCAGCCTCCTTTGAGGACCGCTTCCGCAAGACTAGGCAGGATGCTGTTCGAGCCTTCATCGAAATCGCTTCAAATACGACGCAAGTTGACGAAGACTTCTTCGACGCAGTTACGGAGACCTTCGATAACTGGTCAGAGGAGGACTTCAAGGCGACTGGACCGCTCGCTGTTGCGGACCTTAGGAGACTGCTGAACAACCACGGCATATACGTGGAAAACCATCGCGTGGCAGGCAGCAACCAATACCGCGCTATGGCCAACACTGTCACGGCTAGCGAGATGCTGTCGTGGACGGAAGCCGCTGCAAAGACTGCCGGAAGACGGTCCGCCATCCAGACTTTCGATCCGGTGCTTCAAGGACTTGCTGGCAAAGAGCTGGTCCACCCTGACTACTGGCGGGAACCCGCTGGCAACCAGGAGGAGGCGCGTCTAGAAAGGCAGCAGCAGCACCAGCAGTACCCAGAGGCTCAGCGAATCGGCGGCTCTCGCCGCAACCCGACCTTCAGCGTCCCGTCCCAAGGCCCGCCGCCGCCGCCGCTGCAGAACTTCCAGATGCCGCCGCCGCAGTCCGGGGTTTTAGGAACCGAGCCTCCAACAGACAACCTCGACAGGCCTTGGGAATACTTTGGACATGCGCCTACCAGCGAGACGGAGAAGGAAGCTCGCCGAATTCTGGGCAATATCGGCAAGTCCTTCCCAAAGGAAAGCAAGTACAAGGGCCCGGGAGACCATATGAGCTTTCGATTTCGGGCTACGGGCTTCCTGGACGCTTGTCGGCTTGCTGGACTGAGCGAGCAGTACCTGGCCGACGCTTTGCCGCATATGATGACGGGCGTGGCCTACGACTACTGCAGCTTCCTAGTGCGCACAAGCCGCCCTGGAGACTGGCGCAGCATTGTTACAACAATGGAGAGGCGGTTTGAAGACGACACTCACCGTCGCACGAGGGAGAGCGAATGGCAGGGCACGACACTGCTCACCGTTATGGCCTCGCCAGAAATGAAGGGCAAACCCTTGTCAGAAGGCGTGCGAATACTGTATGAGAAGCTGCAACTTATGCAGTACTCGCTAAGCTCTCGCCTAGCAGACCCTGAATCTTTACGAATTAGGTTCTTAGGTGCTTGTGAGGCGCATCCTGACGTTGATGAGGATGTGGCGTCGTTTGCTGGCGAATACAGGACGGCAGACGAAATCGCGACTAAACTGCGAACTCGCCTTGCAGCTAGAGAGCGCAAAAAGGGCCGCCGCAACCACCTCAATTTTGACAACAACGCAACACACACCCTTCTGACCGACCGCGTCTACCATGGCATCCCTTACCGTCCGCAGCACAGTCGCTCCAAGGACCGTCCTGCTCAAATCCCTGCTGAGAGCAATGCTCTGAAATCGGGCAAATGCTTTATTTGCGGCAAGCCTGAATGCCGTACCTGGAAGCATACTGATGCAGAACGGGCTGCGAATAGAGCTGATTGGAAACGCATGAACCCTGACCGTGCCTCTAAGTACAACCAATTTCTTCAGAGCATAGAAATTGCAGGGGATGAGGAGTACAAGAGCTCTGTTGTTGAAGAATCTGAAAGCGACGACGAGGAGACTTCGAGCCTAACAAACGTCTTTTGGACTGCTGGAAAAGAGGCTACCAGAGACGCTTTGGCCTTGATGGCTAACCAGCGGGTAGCGCATGCTCTAGGTGCTAACAATCCGGACCTGATTGAAAAGGAGCTGCCTATGACTGCGTGGTCGCGTTATGCTTCTGCAACGTTTGCTGGCATAATTGTCGACACTGGCGCTGCTGAGCACTCTACTGCCGGAAAGAGCCAGTTTGCAGCTCTGCAAAACATTCGCCCTGACGTTGTGCTTGATACTAGCACGGCTGGAACAGTTACAGTCCGCTTTGGCCTAGGCGTAAGCTCGTCCTTAGGCTCTGCTGCTATCAACACTACTGTTGGTCAGGCCACGTTTCACGTGATGATGTCGGATACACCATTCCTGCTGTCGTTGAGAGATATGGACCGTCTTGGAGTGTATTTCGACAACACACGTGACGTTATGGTCACAGGAAAGGGTGACGCACCAGTTATACGCAAGCATGGCCATGCGTTTATTGCTGTTGCAGAGATGACAAGCGTGTTTTTCGACAGTTTTTTCACTGACGTGGAGTTGAAGCGGTTGCATCGCCGCTTTGGCCATCCGTCTGTTGAACGCCTCTATCGTTTGCTTCAGAAGGCTGGCAAGGATGACGTGGATATAGCGTCACTGCGCCGTATCCAGGACTTTTGCCACTACTGCCAGATGACGAGAGGCCCGCCTAAACGCTTCAAGTTCAACCTGAGGGACGCTGACGACGTTGTCTTCAATGGCACGATTGTGGTGGACGTGGCTTATATTGACGGCAAGCCGTACCTGCACGTTATCGATCAAGCCACAGGGTTCTCAGCCGGACGATGGCTAGAGAATATGACAGCACAGCACACGTGGGACGCGCTGCGCGCCTGCTGGCTTGACACGTACTTGGGACCACCAGACGTCATTGTCCACGACGCCGGTACGAACTTCAGCGCCAAGGAGTTTAAAGACAATGCAGTGCTTGTGGGCAGCAAGACCAAGCCTGTACCGACTGAGGCCCACAATAGCATTGGGCAAGTCGAGCGCTACCATAGTCCCGTCAAGCGCGCTTATGGCATCATTGTGAAGGAAATCCCTACCCTTCATAAGGATATGGCTTTGCAGATGGCGTTCAAGGCCGTCAACGACACAGCTGGGCCTAAGGGCTTAGTGCCTACGTTACTGGTTTTTGGAGCGTACCCTCGGCTGTCAGACGCTGGAGCACCGTCGCCAACAATCAGCAAGCGCGCTGCTGCTATTCGCCTGGCTATGAAAGACCTTGAGAGGGCCAAAGCAGAACGCCAAATCACAGAGGCTTTGCGAGCACGGAATGGCCCTGACGTTGCTCCAGTGCATAAGCTCGCATTAGGAGACAAGGTCACGGTTTGGCGTACTGCTAACGGCCACAATGGAGAGTGGACAGGTCCGTTCACTACAGTGGCGATAGACGGAGAGGACGTGACTGTGGACCTAGGCAACGGCATCACTGCTATGTTTAGGACCACGTCTGTAAGGCCGTACCAAGACGACGGTACTATCGTCGTTGAGCCGCTCCCAGCAAGACGGAGACGTGGCCGGCCTCCTCGGTCAGCATTTGCTAGCATCACCAGCACTGACGGCACTGAGATCTGGCTCACAGCCCCTGTTGTCGCGCCAAGCCCGACGTACGAAACGTCCCGGCGCGCAGAGCTGTTTGGCCTACTAGAGAAGGGCGTGTTTGAGACATATCCCCGCGCCCAAGTCCCTCCCAATATGCGCGTGTTCAAAGGCCGATTTGTGGACGAGATCAAGCACGCTGGAACCGCTCAAGCCGTCGAGAAATCCCGCCTTGTGGTACAGGCGTACAATGACGCTGGCAAGACAAAAGTCCTTACGCAGGCACCAACAATTCAGCGTATGAGCCAGCGCTTGATTTTGAGCATTGCTGCTAGCAAGTTAGCAGGCGGCAATGCAGCGTTGCTATTGCGAGACATTTCGCAAGCGTATGTACAGTCGGACACACGCTTAAGCCGGGATATCTATGTTGATCCGAATGATGACATACGTCAAATTCTGGGAATGCCTTCTGACCAGCTGTTGAAGGTGGTGAAACCGCTGTACGGTGTACCAGAAGCTGGTAACCACTGGTTCAGCACCTACAGCCGACACCACGTCAACGCGCTAGGAATGAAGGCGTCGACCTATGACGCATGTCTGATGATAGCTACAGACAGGAGCACACTGGGCCTGGTGGGCTTGCAGACAGACGACACGCTTATCTTAGCCGACGCTCGGTTTGCAGCCAAGGAGGAGACAGCACTACAAGCAGCCAATTTCCTGGCCAAACCAAGAGAGCAGCTGTCAGAAGCACACCCGCTAAAGTTCAACGGCGGTGTCGTCGAACTGGTCGACGGACTCCTCCACCTCTCCCAGGAGCGCCAGGTGGTCAACCTAAGCATCGTCACGACAGAGCCGCAAGTCAACAAGGGCACACGTGGGAAAGTAAGCGCCCCGCTAAGAACGAAGGAGCAGTACGTGGCGCAGAGGGCGCGTGGAGCATATGTGGCATCAGTATGCCAGCCGGAGGCAGCGTTTGACCTGTCAAGCGCTGCACAGCATACTGACCCCGGCGAGGAGGAGATCAAGGCGCTAAACGCGCGCCTTGAGTGGCAGCTGGCCAATGGCAGAAGAGGACTGAAGTACGTGCCTCTGGATGAGAAATCCATCCAGGTCGTGGCATTTACCGACGCCGCCTTTGCCAACAACAAGGACATGAGCTCGCAGATCGGATACGTCATCGTGATCCGCGATAGCTCTGGGAGATCCAACGTGGCGCACTGGTCGTCCACCAAGTGCAGGCGCGTCACCAAGAGCGTACTAGCTGCGGAGCTGTACGCCCTGGTGCACGGTTTTGATGCAGCAGCATGCATCAAGGCCACGCTGGATGAGATCTATGGTCGTCAGATCCCACTGGTGCTATGCACGGATTCGAAGTCGGTTTTCGACGCTATCACCAGGCTAGGGACGACCGCAGAGAAAAGGTTGATGATTGACGTACAGCTGGTACGTCAATCGTACGAACGACGGGAGATCGCGGAATTGAAGTGGATTGCTGGGGACAAGAACCCGGCGGACGCTATGACGAAGCAGCAGGGCAAGGCTTGTGACGCCCTGACGAGGCTCATCGACACAAACGCGATTGAGCTGGAGGAGGAGGTCTGGGTAGAGAGGTTGTGAGCGCGGACGCCCTCAATACCGCACGACGGCTTCACGACTTTTAAAGAAGCCCCAGTGTCGGTACAGCAGTCGAGTCTGCAAGTGGGGCGGCGAACGGAATAACCATTCTTCCGTCGCAACTCAACTCAAGTAGGGGTTTCGCGCCCACAAGCTATTTTAGAAAAGAAAAGAACTACCAACGAGATCAACTGTATACCCGCCTCTTGCGAAGAGGAGGACGTACAGGATCGTGCGTAGCTTCCCGAACATTCGAACGTTGGACCCACCCGAGTAAACCGACAATTACAAAAATCGGTCTACCTTTTTTCATTCTAATAGATTTTTTCGCTCACTGTAAAAGTAGACATTTTGATGTAAAATTGTGAGGCATAGTAGTTCTAATTCTAAATTATTCCACCCTATAATACTTTAATAGTGACTCAGTGTGTTAGATGATATTTAACAAGCTGGCTGTTGTCTGTGTCTGTAGTCCTGACTACCCCTTATTTTCTGTGGTTATTCCAGGTTTTCCTACATCGGGTCAAAAGTACCTAATCATGGGCATAAATCCACCTCGATCAGCATCCACATTTCATCCTCTTTCTAGCACAGTGAGGGAAACAGATAGGGCAGATTAGGTGCTGATTCCAAGTAGCTAAGTCTAAAGAGTAAAGCCTGCGTCAATGACAATGTTTTGTCCTGTGACAGTCTTTGCCTGTACGAGTACCTTGATCTGGTCGGCCACATCTTCCACTGTGGCAAGGCGTTGCAGCTTGTTTTGCTCTTTCGTGGCCTTGATCCGGTCCTTGGGGAAGGAGAGCCCCCATTCCTGTTTGTTAGAGAACATGATGGAAGACTCTGGAAACACCAAGGGTTTTCGTACTGTCATCAACAATCCCGGAGAGACACTGTTCACCCGCAGAGTAGGTGCTGAAATGGTGGCCAGCGACTTGATCAGATGGATTTGGGCTGCCTTGGAGACGGCATACGGCTGAGGGTCGTCAATACATCGTGTAGACATCCCCCACCTTTTCCAACACTCACGAGACTGCTACCGCTGGGCTTCACACCGGCCACACTCGCTGTGCTGACAAACACGGCGGCTCCTTCCTCTCGTGCATTGCTCTCTTCCAGGAAGCGCCGTGTGGCATGGAACAGCCATAGATGCGACTTGACGTTGACGTTGAAGCACGTATCCCAGTCTTGCTCGTCCAAACCATCATCCAGATCGCTAAAGTTGCGCACCATGGTCCAGCCCACGTTGGAAATGACGACGTCGAGGCGTCCGTTTGTGGCCATGGTGGTTTCCTCAACCAGCCGGGCGATTTCTGCCCGCCGCGACAGATCAGCTTGGACGGCGTGGAAAATGGGGGCCTGTGTCGAATTTCTCTCTTCTGTTCTCTTCAGGTAGCCCTCTCGGAGTTCCTTGACGAGGTCCTGCGCGCGCTGGGCGTTTTGCGAGTAGTTGATGATCACTGACATGCCGAGGTCTAGCGCCAGGACACGGGCTACGGCGGCTCCGAGGCCAGCACTGCCGGCGGTGATGAGGGCGACTTTCGGTAGCGGCATGAAGCATAAGTGATGATGTTTTGGAATACTTGGACAGAAGCTTCTTTCTCGGATTTTTGTCCAGCCCGTAGTATGGGCAATCACGTGCTGCTATTATGATCGTTGAACAGGGAACCGGTCCGGCGGCCAAAAGAGAGCATCATCGCCCACATCCCGAGTGGACCCAGCGTACTTCCCCACAGACTGACCCAGAATATATGCACTGCAATGTGCCATAGTGCATATTCAGCCTGCAATGAATTGGCTGTTCCTACCGCCTTCATCTTGTCGCTCTTCTTCTCGCAAGACTGTATGTAGGCTTTTCCACAGGCTTTTGCCAGAAGCTCGCTCACTGTCTGTCCTTGTTTTTGTCTTCCTCTTCACCCATTTCCAATGTCTTTCACCAACGGCCATGCCAAAAGTGCCAACGGCGTCGATGGCACCACCACCGGCGGCCTTCGGGTCATTATCATCGGCGCCGGTATTGGCGGCCTCACCACGGCCATCTACCTACGCGGCCAGGGCCACCAGGTGACCCTGCTGGAGCAGTCACGTTTTGCCAATGAGGTCGGTGCTGCAATGCACCTGGCGCCCAACTGCAACGGCCTCTTGCGGCGCATCGGCCTGCGGGTCGAGGACATCGGCGCCAACCGCATGGAGCGCATCGCCGACTACGACGAGAAGGGCAATCTTCTTCGCAGCATTGACCTCACTGAGAGCAACAAGCAGTGGCAGTATCCGTGGCACCTTGTGCACCGCGTGCACCTGCACGAGGAGCTCAAGCGGCGTGCCGTGTCCCCCGACGGCCCAGGCCAGCCGGCGGTGCTACAGCCGGCCAGTCGCGTCAAGGACGTTGACCCAGTGTCGGCCGTGGCCGTGCTAGAAAGCGGCGAGTGTGTGCAGGGTGACGTCATACTGGGCGCTGACGGCGTGCACTCGATCACGCGCCGCAAGATCCCGGGCGGCGACATCACAACGAAGCCGTCGGGAAAGAGCGCCTTCCGCTTTCTTGTCTCGCGCGAGACGGTGCTCGCCAACCCGGTGACGGCCAAGTTTGCCCAGAAGGACGGCGAGCTCATCATCTGGTACGGCACCGACCGCCGCGTGATCATGTACCCCTGCGACCTCAACCGGCAGCTTAACTTTGTCTGTGTGCATCCGCGAGAGGAAAGCGAGGCCACGGCCGGACAGGATGGTAAGTCTTGCAAGAGATACCGAAAAGATGGAGACTGACTATCAGAATGGAGCGCGGATGCCAACCACAACACGTTGCTGACGGTATACAAAAACTTTGACGACTCGCTGCTACAACTCCTTGCCATGGCCGACCCCGAGTCCCTCAAGGTTTGGGAGCTGCTCGACATGGACGTGTTGCCGGGATGGACCAACAACCGTCTGGCCCTGCTGGGCGATGCGGCCCACCCTTTTCTTCCTCGTATGTGGTCTACCTCTTTCCGTGCTACATCAACCGTCTGACCCAACAGACCAGGGACAGGGAGCCGGCGTGGCCATCGAGGACGCGGCCGCCTTGGCTGTCGTGCTGCAGCGCGGCACCACCGTCAAGGACGTACCGGAGCGCTTGAAGCTGTACGAGAGCATCCGCTACGAGCGGGCCAACAAGATTCAGGAGTTCTCGCGGTTGGCTGGCCGTGATGTCAACACGACGAAGAAGCTGGACAGTAAGTTTTTTTCCTCCTTTGTGAATCTTGGCCCTTTCCCGCTGACCGCCAGTGATGGAGTACACAAACTACAACTTTGGCCACGACGAGTGGGACAATTCGACACAGGCCTTCCGCCGCTGGGACTGGGCTCGCAAGCCACACCTCTATTGGCGCATGCCCATCTCCTTTGGGCCCTTCCCGGGCCCGCGGCAGACGTATGAGGGCGCGCCGCGCGTGGCTACGCAATCGACCTTTACGACGGCCTCGATAAAGTTCAAGACGTCGCGAACGCTGCTGCAAAACCTTTTCCCCTCGGCCCAGTTCCGCTTCAAGAATCCTGGCACGGTTGCCTACGCCAGCTTCTCCCAGACGACACTGGGCAAGATGGAGTGGCTCGGCGGCTCTGGCTACCGCCACTTGGGGCTGTACATTCACGGCGTGCAGTTCGTCAAGAAGGATGGTCAGGTCCTCAACGGCACCTTTCTGCCCATCTTGTTTGAGAGTCTGACAGACCCGATTGTGAGTGGCCGCGAGGAGCTCGGCATGCCTAAGCTGTACTGCAGCATCGACATCTACCGCCGCCGCCACAGCTACCGCGTACAGGCTGGCTGGGAGGGAGCGCCCTTTGGTACGCTGGCGCTCGAAGGCCTTACGGAGGTCGACTCCTCTACGTCGAAAGGCACGATTGGTGGCGAGGACGACGACGGTATCTTTGCCTACAAGTACATGCCGCGCGTGGGCGAACGTGGACTGGCCGACGTGGAGCATGCCACGTTTGTGCCGCACGCCGAGGAGTCCAAGGTGGTGCCCAGCAAGGTCGAGCGCGTGTTCGAAGCCAAGTCGGCCACCGTCGACTTTGAGGGCCTCGACTGGGACGCGCTGCCGACGCTACACCACGTCGTCTCGCGCCTGGCAGAAGTCCCTGTCTACGAAGTGATCAGCGCTAAGGTTGTGCAGGGCGTCGGTGTACCGGACGTGTCGAGCGCCATCAAAATTGAATGAGGATTATTCTGTAACGATTTTCTTGCGCATTAAGCATAAACGATCGATTTACAAATCAGTGATTTCGAACTGTCTCCTTCGGCGTTAATGATGCTGTATTATTTACACTTGCTTTAGGGTCTATAACAACTTCTACAGTCTTAAAAGTTCTTGAAGTGGCCAGAAATGTAGCAAGGGACTACAGAGTGCTCGCAATCGATGCCCACTTTCCGAGCGGATGAACTTTAATTGCACTTGGAAGAATGGACTCTCATATGAGGCTGGGATCAGCTGGACACTTCCAAAAGACACACTAAAACACTAGCAAATGCGGGGTAATCAGTGGCAATCACCATAACTCCCCATACTCTCCGCATCGACCACTTCCCGGCCGCTGTTAGGGGCCAGAATCGCCGCACGGAGGTGCATTTATTGGCAAAGAAATACTCGATTGACGCCAGCCACGGACAGGAACATCACCATCAAGTCCAATTCCCCATCCCCCTCGTCATGTTCATCACTCCGCCCCCACAGGCGCCCGGCAGCCTGCTGGGCATGGTCGCTATTGTCTCGGGGAGCAACAGCGGCATCGGCCTGGCTATTGCCCAGGAGCTCGCCGATCGCGGCGCTCACGTGGTTCTCAACTATCCCTTTGCCGAGCTCGCAGCGGAGGCGGAGGCTCATGCCGCCGCCCTCCCCACCAAGTCCATAGCCGTCCAGGCCGACCTCAGCACGGTTGATGGGCCGCAGATTCTGGCCGATGCCACCGCTGCCGTCTTTGGCCAAATCGACATCCTCGTCAACAATGTCGCCTTGGCAGTCAATCTGCCGTTTGAGGACCACACGCTGGAGCATTGGGACCAGCTGGTCAACCTCAATGCACGCGGCACCTTTCTGCTGACCCAAAAGTCGCTGCCCCATATGCCCACGCACGGCAAAGGCACCAGCCGAATTGTCAACATCTGCTCCGTCAGCGCCCGTGCGGCGCCGCCGCTGCAAACCATCTACGCCGGCACCAAGGGCATGGTGGACTCGTTTACCCGGGTCTGGGCCAAGGAACTCCCGCCCAAGTACGGCTGCACGGTCAATGCAGTCTCTCCCGGTCCGACAGAAACAGCGGGATTCCTGGCGGCCGGCGAGGAGGCAATGAAGACACTGCAGCCTACCATTGACGCCACGCCGGTGGGGAAGCGCATGGGAAAGCCCGAGGAAATTGCGTTTGCCGTCGGCTTTCTGTGTGAACAGCGGTCTGGGTGGGTCAACGGTCAGCACCTGTTTGTCAATGGTGGCCTGCACATTGACTGAGGAGAGAGCTAGCCTCCTCCACCTCCCGGATATGAGCCACATGATGAAGAGATATAGCTCTAGACTTACCATAGCCATATAAGAAAACGCCCACAAAGCAATGCAACGCCGGTTTAGACCCATTGGCGTACCATTCAACCAAGCACTCTGCATCTTTTCTCTTATGCATCCTGTCTGCTTACACATCTATTCTCCACCTTGTACACCATGGCCCGCACCTACCTAAAAAAGTCCAACGGCGGCCCGGCCACGGCAGCCGGCAGCACCGTCAACTCCAATGTGCCAACCATTGTCAAGTCCGTCATCGACACGATCCGCACAGACGGCGATGTCGCCGTCCGGAAATACAGCGCGCAGTTTGACAACTGGTCGCCTGCCTCGTTCAAGCTGTCACCGGCCGAGATTGCGGAGGCCATTGCCAAGGTACCCGCGCAGACAATCCAGGACATCAAGGAGGTGCAGGCCAACGTGCGCAAGTTTGCTGTCGCCCAGCGCGACTCATTTAGAGAATTTGAGCTCGAAACGGCGCCGGGCGTTTTTCTCGGCCAGAAGAATAACCCGATCGCCTCGGTGGGCGCCTACATCCCAGGTGGCCGGTATGCGCTGCTGGCCTCGGCCCATATGACCATCCTGACTGCCAAGGTGGCCGGCGTCAAGAATGTCGTTGCCTGCACGCCCCCGGACCACGGCCACATTCCGTACACGACTGTGGCTGCGATGCACTTTGCCGGCGCTGACAGCATCTACGTTCTGGGCGGCATCCAAGCCGTGGCGGCCATGGCTATTGGCACGGAGACGGTGCCCAAGGTCAACTTCATTGCCGGGCCGGGCAACGCCTTTGTTGCCGAGGCTAAGCGTCAGCTATACGGCGAGATTGGCATCGACCTCTTTGCCGGACCGACCGAGGTCCTGCTGGTAGCCGACGAGACGGCCGACCCGGTCATGTGCGCCACAGATCTGCTGTCCCAAGCCGAGCATGGCCCCGACAGTCCGGCCGTGCTGATCACAACGTCGGCCGCGGTCGGCCGTCAGACCATTGTGCAGTGCGCCAAACAGCTCGAGACGCTGGTGACAGCGCCCATTGCCAAAGTGTCCTGGGGAAACCTGGGCGAGGTGGTTGTGGTCGACTCGCTCGACGAGGCCTACACGGTGGCCGACGAGTACGCATCGGAGCACGTGCAGGTCCTGACCAAAAACCCGCGCGACTCGCTCACGAAGATGCAGCACTACGGTGCGCTCTTCCTCGGGCCGATGACCTGCGTGTCGTACGGTGACAAGGTAGACTGCCCTTGTCCCCTACATGTTTTACCCACGTGCTTCAGCTCACATGTGATTGCAGTGTATTGGCACCAACCACGTCCTACCCACGCGCGGCGCGGCGCGCTACACGGGCGGCCTGTGGGTAGGCAAGTTCCTGCGGACCGTGACCTATCAGGAGGTGCGGTCGCCCAAGTCAAGCGGCAAGCTGGGCCAGCTGTGCGGCCGAGCTGCACGGGCCGAGTTGTTCGAGGGTCATGCGCGGTCCGGCGATCTCCGGGCGCATCTGTACCTTCAGGACTCTGTCGAATGGATAGACCAGGCCAAGTCCTGAATAAGGGCAAACTGCGGGTTAGCTTTCAGGAGGAAAGCAAAATTAAACTGGAACCGGCTGAATCACATGAAGAAAGTCCCAGGCAAAGTCCGTGCGGTCGTAAATCCGGACCCGTGTTAGTAACTCCGCAAGTAAAGTGCTCTGGGTACTTATTAAAAGCTATTTTCCTAAGAAACTGTGCACGGGATGAGCCGCCAATGCGAGGAAAACCAGGGACAGAATCCTACAGGAATGTTTTGACGATCCGGGCAAGGGACGCGTCAAACTCGCAACAGATTGTCAAAACTTCATTAATTCAGCGCGATAATGCGCCTTGGAGAGATCGGACGCGCTGTAGATTGCCTCGGAACAGCGAGAGTTTGACCCTGCGCTAGTGTTTAGCTTATGCGGGGTAGCTTTTACCGCGGCACGAATTGAACACATGATTAGAACGCGCCGATAAATAATCTAAGTTGTCACCTGTTTGCTGCTTCTTTTTACTGCCGGCATCATCGCAAACCACCACCACCAGCACCACCACCATTCTATCCAGCCTCCAGACTACCCGATCCAACATGCCTCTCCCAAATCCCGACTGGGTCAAGGCCCTGAAGCCTTCCGGCCCTCAGGGATCCGAGCTCCTTGCGCAGGAACGAGCGAAATCGGATATTGACATTGACCAACTCGCTAACTTCCTATTCACCAAAGAGGTCCTGCAGCGAAACGCCCGCATTCTAGAAGTTCTGCAGGCCGACCCCGTCTTCGACAAGACCCATGACTACTTCCGCGGTCGGCACGACCGGCTCAAGGCCGCTCTGGCCCGCGGCAAGGCTCTGCGCCGTCTCTCCGTCCAGCTCAAGTGGACGCCGGAGGAGGATTTGGCCGCTAATGATCTCGTCAGCGAACCGAACCCCTATGGTCTGCACGCCTACATGTTTCTTAAGACGCTCGAGGAGCAGGGAACGGCCGCGCAGCACAAAAAGTTTCTCGTACCGGCCCGGAACTACGAAATTATCGGCTGCTACGCGCAGACCGAGCTTGGCCATGGCTCCAACGTGCGCGGCCTCGAGACGACCGCGACGTGGAACCCCGAGGACAAGATGTTTACGATCCACTCGCCGCACCTCACGGCGTCCAAGTGGTGGATCGGCTCCCTCGGTAAGGCGGCGACGCATGCCGTGGTGGTCGCGCAGCTCGTCCTCAGCGGACGTCCCTACGGGCCACACCCCTTTGTCGTGCCTGTGCGCGATCTGCAGACGCACCGGCCGCTGCCCAACGTGCACGTCGGCGACATCGGCCCCAAGTTCGGCTACAACACCATGGACAACGGTTTCCTGCTGTTTAACCACGTCAAGATCCCGCACGAGAACATGCTCAATCGTTTCTCCGGCATCGACCCGGAGACGAGCAAGTACATCCGGCCGACAAACCCGTCGCTCATCTACGGCACTCTGACCTTTGTGCGCTCGTCTATTGTCATGCAATCCGGATCGACGCTGGCACGTGGCGTGACCATTGCGGCGCGCTACTGCGCCGTGCGGCGGCAGTTCCAGGACCACGATGCGCCCAAGGGCGAGTCTGGCGAGAACGCGGTGCTCAACTACACCATGGTGCAATACCGCATTCTGCCGCTCCTCGCGTCGTCGTATGCGCTGTACTTTACGGGGCGCGCCATGATTGGGCTGTACAACGCCAACCAGAAGCGGATGCAGCTGCATGACAAGGGCCAGGACAAGAACGCCACTCGTGGCCTCGGCCCCGAGGAGCTCGCCCCGAGCAGCGACCTGCTGGCTGACTTGCACGCTATCTCGTGCGCGCTCAAGGCGTTTGCGTCCACTACCGCGGCTGAGGGCCTCGAGGTGTGCCGGCGCGCGTGCGGCGGCCACGGCTACTCCTCCTTCTCCGGCATCGGCACGTGGTACGCTGACTACCTGCCGACCGTCACATGGGAGGGCGACAACTACATGCTCACGCAGCAGGTGGCGCGCTACCTTCTCAAGGCGG
This sequence comes from Leptographium flavum, assembly GCA_963580335.1. Classification (NCBI taxonomy): domain Eukaryota; kingdom Fungi; phylum Ascomycota; class Sordariomycetes; order Ophiostomatales; family Ophiostomataceae; genus Leptographium; species Leptographium flavum. The sequence continues at coordinate 3,534,958 of OY756931.1, read as the reverse complement.
CGCGCTCTGTGCTGGCGGGACGGGCCAGCGGCAGCGGCATTTCACTCGTTTTTCAGGAGTTTATCCGTCGGCGCGACATTGGCGCGGCCTTTGACGTGCTGGACAACGACCAGGACCTGGTCGATGCCTTTGCCTGGCGCGTATCCTTTTTGACGTTTGAGGCGCTCAAGCACCGCGACGAGGAGAAGCAGTCGTGGAACAGCCTGCTGATCGACTTTTGGCGCCTGTCGACTGCTTTTGCGCAGTACGAGGTCGTCAAGAACTTTTACGCCGCCCTGCAGGACGAGCAGACTAAGGTGTCGGTCGACCAGGCCACGCTCCAAGTCCTGCACCAGCTGTTCCAGCTCTTCGCACTGTACCACCTGTCGAACCAGGCGTCCGAGTTCTTCACAAGCGCCGCGACGACGGTGCGCCAGATCCAGCTGGCCCGGACGAAGCGCACGCTGGCGCTGCTCGAGGCGGTGCGGCCGCACACGATCCGCCTGGTCGACGCATGGAAGTTCCCCGACTGGCAGCTGGACAGCGCCTTGGGCCGCTCCGACGGCAAGGTCTACGAGGATTTGTTCCACCGTGCGTCCGAGGTCAACCCGATGAACGATGTCGTCTTTGACCCGTACCCGAACTCGGACGTACTCTTTCGCGAAGATAAAGCCAAGCTGTAAGTGATGGGGAAATGTACCGAGTTTGTATAGCATAATACATCATTGTCTTTTTCCGTCTTTGAGCTATTGCGAGGCCACGGGGCCGCGTTATCTACAACTCGTTCGTGGCCAACACGGCCGGCCCCCCCAGACGATGCCGCGAAAAGAACTGCACCAGGTGCTGGCTCGTAAAGTTGAAGTTGGCCGTCTGATTCGGACTTCCTGCCAGGTCCAGTCCCTGCGTCGATGGCCACGCATGTCCCAGCCCCTCGACGGTGAGCGTCCGCACTTCGCCATTCGGCGGGCAGTCCCAAACCTCCTCCCAGGCACCCGGGTGCACTTCCGTCACCAACGGCAGGGGATACGCCCCTGGGTAGAACGGCGCCCGACAGCCGTTGCGCTCGGCCCATTGGCGGCGCCAGATGCGGACGTCCGGCTCCGGCCCAAACGAGCCACCGAGGGGGGTGCGGCCGTGGTACTCGGTGTCGCGGTCCTCGACGCCGTGCGAGTGTAGGATAGGCACGGGCTGAGAGGGAGAGCAGTTGTAGAACGAAAAGGTGCCCTGGTAGAGCGCCGGCGAGACGGGCGCAAAGGCAGCAATAATAGCAGACGTGTCGGGGCGGCACGCTAGGAGGGCCGTGAAGCCGCCGCCGTTGGACTTGCCGCAGGCGTAGATGCGGGAGCGGTCGAGGTTGTAGTCGGCGGCAACAGTCTCGATAATGTCGTATACGTATGCGATCTAAGTCTGTCACTAAGAGATCAAACGGCAAAACAGCAACAACATACATCATCCACGGTCGTGTTCTCGTACGGCGCACCCTTCCAGATGTGGTGCATGCCCCAGTCCGTGTTGTTGACGCCCTGGGCATATGCCGTTAAGAAAGGCTTGCCAGCAATGCGCAGCGCCGGGTCCGACAGCTCGGTCACGCGCTGCTGCTTCTCACTAAAGCCGCCAGCTGTTCAGTCAGAAGGGGCCAGCGGACGAATAGACAGCCGAAAAGATCGCGTACCGCCGTGAAATGACAGCACTAGTGGATACGCCGTCTTGTCATCATAACCGCCTGGGACGTTGAGCAGAAACGTGCGCTCCGTCGGCAGGACAAACTCGACATTTTGGGTTAGTTGCGGGGCCAAGACTGCCTGTGATGCAGCGCTCGTGGCTTGCGCCTCTGCGAGCAGCAGTAGGACAGTAACTCGGACCAGGGAGAGGAACATTGCGGTGCTTGGAAAGACTGGTAAGATTCGCGGAGAGAAATGCGGCAATCAAGCACAAGAGCAGCTCCGACAGTTTAGATAGGAAAAGGACGTGTATGGGGCAGCAGTGAGCGGAATGGCCGAGATCGCCCGCCATTCGATCCGATACCCAGTTATCGCCATGTTGGCTTGGATGGTATCAACGGGAGTGGTGCCGGAAAATGGCTCGACACGGTCCACTATTCGACGCCTCGGCAAGTAGTGGACATCCTACGCTCAGACGCATGCACGACGGGGAACGAGGATTTTTTCCTACCCTGTTAAGCAGTGTACATAACAGTGTACATGGCAGCGAGCGCTTCGATATAACAAGCAATGCATGTTCTTTGTTGAAGCAGCTAGACAAGCGAGCTGGTTATTTATGGTGCATGAAGTTTACAATAACCGCTTCTTTACTGTAAACATTCTCTCCAGCCAGGATACAACTGCCAACTCTAAAACTCCCCAGCACCCTTGCCAAAGTGCCCGCCTTTGGCCACTTTCAGCCACGGCGTGCTCTTGGTGTCGTACGTGTTGGAGCCGACCGTGTTTCCCCACCAGCTCAGCTCTGTGCCTGTGTAGCTCAGACAAAAGAAGATGACGATAGTGGCAATAGCCGTGCCCGTGTCCATGGCCGCCTGCAGCAGGTAGTTGTAGCGCTTCCACCAAGGGAAAGCCCGCTTGCGGATGAGATAGTTGAAGAAAAAACCAAAGATGAACCACAGCGAGTACTGCGTCGTGTTGGCGGGTGGGATGTTGCCGGCCGCATTGAAAAAGATGGGGACGTTGATGTAGCGCACCCAGCTCTTGGGGTAGCGGCGGTAAATGAGATAGACGATGAGGGTAACGACCGGCCCGATGATGAAAAAGTACATGATGCCGTTGTAGACCTGGCCAGCCTGGAACATGCGCTGAGGTCCAATGGCGCCCCAGATGAGCGAGGCGTTGTAGACGACGAGGGCACCGTTGCAGGTGAAGCGCTGTGTATTAGTCGTCGAGCAGAGATTGGGAATGTTGCCAATCATCCAGCGGAGAACGCCGGTCTGGGTCATGGTGGCGAGGATACTGGCGTAGATCTGGCCAAAGAAGAGGACGCGGGGGGGGATTTTCTGGTCTGTTAGAGAGATTGAAAAGTAAAGAAATGCGGAAGAGATCGCAAGGAAGAGAGATAAATAAAGCGCACCATGTACTGTTCTGTAGTCAGTATTCTGTATTGCACCTCAAGGAGCGAACGAACTCACCTGTCCGAGTTTCAAATCTTGCGCAAAGTCCATTCCGTGTTTGACCGAGTTGTAGCCGTAGCACTTGACCATCATGTTGGCAATGGGCTTGCCGGGCCAAGCGTAGCCAGCGATCAGTTCGGTGATGATGTTGAGGAAGCTGTTTGTCAGAAAAGCACCAAAGACACAAATGAAACACTCACATTCTCTGGTTTGTTGTCCCCTCGAGGATGCCCTCGGGTACAATCAACAGCACGCCCATACCAAAGCACACAACAATGAAGCCCCACACGGGCAACCCAGATTCCCAGTACCGCACTGTCAGGATGCCTAGGCCGAGCACAACGATTGTCAGGATTCCGTACCACCAGTCGGGCACCTCTGGGTACTTGTTCATCAGTCGCTTATGGATGTCCTCGCCGCCGTGCCGTGAGTTCTTGAACTTGGCCCAGATCTCAGACCCGTTGTACAAGTATGTGTGCAGCACAATGCCTGTTACAGCCGCAAAAGAAAGCGCGTAGCTGAGAGAGTAGGACATGGAGATGTACATGGGTGAGTAGCTCTCGTACTTTGACAGCACAAAGTCCAGGTTCTCATCCACGACCTTTGTGATGTTGTACTTGGTGCCCGTGTTGTCAAACGTCTGGGACGACAGCAGCGGTAGGTAGGCGCTGTACCAGACATTAGAGTAGTAGAGGATGGGCGAAAGGAAGAGGAAGAAGAAGACAACGACGGCAAAAGCGTTGCAGGTAATGTAGAACGGCGTCACGAGGGGGCTGCCGGCGTAGTTGATCTGGGTCCAGTCGATGCTGAGCGGCAGCAGGCCGAGACCAGAGGTCATCTGTTGATCAGTGTTTGTTGGGAAGGGGAAGGGTATTAAAAAGAGAGACAACCTACCCCGAAAATCGTATTCACTTTCTGGTTGTGCGGCGCCAGCCATGTGATAAATGCAAATGTGCCCAGGCTCGTCCAGATGTAGTCGGGGAACCAGAAGAGCACAAATGCAAAAATGGTAAAGTAGGAGAAGAACCGGTACCGCGAGAGTGTCCATCCGTTGACCGCGGTCCGCTCCTTGGGCTCATGCAGCGCCCGGAACAGCACCGTCGACGACAGCGACGAAGGCCAGATCAGGGCGGCCGGGTAGACGAGCCAGCGGCGCGAGAGGCCGGCCAGACCAAAGCCGAGCATCTGCGTCGTCAACAGATACAAGAAGGAGAAGCCGGCGCCATAATCACGGTCCCAGTACACCGGGCTGATAATGGCGACAAGCGAACCGGATGCATAGGCCACGCTGGCGCTGATGTTGACGCAAATCACAATCAGAGCGTGTTCCTTGATGCTGAACGGACCCGGGTTGATGTCAAACGATAGGCGGCCAAGCGGCAGACGCCAGCGCGGAAGGCGCTCCCAGGCACGGCCGATGGGGAAGACGAGAATCTGAGCGACGACATAGCCAATGGTGAGGGAGGGATAGCGCAGGCCAAAAAACTGGTTCACACCAGCGAAAAGGACCACAAAGACGGTCGTCAAGACCCAGGCGCGGAAGGCTGTCTGTCAGACATGCACGGATGCGAGGTAAAGAGAGAGACAGCCACCGGCTTACTGTTGCACGGAATATCTGGATCGTCTGTGTTGGGCACACAGGCTGCCACCTCGGGGAACGGCGATTGATCCCCATCAACATTCCAGCCAAATGCCTCGACCGGCGTCAGCTCAATCGCTTCGGCCTTTTTCAGAATGGCCTCTTTTTCCTGGTCACTGCTCGCCCCGATGCCCTCGGCCTCAACGTCCGAGATATCAGCCCCAGCTTTTTTCTCGCCCAGGGCTTCGTCATCCGCAGACGCCCGCCCAATAGCGAGGTCGTCCCGGGCTGTCTCATAAATAGTCGTCATGTCGAAGAGCGACGATCAGCGTATGGAGATGCGACGGGACAATGGCCATTCTCCAAGGTTCACTACTTATATCACTGCATTACGACGCTCCGCTGCCAGCGATGGTTGCACTCCCACTACCTCCCAACAGACAACAGCCCATCCTGGGTGATAGGACTCCACCCACCTGCTTCTTCTAGCACATGCACAATCGCAGAGGCCAAGCACGTTATCGCATCCTTCGTGGTGCGGCCGCCAGAAAATGTAACAATACAATCGGGCGGGCCGCGTCTTGGACAAAGGCTTGACCGAGGATCAGCCGCCGTCAGAACTCAGATCCGGACTTGGCTAACTTGGTGACTTGGCTGCTGCACGAATTTTCAAGCCACCAGTGCACAATATCCGGCTCGGATCTCTTCCGTTGGAAAAACAGCATTTGATTCCCCTTGCTGGATGATGTCTTTAATCGTGCCATCGGGACTTACTATGGCGGCAGGTCTTGGCGCGCCCCGCGAATGTATTTGTGACGTAACAGCGCCCCCGTCTGGCGGTAGGCCTGTGCGGACGAACGAGGAAAAGCCACAATCCGTTCGGATGACGGTCTAGATGGTATAATGGTTGTCCCTACCCCAGCCATAGCTCTTCCCGATAGAGCTTTCTTTGTGGGTAAAAGCTCCATGATAACGCGTCCTGGCGCTAGCGGCGCCATCCGTGGTCTTGCCGGCCGGCAATAAGTAATCTTTCCAGCCATCTGCCACTCTTGTGAGAGTAGAAATTAATCCAGGAGGCTAACGTCACTGGAAGGGACGGAAAAGTATGCTCGGTCGACTCTTCATCCTCGTGGCCGGTGCCGGCATGGCGTGGTTGGCAGTCAATTTTGCGATCATGCCGGCGATGTCACTCATATAACCCTGTATATCAAACACACGGAACCTTAGAGAGTCCGGGATCCGAAAGAAGGCTTGCAGGGCGCCTCAAAAAAAATATTTGATGCTAAGCTGAATAAATTGCTTCTGCAATGTTAAATGTCCAGCTGGAGCGAAGCATGTTGGGTACTGCATGGGATGATCAAGCCGAAGCGGACAGAGCGTGGGGGTGGAAAGGCCGCTGGGAACCCAATCTCAGGCACACATGCGCTTCCTCCTGGAGATATCCTGCATCCGTGCATGCCGATCGCAGCTGTCCCCGCACCCAAATTGTGACTGCAGCACGTTCTGATCAAGGATGCGGATACGATGAATGTCTTGATTAGAAGCCACAGCGCTTGATTAGCCGATGGCGCCATTTTGGTGATGCCTGTTTCCAGGCTGCAACCAGCCGGCATCTCCGGCATCATGGAAGCCGACCGAGGAAGCGCTAGGACTCCTGGGGTAGGCGGCCTATCAAAGTGTAACCGCAGTCAAATACGCGGGGAAGGTTCTTGTCCCAAGACCTCCGATCTGGACAGAGATATGAAAAATCAGAAGCTAGGGAAGCCTGTTCTTAGCATGCTCATCCTCTGATTCCAACTATGTCCCTTGTCCGCTCTCATTTTCTTCTGGCCTCCGAAAAGGACGTACAATATTGCTTTGTCAACTCCTCATCAAACTAGTTTCCCTAGATACGTCGGTAGATTACTCCACATTCGGGCTTCTCACTTGCATTACCCATCACCTTTGTATACTAGAACTCGGGCATCGGCTTGGGTTTGTCTTATTTTTAGTCCTTCTTCAGTTTATCACTTTCTGTCGGTAGGCCGGGTCCTGTCGTGATCACGTGTGGTTCGGTTGTACGTTGCAATGGTTCGGCAGCACTCTAGATCCTGTACGTCCTCCTCTTCCTTGAGGCGGGTATACAGTTGATCTGGTGGTGAAGCTTGTCTTCTCTAAATCTGTTGTGGGCGCGAAGCCCTTACTTGGCTAAGTCAGGACGGAAGAATGGCTATTCCGTTCGCCGCCCCACTTGCAGACTCGACTGCTGTACCGACACTTTCTAATTTTTTAGGCTACGCAGAAACCGCCGCCGCCGTGCCCCAGTCCTACATGTACGGCGCATTAACCCCCGCATGGTAAGATCTTTGCAACCCTGACGAGCTTAGCCACGGCGGGAGTTCCGATGCCAATTGTGGCCATCATTGCAGCATTCTCAGCTACGGTCGTTGTGGCTATCGTATAGAGTCAAGGCATTGGTCGCGCATAATGGCAGAGATGATTAAAAGAGATGCATTTGATGCACAGGGATAAAATATGGAAGAATGAAGAGAATTGACATCAGTAAGGCATAAATGAACAATATAGTTTCTCACTTTCAGCATTGTTGGGGGATAAGTATGGAAAACTTTCTTTGATCGAGAATACGAGTTTCTTTCACGCCACCGAGGCTGTAAGTGTAAAGTAGAACTTTGTTTTTGAGCTTTTCCACAGCAATTTTGGTAGGATCGTAATGATGTCATGTCGTAGATAGATTTGACGGTAAAAACACACGACCTATTGCACCCGGATCCCTGCACCGCTCTCCCGCCCGCATTGCTACCGGCATGCCCACCGCCGCGGCCGGCGCGCCCAGCGCGTCACGCGCCGCCACGGCACGGCTCCGCGGCAAAGCCGCCCCGCCACCGACAACGACAACCAACAAGCGGGCACGGCCTTCCACGGCCGACAGCTCGGCACTGGCCAGCAGCCCATTGCGCCGCCCTACGTACGACGCCATCGTCGTCTCTGAAGGCCCGCAACGGTCCCCGACCAAGCGCAGCCGCACGGCTGCAGAGACACCTCCCGCCGCGCCCTCTACGCCGCCCGGCCGCGACACCGTCCCGGCCACGCCACCGACCCCGAGCAAGACACGTGCCGCACAGCCGGCTATTACGCCGCACACCACAAACGTCCCCGAAGACGTCGCTAGGATCTGCGGCATCGCCAACGGCCACGCAGATGCCCTCACAGCCGCACTCGCCATTGTATACAAAGCCGACCCCCTTACCGGCGCGGCCGTCGACACGATCCTGCAACAACTCTTCTACACCGTCACGTCCCAAGCACTCCGTGCCGCCACAACGCCGCCCCCGGCCACCACGGCCGCGCCGGCCACTGCCACTAACCCACCACCCACGTACGCCTCCCGCGACACGGCCTAAACCACCCCCCTGCCACAACAAACAAATGATCGCCGCGGCAACGCTGGCACCACAGCAACGAAGCCACCACCACGCGAGGAGGTCATCCTCCACACCAGCCGCATAGCGTCACCACCGTCGTGCGAAACTATCGTCAACGCCGTCAAGTCTGCCGCCGGCAACCGGGTACAAGCCCTTGCTGTACGCCGACTCCCAAGCGGCGACAGCGCCGTCGTATTCCCGGGAGGAACGGACCGGTGGTACGTCAAAGACGTATCCTGGGCCGAGGATCTCGGTACCGACGTCACGATTACTGGCCCGAAGGTCGTCCTTCACGGCGTGCCGGCCGGCACACTCGTTCAAGACCTCCGCACTAGACTTCGCACACCCTGCCCAATCCTCCAGATACGTCCTATGATCCGCAAGGACGGCCCGCCGGTCCGCCCGGGTAGCCTATGCCTTACCGTGGCCAATAACGCCGACGCTGCCCTACTTATTCAGGACGGCGTTATCCTTGACTACTGCCTTTACCGTCCTGTCCCGTATAGGCCGGGCACCCGACAGAAAATCTGCCACCGATGCCAGACGTGGGACCACCAGGCGCGCGGCTGCCGAAAGCCCCCCCGGTGCGCACACTGCGGAGGCACCCACGAGAGCCCCACTTGCGACAAAACCCCAGAGGAAAGATACTGCCCGAACTGCCGGGGGCCGCACCCAGCTTACTCTCGCACCTGCCCGTTCTACCAGACCACCTTCACCGAGTTCCAAGCCGCTAGCGGCACGGGCTGCCAGCCGGCGCCCGCCCGCCTCGATATTACTACCGCAACACGCACACCACAACTCCCCCCTATGTCCTTTTAATGCACTACACTACGCAGACACCCTCGGCGCCGATGTCCTCTTCCTTCAAGAAATAACAAAAACAAGGAAGGGCGACGCACTGGGTCCGGCCTCCGGCAAATACCACAAGCTCTGGGCCGGCGAGGGCCGCCTTGCTGGCTACGTGGCAAAAAGCCTGCCGCTGTCCTGCTGGGAATACACTGCTGAAAAAGACCTCATCCATGTCACGATCTACACACACGGGCCCCGCCCGCTTCACATCTTCGGCATCTACAGCGAGCCCCTCCCACCCGGTAGACCGTGGGACTCGCCGCTCTCCCGCCCCGCCTCCCTACCGCCCCTTAGCCCCGACGCCGACGTCATCTTGATGGGGGATGTCAACCTCCACCACCCACTCTGGGATGCAGCCGGACGGACCTCAGTACACGCCGGCACTCTCCTCGACCTCGCAGACAAATGGGACCTATCTCTACTAACACCCCCTGGCACGCCAACTTGGCAACCGCAAGGCGGCCGGTCTCACCACCGGCCGTCAACAATAGACCACACATGGGCCTCCCCACGCCTCCGGGCCACGCACTCTACGCTCGACTGGCCAGGGTCCGACCACACGCCGCAAGCCTGCTCCGTCCCGGCAACGACACCACCAGTGCCGGCAGACGGCTTCTGTTGGTCCCGAATGAACCACGACCAAGCCGCCACCCTCGGACGAAATGCCCTCCTCCCGACGCCACCCCCGCCAAGCTCTGTCGCCGACCTTGAACGCCAGACGAACGACCTCATCGGCAAGCTCACCGGCATTATGCATGCGTGCGTCCCAGCCAGGTCACCTCCTCGAGGACAACGTTTCTTATCTGTCTATTTGTTTATTTGTTTATTTGTTTATGGTAGCCACTCGTGGCCTACTACACGCACCTGTAACTAGAACACACACTCACTTAGATCTGTGACAGTTTTTTCCCCATGAGGGTTCTGTCTAGCCAGTCGCACCTTCCCCTGAAAATAATTTTCTGACCTACCTTTGCCCCACTTTTCCCCTGACTACTCCCTTCTCGGCCATTTGTGCCTGCATCCTGCCTCTTTCGGCGAAAACTGGCGATGGCCCAGCTCCCCCCGAAGACGCCAGAGCGGCACAACACCGTCCTCCTAGACATCCCAGGCACCATTGGCCCCTTCCACAGGACCACTGGACCGCCTGTCGCACCCCCAATCGACATGCGCGGGAAGGCGCGCCCCCCTCAGCAGAAAACTCTATCACCCGACCGTCTCACCGAGACACTCAAGACCGCCGCCAACGAGCACCAGCGCATCGCCGACGCCCTGGTAGACGCCTCTCGAATCCTGGCCATACACGCCAGCACCATCCCAGACGACATCCGCCGCACCACGTTCCGCAACGTGATCGACCTGTTCCCGGACTTCGTGGCGCAAGCCTTCCAGCTCACGCCCGGACTCCAGATTCGACATGCGACGGCCAAGACCAACTCGGCACTACTAACGGCCAAGGCCACGGCACCACCCGTGACCTTTGCCAGCGTCACAGCTGCAGGGCGCCCTCACCAGACCGCACCCACGGCTACGACTCTCCCGCCGCGCCCCCCGACCACCACCGGATCGCGAGGCAACACCGACACCAGAATCATCATCAGACTGCACCAGCCCAAAGCCAAACGGGCCGCACCCATGACCATCCGCCTACAGTTGGCTGAAATCACAGGCTCGACCCTGGCAGACATCACCCGCGTCGCCCCTACGGGCACTGGCTGGGCCATCACCGCCCCCAGCGCGAACACCAGATCCCGAATCCTCGGCTGCCAAGACACCATCAAGCGCACCTTCCGCGCCAGGGCAGTGGAATACAACACCCCCTGGCACTACTACAGAGTTGAGGGCGTTGACACACGGGTCGCTGCGCTCACCTGCGACGTTGACCGAGAGGCGCTCATCTCCGACGACATCAAGGGCCAAACCGGCAGAGCCCCGATCTACATGCTATGCAGCACGATGGACGGCGACCTGTCGAACTGGTTCATCGCCTTTGAGCAGCCAGTCTCCCCTTTTCGCATCTTCGAGAGCAGCAAGTGGTCTCGCCCAAACCCACGGAAAAGCCCGATCAGACGTCACGCAGACGGCTGCCAGGGCTACTGCAACCCGCTCACCTGCACCAGCGACGCCCGCTGCGCCCAGTGTGGACGCACGATGCACGATCACCCCCCTGGCCCTTGCGGGCTCCCAGCGCAGTGTGCTAACTGCCGGGGCCCCGAGGTATCCGGGCACAAGAACTGTGCCGCCTGCCCGCGCTGGCAAGGCGGCGTCCTCCTCCGCCCAACGAGATTGGAGCTCAGGGGCATTCGCGAAATTGGCCACCGGGCCTACCAACAGCGTCACCCTCATCCGATCCACCGCGCTGAGGAGGAACATCCCTCTGCGCCAGGGACCGCGAGAGAGACGACTGCTGCTGCCCCGAAGCCCTCGACCAACACCTTCACCCCCCTCCAGGACCTGGACTCTGACAACTCGGACTCTTTCTCAGATGCCGCTGACGAACTCGAGCCAGAAGAGGAGGGCAACATCACCATGACCGACGCCCCAGCGGAACCCATCACGGTTACACTAGGCACGCCCAAGAGGCCCGACGGCATCCCCAAGCCAAAACCAAAGCCGAGATTGGCAGCCCCCGCAACCGGCCCACGCTCATCTCAGCGGAACCGCAAGGTGGCCCATCAATCTCTTGCCGAAATTGACCTCGAAGAAGCAAGCCTTAGACACCTCCTTTCCAGCCCAGCCCATGCCAGGTAAACACCGACGGACCCGCGGCCCGCACCGAGGCAGCCAGCCCAGGCCACAGCGAGATCTCTCCGTGGTCTGGGCCAACTGCTCAAAAGGGCGCACCGCGCACACCACGCTCCTCGCAACCTGCGCCGAGCATTCAATCGACGTTATCCAGGTCCAAGAGCCCTGGACGCACGTCGGCACTCTTACACAAACCCACCCCTCTTATCACACCTTTGCACCAATCGATGCCTGGAACGACCCCGACACATTCACGGCAACCAGGCCTCGCGTCATCACACATGTCCGCATCTCACCGGACCTCCAAGCCCAGGAGATCCCCGGCCCAACCAGCCGGGACACGATTCGCATCTCCGTCAACAACATTTCCCTCTGGAATGTCTACCTGCAACCGCAGGTCAGCGCCTCCCTCCATGCCCTCCTTCTGGAGCCCATCCCCCGACACGCCATCGTGGGGGGCGACTTCAACACCCACCACCCGGCATTCGAACCGGGCGCCGCGACTGACTCCCGGGGCAACGACCTCCTCCGCTGGACCGCCACCCAAGGACTGTCCTATACTGGGCAGCCCGGCGTAGCCACGCACAACCAAGGCCATGTCCTGGACCTGGTTTTCTCCGATGTCCCGTTCTGCCGCACCATCGTGCGAAAGGACTGGGCCACCGGGTCGGACCACTGGCCGCTGCACACCATGGCTCCCCAAAGCCTCGATTCGGCGCCCCCATGCATCACTGGCTACCGACTCCCCGAGCACCAGATCCCACTCTTTCACGATCTCGTTGCGACAGGGGTCGGCGCCCTCCCTTTGCTCACGAGGACCGCCACCACCCACGACTTGGAGGCCACAGCAGCTGGCCTCCAAGACATTCTCACTTCTGCCCTCCATACTGCCGGCAAGCAGCACCAGCAGCGCGGCCGATCAGCACCATGGTGGACAGAAGAGTGCCAACAAGCCCACCGCGGCCTCGCTGAAGCGACCGCCCGTGCGATCGACCCCCGTCACGACGACGCCGTCCGGGAGGCTAGGAAGCTGCTCGGGCGCACAACCAGGCTGTCGAAACGACAGTACTGGCGCCGCAGAATCGACGAGTGCGACTCAGACGCCGCCTTTTACAAGGTGGTCGGCTGGCACAAACTCGGCCCTTCTTTTCGATCCCCCGGTCTCCTTATCAACGGGACGGTCATCCACGACAAACAACAAAAAGCTGAGGCACTCCGCGACCAGCTCCTCCAGCGGTTCTCCACCGACGACGACCTGCCGTCGGTCCCACCGCCGGAGCACGACAGCACTATCCCATGGGACACGACAGCCACTATGTCTGAGGTTGAGGCAGCTACCATCAAGGTCGCTACCACGGCCCCAAGCACAGACGGCATCACGGCCCGCCTGCTCAAGGTCGTATGGGACGCCATTGGGCCACACACCCGCAGCCTCTTCGAAGGCTGCCTCCGAACAGGGTACTTCCCCCGGATCTGGCGGGAGGCAGAGGTCGTCATGCTCCCTAAGCCGGGAAAGACTGACCTCTCCTCGCCTCGCTCCTGGCGCCCCATCGCTCTGATCTCCTGCCTTAGCAAGGGACTCGAACGACTCGTCGCCAGACGCATGGCATGGGCCGCCCACACCCACCACCTCCTAAACCCCCAGCACATCGGCGCCCTTCCGAAACGGTCGGCTACCGACCTGCTGGCAGCACTCACACACGACGCCGAGTATGCCATCACCCATGGTAAAGAATTCTCGATGCTGACTCTGGACGTCATGGGCGCCTTCGACGCCCTTTTACCCAATCGCCTTCTGGCCCGCATGCAGGCCGCAGGATGGTCACAGACCTGCCTCCAATTCGTGTCGGGCTTTCTCTCCGACCGGCGCCTCCGGATCCGGTACGAGAACACCCGCACCCAGTTCGCTGACGTGCGCTGTGGCACGCCACAGGGCTCCCCGCTGTCACCCGTCCTCTTCACCCTCTACCTGGCCGACCTCCTCGACCGAGACCAGACAGTGAAGTTCGGGTACGCGGACGACATCTGCATCGTCGCCAGCAGCAAATCGCTCCAGAAAAACGCCATCAAGCTTGGTGAGACTCTGGAAGCTATTCTCTGCTGGGGACGCAACAACCACGTAGACTTCGACCCTGGCAAGTCGGAGCTCCTCCACATCACCAATCGGCGCCACGGCCTCAACCCCCAGGTGGCCGCGGTCGGCTGGACGGTGAACCCCGTCCCCCTCCCTACCCCCGCAGCGCCACTACCAGCTCTGCGGTGGCTCGGCCTCTGGCTGGACAGGCGCCTGTCCTTTAAACGCCACGTCCAGGAGCGCACCCGCAAAGCCCGCCGCGTCGCACAACACCTCCGGTCACTAGCAGCCACCCAGTTCGGGCCCCCAGCGGCCTCAATGCGGAAGGCTGTGCTCACCTGCGTCCTCCCCTCTGCCCTCTACGGTGCGGAGGCATGGTATAGAGGACGCCTCCGACCAGGGCGCCGACGCCAGACCATCGCCACTGAAGTCTCAGCGGGCATGAGCTGGCACATTAACCAAGTCCACTCCGTCATCACAATGGCGGCACGGGCAGTTCTCCCGGCCTGGAGGACCACCCCCAACCACACCCTTATCCGCGACAGCGGCCTGCCCGCCGGCGCAGTCGCCCTCGAAGCGATACGCCAACGACAGGCACTGCGCGCACGCACCATCGACCACCGACACCCACTCGCCAGACGGGTGCCGGTCAGAACCAACCAAGTCGGCCGCGGAGCTGGTCAGCCCGACGCCAAACCCACCACGCTACAACGTACCGCCGCGCTTGCCCCTGCCGTCCCTAGGCTCGTCCTCCAGGCACCTCGCTTCCCGGAGACGGCCGGCCAAGACCCGACGGGGGGCAATACAAAGGACGAAGCAGCCAAAGCCTTTCACGCCTGGCTAGACACCCGGCACCCAACGGACACAATCATCTTCTCGGACGGCTCCGAGCTCACCGAGGATGGACGCCACGGAGTAGGCTACGGCTTTGCCGTATACCGCTCTAAGCGCACATTGATCACGGGACACGGCGGGCTGCACGCCACCTCTCACGTCTTCGACGCAGAGGCAGTCGGGGCCCTCCGCGGCCTCGAAGCGGCCATTTCACTCGACCACAACACCCCAGACCCCCAGTTCTGGGTCTGCATAGACAACACCTCCGTCATCCGCTGCGCCCAAGGACAACCAGCAGACTCGTCGCAATGGGCCTTTCTGGCGCTCCAACGCTTGATCGACATACACCGCGCCCGCGTCCGCTGGTGCCCAGGACACTGCGACATTGACGGCAACGAACTCGCCGACACTTTGGCCAAGGAGGGGGCCCGCCATGGGCCCCCGGACCCTAAAGCCGGCAACGAACCGACCCTGAGCGGCGCCCGCTCTAGCGGCCGCCAGGCAACCGACGCACACGCGGCACAATGGTGGGTTGAGGCACAGCACAAGCTGAAGCCACAATACACCCAATGGGGCCTCCCGTACCGCGTCCACTGCCCCCCAGAGCTTCGGCTCCCACGCCCCGTGCTGCACCTCCTTCTTGCGGAACGAACGGGACATGGGGACTTTGCGGGCTACCACATGCGCTTCCACCCGCATGGCAACTTTGACCCCGACTGCGAGTGCGGCAGCCCAAAGGCACCCGGACACCTGGTCCAGTGCCCTCTGACCATTGCACAATGGCAGACACAGGCAGCACTCCATCGGCTCCCTCGCATCCCCCGCAACCCGGCACAGCGCGGGCGTTTTCTTCGGCGACTGCTCCGGCAGCCGCACTTTTTCCAGCTTCTCTCACGTTGTTCTCCACTGCTCCCCTGGTAGCTTGCCCTACCAGGTTCGCGGCCTGCCGCTCCTCTCCTCTCCCCTCTCTCCTTCCGGCGCATCACCGCCACCCAGAACATCCACTTTGGTCAGCTGCATGAGCTGACTTCAGTGCGACGGCTAAGAGCCACAGACACAATACACACTGACCTGCTCACCAAAGGCGGTCGTGCTTGAATTGTATTCCCCCAGGACGGTACCACAGGGACCCGGGCCTCGTCTCTCTTTTCCAATGTACAGTAACCAGGGGAGTCACCCCCCCTTTCATAGACCTGGAAAGCACGCGTGACGTCACCACACGATGCTCGCCCGTCGCATACCCCTCGGGAGGTTGCCGCTCACGCGGCGCGACGATTAAAATTTATTATTATTATTATTATGTCTAGCCAGTCGCCAATAGCCAGGATTGGCTGAGAAAGGCGGATAATAATAATTGTGGATTCACCTGTACAAATGCTGGTTCAAGCAATGCACATTGGTGTTCACCGTGATCCTGTACGTCCTCCTGTCTGCAGGAAGCTATACAATTGATCTGTGGTGAAGTGGTCTGTCTTTTCTCGTAGTCCGACGCACCAAAATTTGGTGCGCGAGACTACATCTATGGACTCTGTGACACTACCCCTATCTTCCAGTGGGTCTGGTCGGGACCATACAGCCCGATGCCTCCCATCCCTCCTGTGCGCGCACTGCTTACATAATCATATTCTAGCGATGCGATGCATTCATACCGACAATAATAATAATAATATGTAGTTATGAAATACTCTATTTTCAGAGGCTACGGCATAATTCTCACAAGCACCTCAATCTAGCTAGTGAAGGATGTTGTTGGGCATCATTCAAATTCTCCGAGCTGTCCTACTTCTTCACCGATTCGAGATACTGTTGGCTGAAAGGATAGTCGTTGTATCCCTTGTTGCTCTCCACAGTGTAGAACGTTGACCGGTCGTACGGTGTGAACGGGATCTGATGCTTCACCCGGAAGACGAGATCAGGGTTGGCAATAAAGGGCCGTCCAAAGGCAATGACGACGTCCCACTTCTCGTAGGGTCCGTCGAGTGTTGACGATGCGCTCTCTGCGCTGTAGTCGCCAGCCACGACCACGGGCGACTGGTTGTCCCAGACCTCGAGGAGAAAATTGAGCGTCATCTTTTGCTTCTCGGTAGGACTGCAGAACTGGTGATATTCCGCCGGGAGAGCGTCTCGGATGCCCAGAAATGGCAGGTTTCCACGCCACTCGACGAACGAGAGGTACGCCAGCTGGTAGCCGGCCTCCTTGAGCGCCTTGATAATATACATCGACTGTTCCCAGGGGTCGGACGAGAAGGAGCCCTGGAAGGTCGAAAAAGGACTCAGACGTAGCGCCGTCCGCTCAGCGCCAATCTCGCCCACCACGGCCTTGACGACCTCCAGAAGGAACCGCGCACGCTTTTCGGTTGATCCGCCCCAGCCGTCAGTACGCTTGTTGATGCTGTCGCGCGTAAATTGGTCAATCAGATAGCCGTGAGCGCCGTGTATCTCGACGCCATCGCCGCCGGCATCCACCACGCGCCGTGCTGCCGCGCGGAACTCGTCGACCTTTTGCCAAATCTCCTCCTCCGTCAGCGGCTCCGGCGGCTCCGGTCGGTCGTCTTGCTGGACCGCGCTGCTGGACGAATACTTGTAGCCGCGGCTCTTAAGATACGCCGGATCGCCGGCTCGGCCAAGATCCCACAGCTGCTGGAACATAAAGCTGCCTCGGGCGTGGACGGCGTCGTATACCTTTTTCCAACCGGCCGCATGGGCCTCAGTGCTGACGCTGGGCAGGTGCGCTGCGGCCTCGGCGGTATGCGAGATGCCCGTCGCCTCGCTGATGAGGAGCGTACCGGGCACGCACGCCCGATCAGAGTAGTACTGGACTTGCATGTCGGTCGGCATGTGCGCTGAGTCGTTGCGATAGCGCGTGAGTGGCGCCATGGCGATGCGCTGGGAGATCTTGACATTGCCCACCTGCAGTGGCTGCCACAACCGAGACGAAGACATGGTGAATGACGGATGAGGGAGATATGTTGAAAGAGGTGGTTTCTGAAGATGCAGAGATGAATTATTTGAGTGGAGGGCTCCTCTCTTATGTCCTACCTGTCGCATTGCATTTGTCACAACCGTGCTTGCACAAAAAACGCAACCACGGATCACGCATCCTTCATGATACACTAAACTCGGTTTGATTATTAACTCAGACGATAAAAAGTGGATACCAAGACGTTAAGGAAAAAAAACTTTTGAATAAAAGAGCTTTAATAATGGAAAAGTATACCACTGAGCACTATTCGGCGTGAAGAATAATCTCATCCGACAGCCTATTTTGTACGAGGTGGTATGTGGTGAGAATCCGCGTTATCTCCACCCGATGCCTATGACAAACCATGAAAGAGATCATGCGCTAATCTGCTATAGGCGAATTTTGCGGATTCTGTCGTTGTCTTAGCCGAGAATTCCCCGGGATTTATTTTTCTCCGGCATACATTACAAATCTGCTCGACTAAGTTGTTTCTTCTTTCATTAACAATCAGTCGCTGTGACGGCATATTCCACAATTACTTTTACTTTTCGTCATACGATACTATTGTGAATACATCATCATTCCGACTCTCTGTTGTGTAACGCGCCAGATTTCACCGAGCCAAGACTCAAACATTTTGTCAATGTCATTGAATCATGCGGGCGCCTGCGAATTTTTACTTTCACATAAAATGATGATTTTGCACCTAGGATGAAACCTGTATTTTGTGGGTCGGCTGAAATATTTAGTGGACGGGACGCGATAGTTGTCAGATGATGTTCGGGTAACCAGTTGATTGTTCTTGTGTTTTCAGATGATATTCGGGTAACCAGTTGATTGTTATCTCTGTCTGTGTACCTCTAGGGAATGCGCGAAGTTCTTTTTACCCCTGATTTTGTGCAGGATTTTCGGGGTTTTCCGGACGCCACACATCGGTCACAGGTGCCTAGCAATAGGCAAAAATCTAGCTCGACCAGGACCCATTTTTCATCATCCCTCTGACAACAGTATCCGTTTATGCGGAATGGGGGTTCTTCAAGCAATGATAATTAATTATGCAGTTTCCGATAGATTCGCTCATTGCAGCTCGAACTAATATGGCAATGCTTCTCTTTAACCCGTTTAGATTGCGCTGTGGAACATTGGAAAACAGCCATTATTAGAATGCTGGCGAGCCTCCGCTAGCTCAGCATGGAAGTAGCGCCAGTGTAACGGGCTGGGCCCGTAAGAGGCCTCAGGCACCGTGGCCGACCGTATACCACGTGATCTCGCACGTGCCGCGCACGTGCCGTGCACGTGCCATATCCGCAGAGCCCCTATTTCTGACATCCCACGATAGGGGGACTCTTTCGCTTCTTTTCTTCTCTTTCTGTAATGCGTTCCTATTGATAGATACGGCATTAGTCAGTTGAATACACTCGCTCTTGACCCCTTACAGCCAGACTTCCCCGCATCCATCCGCGGACCGAAAAAAAAGAAAGGCACGACACTCCACGAAAGGACTAGACCTTTACCGGCCTGCACAGATCTTTGGTCAATTCCTCACCTCCCCAAGAGATGAGTACAACGGCACAGTTTCAGCTGTGCACAAGATTCTTGGCCAGTCGCAGTGTGGATTGATACGCATTTGTGACAGCTAGTCGGCACGGCGTCGCATTGTTCCCGCGTTCGGCCATCCTGCCAAGGTGCCCCTGGAGGCTAAGCAAAACAGCTTGGCTGTTTGACAGATTGCAGCGAGTGTGTTGATATCGGAACTCCATGAGTCCGCCATATGCACGTGGACAATTTGTTGTGATCATATATTTAGAGCGTGCGCTGTCCGAGCCGATCATGCCATTTTCTTCCTCTTCATCTCTTCTGATACTCCGGCAGTATATCAGAGTTTTCGATCCGGTTTTATTCTCTTCGTTCCTTTGCTTCTTTATTTTTATTTTTGTACTGTTCTGATCCTATTTTTTTATTGCCTGCGATACCCGAATCATAACCCAGCCTTCATAAGATGCACGTCCTCGCTTCTGTTCCTGTAATGCTTGCGCTGGCCAGAATGGCCACAGCATCATGCGCCTACGGAACAAGCCTCCATCGCCGTGCAGAGGGCGAAGTGGCAGTTAGCAACTTTAGTTACACGGGAACGACTGTGCGTATCACCCAAAACAGCTCGCAGAATTTTCCTCATCCATCTCCAGGGTCCAACCAACTGGCTGTCTCTTAGCGATGCCAACACAGCCTGTGCCACTGGGACGCGACAGTCGCCTATTGACATGACCGTTGACACCTTTACGCTGGTGGAGGGCAGCACTCTGAATATCTCTTTCATTGACATGCCCAACGGCACGCAGTTTGAGAACCTTGGGACCACGGTCGAGGTCGTTGCCGAGGGCGGCGGCTCCATGAGCATTCCCAATGTGGGCGACTTTACGCTCCAGCAGTTCCACTTCCATCTGCCCTCTGAGCACTTGGACAACGGGACGAGTATCGCCATGGAGTTGCACACTGTCTGGGAGGATGCGAAAAGCCAAATTGCCGTTGTTGCCGCATACATTCAACTGGTCGATGATCCTTCGGCTATCGTGTCGGCCCGTGCAGCAGGAAGAGAGGCACGACGCAGCGGTCTCGACGACCGGCAGTCAAAAAACATTACTACCTCGAGTAGCGCTACGGTACTCCTCGAGACGGTGTTGAACAGCGTGACGGATATCGCCGAGCCTGGCACCGCTACACAGACGCAGCCGCTGGTTATGTCCGAGCTTGCCAACATTCTCGCAGACGGACAGTTCCAATCGTGGGTCTCTGCTCTCTCCTACCTTTCTCTGAAACTAATACGCCAGCTACACTGGCTCGCTGACCACTCCCCCCTGCACGGAGGGTGTCAACTGGATGGTCTCCACACAGAAGCTGTCCATTCAGCGGTCGACGTTTGTCAAGGTGCGGGACGTTGTGGGATTCAACGCGCGCTTCCCGCAAAATACGCTGGGCGAGACAAACCTGCTCCAAGTCAGCAGCCAGACATCCTCAACGGTTAGCCAGAGCAGTCTGACCCAGCTGATCGTTATGTTGCTGGGCAGTTCTAAGTGACGTGGTATGAATATAGCACAAATAGAAATGGAAAGGGTTCAGGAATAAAGTATTCTAAACTCTACAACCACCTTGCACCTTTCACCGCACGTTACACCCGCAAAATCACTTTCCGTGCAATATGCTTTTCAAACAGGTCATAACCAGTGGCTGCCTCGTCGAGGGGCAGCTCATGCGTCACGTAGTCTTTGAGCATCTCTTGGCTTTGCTCGAGACACGCCAAGGCATCGTCAAAGACGGTGCGCACGGGAACGCGGCCGTAGTTCATCCTTAAGGTCAGTCAGCTGCCACTTTTTACGAGAGGCTGACATACGTAATGTTCTTTTGGTAGCATTCGAGGCCAGAAAATGGCAACGGGCTTTGGTGGAAGCCCACGGATGACAGGATCCCGCAGGGCCGCAAGAGGTCAAAGGCCGACCGCAGCGCGGCCTCATTGCCGACCACCTCGATCACGGCATCTGCACCACGGCCGTCTGTCGCCTCTTTGATTCGTTGGAGGATGTTGTCGATGCTCAGATTCAGCGGAATGGCACCGCAGTTGCTTGCCTGCTCCAGACGGTCCGGGACAGAATCCACCGCAAAGACAGTCTTAATGCCGCGCTGTTTCGCCGTGGCAATGGCGCAGATGCCCACAGGGCCACACCCAAGGCAGACGACCACCTGGTCAGCAAGAGAGCGCCCCGTATGGTGGCCATTGCTGGCCGTCCCATTTGCTGTGCCGTTGGCTTTCCCATTCAACTTTCCATTGCTTTCCGCGGGCGGACTGAAGCTGGTCAGGCGTGACTGGAGCTGCGACTGCAGTCCCTCAATCGCCCGACTGGCGCCATAGAAGCCCGTCGGAAAGATGTCGCACATGATGATCAAAAGGGAGCGGTCCAGATTGGCGGGAACGCGCTGCAGCGTTCCGTCCGCAAAGGGGACGCGGGCGAATTCTGCCTGTCCGCCCGCCAGCAGCTGTGTTCCGAATGCGGCGCCCTTGAGACACCGGTTGGTGAGGCCTTGCTGGCAGAACCAGCACTCCATGCTGTCAGTCAGAAGAGCAGAAAATAACTGACAGCCAGACCTCTTACCATACAACGGAAAATATGGAGATCACCTCGTCGCCGGGCGTGAACCGGGTCACTTTGTCGCCGACCTGCTCAACCACACCGATAAACTCATGCCCCTGTTGTTGTCAGACAGTTCTTTCGGCAATAAATCTTGCACACACCATGATATGGCCGGCAGCAGTTTTCTGGTGACCGCGGTACATATGCAGCTCACTGGATGTATTAGCGGTCATCAATTACCCCGCACGCTGTGCAATTGCCTACCTGCCGCAAATGCCTGCCAGTTTCACACGAATAATTGCGTCTGTCGGGTCTACAATGGACGGCTTTTGCACATTCTCCACGCGAATGTCAAATGCGCCGCGGAACACAACTGCCTTCATCGACATGGTGAAATGAGGGTGTGTGTTGATTCAGAATAGTCGTGCACCGTGTTTAGGGGGAACAGGGGTTGGTTCAGAGGTTTCGGCGTCTACAATTTATATCTGCTAATTTTCCCCACTAAATCGGCTTCTTATAGCAAGAAGCCGCAAGACGCCGGGAGGGAAGAGCGCCGCAGAGGAATGCGAGGATAAAATTGCTGAGATATTTCCTTCATAGGCCTGTCGCAACTGTGCGCCCCGGGTAATGTATCTGGCAGTTAAAATGGCATTGTCAGCGAAATCACTTCCCATCTCTTTCCACAAAATCTATGTCAACGGGCACTACGAAACGCCGCATTCTGCCGAGTCGTATTCTCTGCTGAATCCCAAGGACCACAGCTTAGTCGCGGACAAAGTCCCCGTGGCCGACACTGTCGACGTGGACCTAGCCGTGACACATGCCGAGGCGGCTTTCACTGGGCCCTGGGCTTCGTTCAGCGGCGCACAGCGATCAGAATGCCTGCGAAAGCTGGCCGATCTGCTCGAAGAGAGGCTGCCAGATATTCTCTATCTTGATTCCCTCACGACAGGCAACCCCGTCTCACTTATTCCTTCGAGAGAGAAGAACTACATCAAGAGCTGTCTTCTCTATTATGGTAAGTCCTAATTTCAGCTGTTCGACTTCATACTTACACATCCCAGCTGGCTGGACAGACAAGCAGCGGGGAGACTATTACCCAGCAGACGATGGATTCGTCAAACTTGTCCGCCACGAACCTCTTGGGTATGTATTTGTTGTTAGACTCCCCGTCCAAATACTGACAACCAGCGTTTGCGTCGCCATCAACCCTTACAACTCGCCCGTAGCCTCTCTGTTCATCAAGGCTGCTCCCTGCCTAGCAACTGGAAACGTGCTTATCGTGAAGCCGTCAGAGAAGAGTCCGCTCGGCTCGCTGGCGGTAGCGCCACTGTTTGAAGAAGCAGGCTTCCCTCCCGGCGTCGTTCAGATACTCCCGGGCGATGGAAAGACCGGCGCCCTTTTTGCACAGCATATGCAGGTTAAAAAGGTGTGCAATTTCTTAAATTGGGCTGAATAGATACTAAAGATTACCTTGCAGATCAGTTTCACGGGTTCAGTGACCACTGGCAAGCGCATTCAGATTGCTGCAGCGCAGAGCAACCTGAAGCGCGTCACCTTGGAGCTTGGCGGAAAAAGCCCCGCCATTGTATTTGAAGACGCAAACATTGAAAATGCCATCAACTGGACCGTCAACGGAATATTGACACGCTCTGGCCAGGTGTGCGTTGCATCTTCACGCGTGTACGTACAAAATTCGATTGCGGAAAAGTTTTTGTCTGCATACACGGCCCGGATGAAGAGCGCCGCCTTGGACATGGGCGATCCACAGGACCCAGAGACCAAATACGGACCGCTCGTGGACAAGGCCGCGTACGACAGAGTCTGCGGCATGATCCAAAAAGGCACAGAGGAGGCGGAATTGGTCACGGGGGGGCCGAAGCGTGACAATATTGGCTGCTTCGTCGAGCCGACCGTCTTTGTCAACCCCCAAGACGATGCGGAAATCTACAAGAACGAGGTGTTTGGTCCCGTGTCCGTCATCAAGACGTTTGAGACGGAAGAGGAGGTTGTTCGGCTGGCCAATGACACAACGTTTGGTCTGATGGCCGGAGTGTTCACCAAAGACATTACGCGTGCGTTGAGGCTGTCGGAGAAGATTGAATCTGGCGTGGTGGGAATCAATTGTGTCAGCGTGGTACGTCACTCCTCTCCATCCTCCATCACAGGCTTCTATCTGACAGGAAAGATGAATGTGCAGGTACCGTTCGGTGGAAAGAAGGAATCGGGGACAGGCCGCGAGTTTGGTGAATATGTGCGTGATCCCTTCCAGCAGTCATTCCGATTACTGACACTACAGGCTCTGCGTGCCTTTACGGAGCCCAAGACGATTCTTATCAATATGAACTCGCAGTGAGGGAGCAGTAAAATGGTGGTAATATTAGAAACAGTCTACAAATTGGGAACCATGAGCAAATCAAAGAAATTCATCTGCTCCAGCTCGGCGTCGGACAACAGTCCATCGAGGGAGAACAGATTGGGAAAGGGTTCAACATAGGCAGTGTTGCTGTCGCCCCAGAGCCCATCACCATGTTCAGGTGTGCTGAAGGCTCCCGTTGCCTCCATCCCATTCCCACAATCTTGTCTTGTCGGTGTCGGATTCTGCTCGGCTGGTTCTTGCGGCGTAGGCATCATGGCAGAGCGACTGGGCGGTGAGACGCAGGCGTTGACGTTGCGCACACGCAGGTCCTTTTTCTTGAGTCTGTCCATGATTTCGACAAACAGTTTGAGGATCCAGCCACTCACCGGCCACGACTCCTGCAGACAGGTCAAGCCGAGCATGCAGGATCGTGCCCGGTTTTCAGCTAGCTCCCGGCCAATGATGCCAGACGTGCAGATAGAGAGGACGTGCATGGATAGCGAGTTGAAGAGAGCGGGAATGCTGCGCGGGTTAGCCAGAGGAAGAGATGCCTTTGGGCTGTACGGAACAGACGTGTGGATCTGGCACAACCGGCCGAGCGACGAGTACAGAATGTCCTCCATGATCCGAGTGGTCTCGTTTGCGGCTGCCATGGCCTTGGATCGATTGCCCCACACAATCGTCTCGTTCTCAGCCGTGATGCTGCTTGGTGGCCGACAAAGCAGGATGACGCCGAAGCTGGAGGCTGTTAGTCATTCTCTAGTATGCACGGGTCTTCCCTACTTGTATGCCATAGACAGCATAGCCGACCACAGGCCGTGACCATTCTCGCCGATGCTTCCCTCGTACTGCAGTATTTTCGGGACTCCAGACCGAAAAGCTTCGAGGCTTTGCTCAAGCAGCATTTTCTGGCTGACATCCGGCACCGCCGAGTAGCGCGAGGTGATAATCCTGCCGACTGCCCGTGTCAGCGGGAAGGAACTCGATAGAGCGACAGAGATCAAGCACATACAGACGATGGACAACTTGGCCATTTCGCAGGCATAGTACCGCTGCGGTGAGTCCGCGCGGGTGCTGTCTGGAAGATCGGCCGGCTCAAGCATCTCCACGTCGCAGTCGCGCTCTGAAAAGTGCTGCGGCCGGCCGATGGAGCCACTAGTCAACGTGTCCCGTATCTGGCCGTCAGCGTGTTGTGAATTAGATATCCTGGGATTCTCGGAGACGCACCCGTAAACACCACCATATGCGCTTCCAGTGCCGCATTTTGTCTAAACTCATGTGCGAGCGCCGCGTTCTGGTGGGTCAGTACAGCCAAAGTGTGCAGACGCCAGACGTACGATCGATGCATCCCCAGGCTCTGGGCCAGACTGACACCAATGCCCAGCCAGTGCCACGAGTCCTTCTCATCGTTGGAGCCGCCCCACCAGAAGCTCATCAGAAAGATGGCCATCACATTGTTCGCCTTGTCCGGGTCGGCATCCGCGTCGTACAGTGCCTTGGCCTGGCGGTAAAAGACGGCGCGGGCCTCCTGTCGGCTGGAACACTGTGTCTGGTGCAGGTCCGCACTGTCGCAGATGGTCACGGCCACAAGCAGAACGGCGTTGAGGACCAGCAGCGACATCTCGTTGTCGATGCATTTCTGCAAAAAGTCTCCCTGGCATATGAGCGGAAAGGCAAGATGGAACCAGCAAAAGTAGACGTCCAGCAGAGTCTCGAGGGCATCTGGCTGCAGTACATGCAGAATGTTGCGCTCCCGCAGCAGCCGCGTCTGTCGCTGGACAATGTTGCGGCGGCCCGAGTCGGACGGGTCGAAGCCGGGGGCAATGGGAAAGTAGAGGCGCTTCTGGTACGTCGCCCGGTCGCTGACGAAGGGGGCGAGCACATCATGGATGGCATAGGTGAGACTAAAGGACTCGCCGACGTAGAAGGTGCTGGCTGGCTCCGAGGTGGCTCGTCCTGCCGGGTGGATGACTTGGTCCGTGATGTGGAGGTAGAACATGGCGTTCGAGTCGGTGGGCGCACGACTCTCAAAGGACTGTGCCAAGGTCTGCGCAACGGCATTTTCGTTGGGGGATGGGGACTGCGAGGGCACGGGTTGTGCGTGTGCCTTTCGACGGACATATCTATGGTGTTAGTTGGGTTGAGAAAAATCAATGTTAGAAATGTTAAAAACCAAAACTATGAACGCCAGAAACACACCTTCCGCGCTGCGAATTGATCAACACGCACTCTGCACGCGAGACTACACATCCACGGCATGGCGTCCCAGCCTCGGCGTTGCACTTGATCTTCTTGAGGTTGCATCGACGACACGCGACACGCGTGCGTTCGTCCCGTGCCAGAGTCTTGGCCGTTACACAGTTGTCCATTGGGGAAACACCGAGCAACAAGCCGAACAGAGAAACGCCGAGTGCTCGGCGAGTACTTTCGGGGCGGCAGAGGTTAAATGACCGTCCTATTTGCCGGGGCTGATGCCTTCCCCTCGGCATCAGATGACCCCCTCATTTCCCCAGACGCCCGGCGACTGAAATGCGGGGAAGTGGGTATACGGCGTCTTACTGCGCGGATAAGCGACTCCACGAATGGGATGACTGGACGAATTCTCTTTCATTGCCGGGACAAGTCTACCCCTATTTGGCTTCCCGCTCCTCTACAGAGTTCTTTGCGTCCGACTTGACATACTCCACCGCCAGGTCATCCGTCTCGTCGCCAAACAGCTTGCCTACGTCCTCGAGCGATTGCTGCCGTGTCTAACGAGTTAGTCTTGGATAATGAACACCGGAAATGACAGGAAAATCATACCTCTGGGCAGTACAGCCACACAAACGCGCCGATGCTTGCCGTGCAAGCAATAAACACAAGATAGTACTTCCACTTGATCACGGCAAAGGCCGTCGGCGCACACTGCAAAAATATGATGGTCGCCACAAACAGGCCCGAGACGGAGACGGCCAGACCCTTTGCGCGCAGTGGCGTCGGGAAGATCTCCGAGGCATAGACGTACGAGGTGGCGTCGGAGGTGGCGGAGAACCAGGTCATGTGCCAGAACAGGAAAAAGACAGACGCACTGGCCATGGCGCGCGAACCAGTCCGCTGGAAGATGCTCAACGTTATGCATTCGCCCACAAGCGCCGAGATGACGCCGAGGAAACCAATGACCAGCAGACGGGTCCGGCCGACCCGGTCGACGAGCAGCGAGTTGATCAGGTTGCCAAACGGGCAGATTGTGATCCAGCCGCACTGGATGAGCAACTGTTTGGTCGTGTCAAAGCCAAGTGATTTGTAGAGTGTCGTGCCGTAGTCTGGTCGTTAGAAAATACTCTTGATGTTCACTGCGCCGAAGCTAGAAACACGTACTGTTAATCACCAAGGTGCCCGTGCCCTGGCAGCCAAATAGGACGAGGAAGCCGATCAGACAGCGTTTCCGGTTGGCAGGTGTCTTGAACAGATCCACAAAACGGTGCTGCGACTGCTTCTCATGATGGATGTGGCTCTTGAGGGCAGCAAATTCTTCGAGGATGGCCTGGCGGTTGTGAACCATGGCGTCGTCCGACTCGGCCCGGCACGTTTCAAACGCGGCCAGCGCTTCATCATCACGGTCCTGGTCCAGCAGCCACCGGGGTGATTCCGGCAGCAAGTGGATGCCCAGGGCCAGGACTAACGGAGGGAGACATTGGATCGCCAACGGCAGACGCCACTGGGCGCCGGAAGCATTGACAAAATAGAAGCCGAGGCCGATCCAGCTGGCGAGCGTGTAGCCGACGCAGATCATGACGCCGTGAAGACCGACGAGCAGGCCCCGGATCCGGGGTGGCGCAATCTCGGACTGGTAGAGGGGAACGAGGACGACCATGGAGCCTGCCGGTTAGTTGAGAACAAGACGAGAACGAATAAACGCAGACGCACCCGTGCCGAGGCCCGTGACAAAGCGAAAGACGAGATACATGGCAATATTGACGGAACCGGCCTGTAGTGCGCCACCAAAGATGATGATCACGGACGAGAGCAGAATGGCGCGACGGCGTCCCAACCAGTCTGCCGACTTGATGCAGGATAGGCAGCCAAAAAGGCCGCCAGCCTGGAAGAGGCCATTGATGGCGCCCTCGAGCTGAGTCGTGTTGGGGCGCGTGTCAAGGCTGAAGTAGGCCAGGAACGAGGGCTGCGCGAGCGTGGTCGAGATGATGCTGGAGCAATAGCCATAAGTCACACTGCCAAGCGCGACAAACAAGACAGTCTAGAGAGTTAACAACGTGCATAGGCAGCATGCAGAGGCTATGCGTACTAAAATTCGATACAGTGCTGGGGAGAGCTCCATGGCGTCGTGGCAGTTGTCAACGTAAGATGAAGTGCCAACGAAAACTCGCAGCAGAGGACGAATTTAAGGATCTGGTCAACCCCGTAATTTTACTTATAAATTTTGAAATGAGCAAGCGGGGTAGCGCCGTGTACTCCTTTCCCCACAGACCGAGAAACCGAAAGGCCGGCTTGGGGTTGATGCGGAGAAAAGCACAGATTTGCTGACACTACATACGGAAGAGCACATTAGAGAAGGGTGAGCCCATCCCCTTTTGTGACCGTTCCTCGACCTGGCCTGTGGTGATGCCGAGAAAGGGTGTAAAAAAGACTAATACCCTTTAGGCAATTTCCGGGGACAAGAATTAGGTCTCCAGAGGAGCACAGACCAGTCAAGCACGTGACTGTCCGCCTGTCGCTGATAAGAATATACGAGTTGTAATTGGCTGTGTGGGTTATCTCCGCACCGATATTGGCCATCCGTAATCCCAACATATGGAACGAGAGGCATCGCGTTTATTACATCTTGACGATCTCGACTCTCAGAATGCGTCGTGGACAAAGATTCGTGCGCGCAATGTCTTTGTATCATGTGGGCGCTACCCCAGAGTCTCCGCGTTGCTCGCTGACGCTTTACGCTTAGTCCAGGCACCAAGGAGCAGTGCACTATGGACCCCGGCCTCACTAGCCAGGAAACGCACCAAATAAGCTGCGCTGCATCTACTATAGATCACGATGCTATGGCAGTTCCTCTCATGTTTCTGCCTTTTTGCAGCCTTCAAGCAGGGTCGCTGGCGAATGGACGGCAGGAAACGGCACGTGCCGCAGTGCTACTGCACTAGTCTGCATTTGGAAGGCCTAAAGGCGTAATATGTGCAATGCATGATGTAAAAGTTGCGATTCCATACAGCCCTTCTTACTTGCTGGCGTAACCGACATGTCGCCATTTTTTCTGTAATGGCAACGACAAAAAAGGACGGCTGCAAGGGCGGGAAGTTGAAAAAGGTGACAAAATGGCGCAGTTTCTACGCCAGCAGGCGACATAAAAGACTAGAAACAGAGTCGGCCATTCGGTTCTATTTGTCTTCTGATGATCTCTACCGCATCCGTTTCCCCCAACACACACTCCAGTCGCCATGGGTCAGACGGAGATCACCGAAAACGGCAGTGATGGCCACAGCACCGACGTCCGCGACCACGAAGAGGGACACATCAACTCGCGTGAGGCTCTGGTGCCGAAGCCCAAGTCATGGAAGGGCTACATTTGGGACACGTGGGATCTGCCACGGGAGCAGCGGCGGTTCCTCTTCAAAGTGGACGCCTTTATCCTAACGTTTGCCTCGATCGGCTACTTTCTCAAGAACATTGATCTCAACAACGTCACCAACGCGTACCTGAGTGGCATGAAGGAGGAGCTGAGCCTGTATGGCAACGAACTGGTCACTAGCACATCTATCTACACGGTCGGCTACGTCATTGGTCAGATCCCGTCCAACCTGCTGCTGACCCGCGTCTCACCCCGTTGGGTCATCCCCTCGCTCGAAATCGGCTGGAGCATTGCGACCATTTGCACGTCCATAG
Source organism: Leptographium flavum (assembly GCA_963580335.1). Classification (NCBI taxonomy): domain Eukaryota; kingdom Fungi; phylum Ascomycota; class Sordariomycetes; order Ophiostomatales; family Ophiostomataceae; genus Leptographium; species Leptographium flavum. The sequence goes on along the minus strand of OY756931.1, from coordinate 3,505,042 downwards.
TCAAGTCTTACAAGGGACTTTACGCTGCACGGTTTTTTGTCGGCCTGTTTGAGTATGTGCCTCTAATCTTGTGCCATGTGCTCCTGCTAACGGACAGATCTGGCTTCTACCCCGGTATCCACTACATGCTCGGCTCCTGGTACACGTCGCAAGAGATTGGCAAACGCGCCATGATCTTCTGGTTGGCCGGGTCCATTGGCAATCTCTTTAGTGGCTTCTTACAAGCGGCTGCCTACACCAATCTCAACCAGGTCGGCGGCCGCTCAGGTTGTACGTCTGCACGCGGTCTGATCTCCACAGCTCCCCAGACTGACCAACAGGGCGCTGGCTCTTTATCGTGGACGGAATCATCTCCCTGCCGCTCGCCGTCCTCGGCTTTATCTTCTTCCCCAACATGCCGCAGGGCAAAAAAACCTGGTGGACGACCAACGCCGAGCGCACGATTGCCATTGAGCGGATGGAAAAGGCCGGCCGGGCCGGGACGACGCCTTGGACCAAGGCCAAGGTCCGGCGCATCTTTTCGAGCTGGCACACCTACTTTCTGCGTATGTTGCAGTGGCATTTTGTCACGAGTATCACTGACAAAGTGACATAGCGTTCCTGTACATTGTCTGGAACAACGGCTACCCCCAGGTGGCCATGGGATACTGGCTCAAGAGCTTCAACACGAAACCGTACCCAGTGCCGGGCATCTCGTACACCGTGGCGCAGATCAACAACCGTGAGAGCCGTCCGACTGGGTGTGTGGCGATTGCTAACGAACAGTTCCCAACATTACCGTGGGCATCTTCATCGTCGTGGCCATGAGCTGGGCGTGGCTGTCTGACGGCATCTTTCGCGGCGCCCGTTGGCCGTTTATCTACGCGGGTGCCTTTCTAACGGTGTGTGATGTCGCCGTCTTGCATCTTTTGGCTGCTGACTCGTTAGATCATCTTTTGCGCGTTGCTCCTCAAGTTACCCCTTTACACGAATATGGAGGGCCGTAAGGCTGTGTACTGGCTGAGCAACATTGGCGTAGGTGCCACCCGTTTACGGTTGCCAACAAGGCTGACAAAGAAACGAACAGTGCGGCGCCGGGCCTTTGATTTTGACGTGGATCAACGAGATCTGCGCTGACGACACGGAGAAGCGGTCCCTGCTGATTGCACTGGCCAATGACCTAGCCTATGTGGTGCAGGCTGTGGTATGTCTCGCCGTGCTGTCTGTTCGACGCGTGCTGACCGCGAGGCCCCCAACTTTGTGTGGAAGACAGTCGACTTTCCCGCGGCCCGGAAAGGCTACACATGGGATATTGTTTTGCAGGCGCTCATTGGTAAGTAGGAGGGAGTCAGACAGATGGAACGATTGTAGCTAACCAGAACAGTGGTCACAACGACGGCGATTCTGCTCTTATTGCGGTGGGACAGAAAGAAAACGAACCGGGCGGCGGCGGTAGTGCATGAAGTGGTCGAGCAGGAGGTTGCTTTTGACGAAAAACACGTCTGAGAGAATTGGATCGGATTACACTGTTCCTTCCTATGTACACACACTACTCTTAGTCTAGGCTGAGGACAACCATGGACACCTGCAGCCCCAACAGTCCCGATGCAGTCGTCAGGATGGTGCTGCTCTTGCCGTAGTCCGACACGGTCCATTGCACATCGCCCCAGAGGACATTTTTGACGCGCTTGACCTCGACGCCGCTAGGCAACTGGATGTGGACGGCCGTGCTAATGTCGCCGTAGTTGAGGTTAATGGCGAGGAAAAGGGCCTCCTTGGCGGCAGTGTCGACCCAGATAGCGGCATCAACGCGGCTGCCACCGCTGACGACCAGGGCCTGGGTCAGGGGCGTCTCGAGCAGAAACGTGGCCAGCGTTGACGTTGTCATGACGGCGGCCAGCTTCTCGGTCACGGCGCTCAGCTCAGCCGAGGTGGGGAAGTCCCAGGCGACGAGGCCCTTAGCACCATGATTGACGGCCAAAAGGGCCATGACGACCTCCTCGGCGGCCGTTGGGTAGCGGGTCCAAAAGGTCTCGTTGCCAAAAGCCTGGGGCGCGGCCCATTGGGTCTTTTGCCAGCCGAGCAGGCCGTCGCGGCGGTAGTTCTCGTCGATGCGGTCGGAAATATCTTCAAAGGCGCCGTGGCAGTCGTCGCAGCCGCAGCAGCCATAGGTGGCGTTGCAGACCGTCTCGTACTGCGTGGACCAGCTGGTGTTGGTGCTGATGGGATAGACGTCGCTGATGAGAATCTCGCCGCCGCTGCCGTAGTCTTCATAGTAAAAGTCGTAGCAGTTGAGTGCGAGCGACGAGGGGTGGTACGGATCGAGCTGCCACATGGTGTCGCGGGCGAGGCCGGTCGAGTTGAGGGGATCACTCTTGCCGTCGGGCTCGTCGCTCTGGTACCACAGCAGGATAGAGGGATGGGCCCGCAGGCGCTCGACCTGCTCTATCATGGAGCTGTCGTTGGTGTAGTCCCAGACGACATCGTACTGGAAGAAGAGGCCGAGCTCGCGGGCGCGGTCGAGGTACGGCTGGAAGTCGGCCCAGGGAAAAGGCGTGTCCGCCATGGTGCCCGTCGGCACAATGTGGATCAGGTTGTAGCCCATGGCGGCGAACTCGTTGAGAGTCGACACGTTGGCGTCCCAGTAGAGGCTCCATTGGACTAGGGGTGTGAATGAGATGAAAGAGAAGAGACGAGAAGAGAAGACAAGATAGGAGACGACTTACCATAGTATGTATATGGAAAGAACGGCGTCCAGTCCTTGGCACTGCTGCGCTGGTACCACAGGCCGCCGTAGAGATTGTCGATACGCGAAACGGTGCGGTCGTCGCCGGGTGTGGGCAGACGGTAAAGCGCCGTGGTGGTAGTGTAGACGACACCGTTGGCGAGCGTGGCCTTGACGGTCAAGTTGTAGGGAGCGGTGCTGGGGGAGAAGGAGCTGAGCGAGATGGGAATTTCGTTGCCGGTCGAGTCGACGTCAATAGTGGTAGTAGCCAAGACGGACTTGCCCGACAGCACCGAGACCTTCATCGTGGCCGCCGTCGCCGTCGACTTGGTGCTCTGGGCATACTTGGCCACAATCGGCTCGCCCAATTGGTGGGAAATGGCGGCATCGACGACCAGTGAGCCCTTCTTATCCGAGGCGAGGTAGATGGTCATGCGAGGTTTAGCCAGGAGCCGCAGTAGAGGGTCGGCCGAGTAGGCGGGGTCCACGAAGGCGCCGCCGGGGTTGAAGGAGGCATTGCTGGGGGTCAGAAGAAACGGGCGGATGGCGGTAGCAGACTCACCTCGCCCGGTAGGCTTTGCCACACCAAATGTCGACGCCCTCGGGATTGTTAAAAGCCGCGGCCCTCCACAGGCCGGCAAGCAGCCAGGACACGATCAGGAGAGACTTCATGCTGATGCGCTGCGGATGATGTCGAAATGGGCCCGACGACTGGGCTATTTATCCCCTTGTGGTAGACGCTGCCGCCACGTTGACAGGGCACTATGCCGCTCTGTCGTCGACAGATCGCCGTCCAACAGTCGTCGTGACATGTCGATGAGCAGCCACGAGACCAGCCACGAGACGAACCAACTGCATGGCGCAACGTTACGCCGCGTTGGAGCTGCAGGCACTCGGCATCGACCCATGTCGAGCAGCGGCGTCGAAAAGCGGTTGATCGGCTGCAAAGGCCGTCAAGGTGACATGAAATGCGGATCGGCAGACGATAAGCCTAGTGCATCGCCAAGGAAGGAACGCGGTAGATATCCTATCGTGCCTGGCCCCCAGGTGCCAGATGACGTAACCCAAGTGGGGCCGTGTCAACGTCCAGACAACCGAAGAGACGACCGAACAGACCAGACGCCACCGGACAACTCCACCAAAGCGCAACGTCGTCTACGATGGTCCTCAACGTTACCCTAACAGGGTACGATCGGCAGCCGGATAGCTGTCACGATGGTTGCACGCGGGCAGTGGCCGGCGGCAATAAGAGAGGATGAACAGGCGGAGAGAGGCTCGAAAAAGCGCAAACGCAACGGCCGACACCACTGCTCGCCATGCTCTGTCTGCTCAGTCTAGCTCTCTATGCGCTCGGTGCCCGTGCTGCCGTGGCCGCGGTCGTCCCGCGCAGTCTGCCGGCGCGCGAGGCCAGCGTGGCCGTTGACCTGACAGCACTGCTCGACAACAAGGCGTTTGGCACGACGCCGGGCGAGGCCGCGTTCGACGACGGCAACCAGTCGTACCCGGCGCCGACGTTTGATACGCACGCGTATGTCTCGACCACAACTGGGCTTCAGTACAACTTTTCTGGCTATAGCGGCCCCGGCGCGCCGGACAATGTCATCTGCGCCGGCCAGACGATCGACGTTGATCCTGGCTTCTACTTTTCGGCCTCCTTTCTCGTGGCTGGCGACGTGGAGGGCGACACAGTAGTCGGCAACGTCACCTTTGCCTTTGCTGACAACACGACGGCCCAGTATGAGCTTCGCACGCTCAACTGGTTCAGCTTCTTGACCATCAACCGCGGCGAGATCATCTTCCCCCTCCGCTACACCGCCAACGGCACGAACCACAACACGTCGCACATCTTTGAGCGCACCGCCGCGCTGCCCGCCCACAAGGAGCTCGTCGCTGTCACCCTGCCCGTCGCCGATAATAGCACGACCGGCCGCCTGCACGTCTTTGCCCTCTCGCTCTGGGCCGGGCCGCAAGCCGGCGGCGTTGCCGTGCAGGACGTGCGGCCGACGCAAAAATGGGACACGGATGGCCACCAGATTGTCGAGATCACGCTGAATAATGCCGGCGCGGAGTGCGTGCGCGGGCCCACCGGCCTCGACGTCTCCCTGGCGGCCCCCGGCTTCGTCACCGTCACGCCGGCCCATGTGCGGCGGCTCTGCCCCGGTGACCAGAAGACGGTGCAGCTGTCGGTTGCGGCCACGCGACACCACCAGACGCTGCCCGTGTCCTTGACGGCGTCCGTGGTGCTCGACGACGGCCAGCAGGTGCTCACGCAGCCGTTTGACGAGGTCGAGCTCGGCCTGCTCGAGGCCTGGACGGCGGACCTGGCGACACTGGCAAAGCACGAGAGTCCTGACTGGTTCAACGACGCCAAATTTGGCATCTTTATGCACTGGGGCCCGTATTCGGCCACGGGCTGGGGCAACAGCTCGCCGTATGAGAGCTATGCCGAGTGGTTCTGGTGGTACTCGACACACCACCCGCAAGCGGACAAGTCGGACTTTTACGACTACCGGCTGAGGACGTACGGCGTCGACTGGGCATACGACGACGCCTTTGACAACTTTACGGCCGACGCCTTTGACGCGCGGGCCTGGGTCGACCTGATTGCCGACGCCGGCGCCAAGTACTTTGTGCTCACGACCAAGCACCACGACGGCTTCGCTCTCTTTGACAGCGGCACCATTACGAATCGCTCGGCCGTGCACTACGGCCCACAGCGCGACCTGCTCGGCGAGCTCTTTGACGCTGCGGCCACGTACCAGCCCGGGCTCAAGCGCGGCACCTACTTTTCGCTGCCCGAGTGGTTCAACCCCGACTTTGGCCCGTACGGCTTCAACCAGGACGCGACAGCCTCGACGGTGTCGTGGCCCGGCATACTCGCGACGAACCCGTACACAGGCGCCGAGGAGCCATACACGGGCCGCATCCCGGTCGACGACTTTGTGGCGGACCTGATGGTGCCGCAGATGAACGTGCTGGCGTACAACTACAGCACAGACATTATGTGGTGTGACTGCGGTGCCGCCAACGGCACGGCGGCCTTTGCAGCGGCGTGGTGGAACCAGGCGCGCGCCGACAACCGGCACGTGGCCATCAACTCGCGCTGTGGCATCCCTGAGGCGGCCGACTTTGACACACCCGAGTACCAGACCTTTTCCGTCGCCCAACATCGCAAGTGGGAGAGCAACCAGGGCATGGACCCGTACAGCTACGGCTACAACCGCGCTACGGCCGACACGGCCTACATGAACGCCTCCACCATCGTCTACTCGCTCGTCGACATGGTGTCCAAAAACGGCAACTTTCTGCTCGACTTTGGCCCGCGCGCCGACGGCACGATTGTCGACACCGAGGCCGCTCACCTGCGCGCGGCCGGTGTCTGGATCGCGGCCCACGAGGAGGCCATCTTCAACACGACATACTGGTTCGTTCAGAGCGAGCTGCTCGAGGGGCCCGACGTGCGCTTCACCCAGACCGACGACGCCTTTTACATTCTCTTCCTGGAGACGCCCGTGCCCGACAGTGATGGTCACGTGACAGTGGCGGCGCCGATTCCCATTCTCGACGGCGACGTGGTTACGCTGCTGGGGACTAATGCGACGGCCCTGTCGTGGACCATGGACACGGATGCATCAGTCCTGAGCATTTCGGTCAGCGAGGACGACCTGGCAGACGAGTCGTACTGCTGGGTGTTCAAGGTGGCGTACGAGTGAGGGAGGGGGAATAATGTAGTGCAAATGATGTAAAGACGTAACGAGAATAGTAATACGTATTTATTCGGTAGCATCTTATCTATTATTGGAGCAGCTGCTTTGCTATATCCCTTCGGCCGCTCATTTATCCCACCAACTCTCAAAAGCGTCAATGGCGGTCTGAAAGGACGCGTCAATCTGGTCGCCGAGCGACTGCGCCGCCGGGACGAGATCGGTCGGTACCTTGTCGGCTACGGCCGCGCTGAACTCTTCTGTGGCATGCTTCTGGAGGCGCAGGTTGAGCAGGATGACGGGCTGAAGATGCAGGTCGGCAAACTTTGGCTCGGCGGCAATCAGGCTCGTGAGCGTTGTGTTGACGTCAGTGATCAGACTCTGCGTCGTCAGCGCCACCGAGATGGCCTCGAGCACCTCCAGCTTGGCGGATGCTTCGGCAACGTGCGTGGCCGAGTGGATGCTCTTGAGCAGTTTGGTCGACGTGACTGTGATGGGCAGCACCCCCAAGAGGCCGCCGTCCCAAGCGAGGATGGTGTCGTTGAGGGCGGCCGTGTAGGTGGCAATCGGGCCCATGGCAGCCACGATGGCGGCGCCGTCGGCGAGGACGGCGGGGAGGAAGAGGAGGCCGGAGAAGAGACGGAGCGGCAGCATGATGGCGATGGAGAGAAAGGTAGGGGATGACGACCACGGACGGCGGGACGGGCGATGGACGAAGCTCTCTTATACGCCTCCTCGGCATCGTGGCGATACCCCGCTCCTGGCCGTTGGACATTGACGACGTTGGTGCCGCGGTGTTGGGCGGGAGGATCGCCGTTGTGTGACATGTGCCAAGACATCATGGTCCTGCCGACTTGTTGGGTATTTTTTCTAGGGAAAAGCGGAGAAGCAAATGAAGCTTCCGGCACTGTCGCTGCATGTGACGATTGACAAGAGCGTCTGTGTACAAAGTACCAATGCGGAGGTGTATTTGCTCCACACAGCGGTGCCATGCTCCCCGGCCTCTTCTGCCATCCATCGGCCCAATGATGTACTGTAACTCACCGACGTCGAGGGGGCAAAGGATCGAATGAGACATGATGTGTGAACTAAAGAATAACGAGATAAAAAGTGGCCGGACAAAAGCAGAGGTTTGTCGGATTGAAAGTGAAGAGTTCTGGTCAGAGTCGAGGATCAAGGATCGAAGAGGGCTGTCAAAGCCCGGAGAAGAGGGCGCTTTATATCCTGTAAATATGTCCGACGGCCATATCCGGTGCGCAACAATGGGCAACTGGTCCCGGCTGATGTCCGGGGAGACCCCACAAGAGCAGGGGTTCGTCTTCAGGATTCACAGCCAAAAGCAGCGAGCTGATCCACTAGAGGCATGTCGTCGAACCCGTCGTCGAGCCGGCCAAATGCTTGGAATCGGACGGTCTGGCGTCGCGCTAGTTCGGCAACAGGCTTTCCCAGGCTCCACACATCGGGTCTGGGGTATCTTATGTAATTATGATACCGACCGGCGGGTCCCCCGTCACGAAACAGGAACAGGGACGGTGCCCAGCGGTGGACCTGGAAGGTATCGCAGAAGGCGTTCAACTGGCGCATGGACAAGCTGCTGCCTTTGTCTCCGTCGTCGCCCAGGGCTGTGTAGGTGCTGAAGTTGTCGGGCTGGTTCCGCAAAACAGCTGCGCCGTGTAGCTCTGCAACACGTCCTTACCAAAGCCCTGCTCGAGCGCGACTGTACCATTTGGATTAGGCGGCATGAACTGCTCGTAGGCCATGATACCCGACGGCGGCAGCGGCAGCGGCAGCAGCAGGGGGATGTCGCTCTCCGCCATTAATACGTGTCTGCGGAAAACAGGGCTGTGCGCTTGTTTCCGCCATGGTAAGGATGGTCTCGTATGATGCCAGCGGCTCTAGAGCAAGTTGACTTGTCCAAAATGTTTATGTTCGTCGGGGAGTGGATGGCGGAGTCGAGCATTGCAGGCTGTGCCGGAAGTGCTCGCCCGACATTGATGCGATACACTCGGGACACCTGAAAATCCGTCAAGAATCGGTATGTAAGCATGTTGCGATTTTGCGATGTGACCAGCTTGCGTTGGTCAAAGAATGAGGTGAGGAGGTGATAATGGTAAAACGAGGTATCTTGCTTGCATACTCCAAATGGCTAGGCGGTCAGACCACTGCTGACAGGACCAACATTTACACCTGCCACAAAAATGCATCCAAGTCGATCGGCGACATGTCAAACAGCGTTTCCGACAGCAGGTCCGTAGGGGTTTGGTCAAACGTCAACTGCTGCTGCAAAATGCCCATGATTGCGTCGCCGTCGGACAGGTCAGGCGCCAGGCCTGCGGGCACGTGCGGCGACAACACTGTCGACACATTGGGCTCTCCTGGCGACACTTCTGGCGGCTCTTTGGGCGACCCATCTGCCGGCTGTTGTCGCAAACGGTCGATACGGTCGATCTGCGCGCGCAGCTTTGCCGCCAGGCACGGCGGTGCCGGCCGGTTGCCCTCAATCTTCTCGAGGAAGCCGGCGAGAACGAGCAGAAGGGTGCGGACCTGCTGGTAGGTCCAAGGCGAGAGCGGTGTCTGAATGACGCTGCCGAGCAGCTGGCCGACGTGGGCAATGTGGTGCAGCGAGCACGTGTTGGAAGCGTGGAAATAGGCGAGCGGCACGGCGTTGAGCTCGTCGAGCATTTCGCTGACAATGGCACAGCGCTGGTGGACGCTCGACGTCTGTTTGCCGACGAGGAGCATTTTGAGTGCTTGTGTGGTGACAAGGATGTTGAGTGCTGACCATTAGAAAAGTCGACGAGAGGAGCAGAGCAAGACAAGAAACTAGAAGAGAAGACGAGAAGAGAATACGAGAAACGGTCACGAGACACACTTACCTACAAACCCCAGCCGGTCCGTGTGCAAATCACCCGTCACGCCGGTGAACTTCTTGAGCACGGGCGGTAGCTCCTCGTGCATCCTGGACACAAAGTGCAGCGTGTCGAGGGCAAAATGACGTGGCACCGCCCGACGAGCGAGAAATGCAGTCACCGCCCGACTGGGCTCCTCGGCCTCTTTGCTGCTGCTGCTGCTGCTGCTGCTGCTGCCGCTGCCGATAGCATCGACGCTCTCAATCAGCCGGTACAGGTCGGTGCAAAAGTTCCAGCCGCGCAAAAAAGAGACGCTATCCGGCCGCAGATGGACGCCCGTCGCGTCAATGTCGTCGTCGTCTGCCACCTCGGCCGGATACCGCACACTGGCCTTGGCCTGGCGCTGGCGTCCGCCGCAGCCAAAGCCGTTGGCAACATACTGTTCTTGCTGGTAGACGCACCAGAACTGGCAGTCAGCAGGCGGATCGACACCGAACAGAACGACACCGAACGGAACGACACCGAACCTACCAGTCGACGGCGCTCTTGCCGCTCCACCTCCGTTAGGGATGACGGCCAGTTAGCCTCTGAATTGAAGCCTTGGCACAGGCTGAGCGACATGTAGTCACCGAGGTGCACAATACCGCCCTGCAGGTTGCCGCACTGCAGACAGATCGACGCCAGGAGGGCCTTGGTCTTCATTATGGCATAGACATACGCGGCCGGTAAGGTGGACACGGCCAACAGGTCTGGAGGCAGGCTATCCAGGGTCGCTTGGTAGCACGCCGCCGAGAGCTGCTTGCTGTCTGGACAGGCCAGACGCGGCGTGACCAGCTGGCCGTCGCACAGCCGTGCCGCCGCATGGGCGCAAAGGGCCAGACAGACGAGGAGCAGCCCTCGGTCGGTGCGGTACGCCTGCGCGCGGACCTGTGCGGTTAAGGTCGGCCAGTGAAAGATGGGCAGTCTGGCGGGTGAGCAAAAGAGCCGGCACGAAGCAGAGGCAACCCACAGTGGATAGGTCAAGTGGTAGAAGACCTCGACGAGGCTCTCCAGCATGGCTGGGCTGACCAGGGCCTCGTGCGGCGCAAAGAAATCGACCGAGGGAGTCGAGACGACCGAGACGACCGAAGTGACGGGGCTGGGGCGGTCTTCCGATCGCGCCAGCGTCGGCCGGTCGGGACACACGGCTGTCCGCTCGCCCCGTGGAAGCGGCTCATCCCTGTCAGCAGAGGCCCAAAGCGCAAAAGGGCAATACAGTCTGCCTACTCCTCGCGGCCTGACCGGCCGGTTGTAGGTGCACGCGACGCTGAGCACCTTACAGCGCAGACAGCCACCGCCGTCGGGATTGGGTGCACACTGCTGTGAGCGACAAGGAGGGATACGAGAGACGAGACACACACTTTGCACGAACTCTTGTGACAGCGATCACAGGCGCGCTGCCAGTCAGTCACATCCACTGCCAGGCTTCTGTCTTGCTGTCTGCTTACACCATTCCGGCGACGCTTCACGCGTGCCGGGCCCGGGTGGCTGTTCAGATCCATTGGTGCTGCAACCGGAGCGGCTGCGGGATGACGCCGAGACTAGGACGATAGGTAAGCGGGGCGCTTGCTGTTGTGATTGGCCATCCGAGGAGCATATCCTTCTGGGTAGTTTCAGCCGAGTTTAGTAGACTTGGGAGTTTAGGCGATCGCAGACGGAGTTTAAGCGGGTTTAAGCGATTGTCCAAGTACTACTAAAGCACCCCTTCCGTTGCCCGACTTGCATCAAGAGCGACTCCTTGAACATCTACATATCAAACAACTGCAAACAATACATTTTGCCCATTCTCCCCTTCCTCAAAATGGCAACACAGACTGTCACCGAGACGGCCCCCACGGTCGTCCACACCAACACATTGCCGTCGGCCCTGGAGCTGGTCAACGAGCATTCAGATGTATGTGTCTTACTCTCCATGCCCCCTCTTATCACGCGCTGCTGACAGACAGGTTCCTGCGTGGATGAAACAATTACGCACGCGCGGTTGGACCGTCGTGCCCGGCGTCCTCTCCGCCGAAAAGGCCGCCCACTACGCCGCACAGTGCTACGACTGGCTCGAGGGCTGGAATCTCGGCTTCGACCGCCATGACGCCGCCAGCCGCCAACCCGACCAGCTGCCGTGGTGCATCCGCGGCGGCCTCTACTCGTGCTATGGCCTCGCCCACGAGCCGTTTGTGTGGGACCTCAAATCGGAGCCCGCCATTATCGATGCGTTTGCACAGATCTGGGGCACCGACCAGCTCGTTGTGTCCTACGACGGCCTCAACATGTCGGTGCCCGTTCCCGGCCGCACAGCCACCGACCCCGTCTACGCGCCGTGGGCCCATGTCGACCAGTCGCCGCATCGCCCCAACCTGCAGTGCGTCCAGGGCATCCTCAACCTGCTGCCCAACGGCCCGCAGGACGGCGGCCTAACGGTGCTGGACGGGTCGAGCCGGCTCTACCAGGAGCTGTGGAAGCACTTTGACCACAAAAAGGGGCCGACTGGCTGGACCACGCGCGAGTACCAGCAGCTCGATGCCGAGATGAGCGACTGGCTCGAGCAGCAGGGCTGCCACTGGGTCAAGATTTGCGCCCAGCCGGGCGACCTGCTCTTGTGGGATTCGGTACGTGTCTCTCTTGTCTGCCGTCTCGTATTTTCCCGTCCGTCGTCTCTTCTGACCATCAGCGTACGATCCACTACGGCTCTGTGCCCTCGGCGACCAACGACCGATTTGCAGCATGTACGTGCCATGTCGCTCCTGTTTCTGAGCTTGTCCTGTTCCGTTGCTGACCTGTAGACGTCTGCTACAAGCCGGCAGCCTTTGTGCCCGAAGCCGCCCGCCAGCAGCGTCTCGAGGCATTCGCCAGCAAGGTCGGCACAACGCACGACCCGGCCGTGGTGCGACAGTCAGAGCGTCTGCCACCCGCGGACCATCCCTCGTATGCCGAGGCCGTGAAGCGCCCGCTGCAGGCGCCAGTCTTATCGAAGCGCTCACGGCAGCTGGCGGGATTGGAGGCGTACGCGTAAACCCTCGGAAAGTCCCGACAATGCGGCGAAACTGTCGTATCGGAGTTTAAGCGAAGAATTGCCGGTCCGGCTGCTAAACCGGCCGTTTTGTAATCAATTTTGGTGGGAGTTTGGGCTAATTTATCAACATGGGACGTCACTTATCAATATGTCCGACAGAAATTCGCCGATTGCCTAGCTGTTTGCATAGTGAAGCAGTGATTTTGCCTTTTTTTGCTATCCCTATTAGCGCGCCGGCTACAAATGGAACTTTGCATCAATCGTAGCCAGTTGTTCAGCTGCAAGGGGCGGAAATATTGTTTCATCATTCCTCTCCTGTTGTCTTACCGTTCACCTGGCCTGCCTCTCCTGCCGGAAACAGAAAACCAAACCGCCCCCCAAGTAGCGCTGCCCTTCAGAGACCCAATCTTTTCCTGCCCCACGATCAGTATTCCCACCGCAGATATTTTTGTGAAATACTGTCCAGATGACTTTCATTAATCAACATGAGGACATATTAGCAGCGGTCTTTTTTTTTATATTGTGAAAACGCTGTGAAATCAGAGCTGGCCGAGGCACAGTGATATCCTGACAGAAGATGCGCTTCTCTTTGTTCTCACATCCGTTTGACAAGACGGAAACCGCCTCGCTACGCGCTTATTGCGTCTTGTCTTTTGCCTCGCTATTTTTTCACCTTTCTCTCCCGATTCATGAATCTACACGTACAGACGATGCCTCTGGTCAGGAAACAATTGTGTACCAGCATCTCAACACGGTGTCTATCCGTGGCTTTCCGTCAAGAGTGGCAATTTTAATCTGCCAACCATTCTCTGAAGCTCCTGTGGTCATTGAATATGTGGCCAGGAGTAAACAGACATCTTGTCCATAAATTGCGGCCGCAGACAGCTCTCCCTCCGATCAAACTCGCCAACTTCATCACCATGGATTACAGCGTCGTCAATAATGACACTTTCGCAAAAAAGTTGCGCATCGCTAACGACAAGGTGCATTTATTTTTCGGTCGTTTTCGTACTCCACTGCACACAGATCACAACGAATTTCAGCCGTTCAAACGTGACATTGCGAAGCTCGTGAACGACATACGAATGGTCACTCGATACGAAGAACGCATTCGACGGCTCGGCCCGAAATCCCCGACAAACACACAAAAAATGCCGTCTACATTTCACCCATTTCTGCGCCTTCCTGCTGAGATCCAGTGCATGATTTGGGAAATCGCTGTCCAGCCGCCGCCCTGTGCGCACTTTCTCTCTTCCCTCTGGGGCCGCGGCCGCCACATTGCCGAATACCTCGTTGGTGTCGGGCCCGGGGGCGGTCCCTGGGCGGTCAACCGGCAGTCCCGATTCATAGCTACACGCATATTTGCACAAGCCAAAGCACGCACACAGACGGACTGCTTTACAATGTCACATAGGCACGAGATGCACTACCGCCGTATCGGCCAACTCAATCGGGCCGCCAAACGCTACGGTGCACGACTGAACAAGCTGAATCGGCGTTACTCGCCCCGCATGAACAAGGATGGTCTGTCATACGCGGTGTCATCCGAGACGGATGCATGGATGTGTGGATTGGGGATGGCGAGGGAAATGCAACTTGGGTACATCTTCCGCCAAGATCTGTGAGTGTGTGTCAATGCAATAGGTATCCAAAATCAGGCATTAGTACAAAATAGGCACTCGATGAAATACAAGCACGCATCGCCACGCTCTACCCGCCCCAGCTTCGCCTCCTCTTTCGTGAGCCGTGATTGTCATCGTTCTCCCGTTCATAGCTGTCCGTGCTGTCGGCAGAGGCCGGTCGCCGGTCACGCAGCCGTTTCCGCTTCCGGCCCTCGTCGTCTGTCTGGTCTGGCCCGTCCTCCAACAACCCGTCGACGCCGCCAAGACCCTTGAGGACCTGGCTGACCGTGCCCAAGAGGCCCGACGGGTGGCCACCGCCCACCGTGTCAATGATCTGGCCGATGCTCTGGGCCATCTGGTTGACATTGTTGCCGTCCGTGCCGCCGACACCCCACTGGCCACGCACATTCCAACCGTCCTCCCGCTTGGGGTCCTTGTATGTAAAGTCGCCATGAAGAGACTTCCATCGGCGGTCGTCGCGGTCCAGGGGATGGCCGCGGGAGTCAAACCGGTCGGGGAGAACTTCTACTGGGCCGTCGTCATCATCGGTCGATCCTGGCGACCCGTCTTGTCGAGATCGCTGGACATCGTGGGGTTGGTATGGGACGAGCGAACCACTGTGCTCCGAGTGGTGGTGATGATGTGTCTCCTCCCCAGAGTAGTGATGCGACTCCTCCCCGGAGTGACGGTGGGAGTCCTCTCCAGAGTGACGGTGGGAATCTTCGCCAGAGTGGTGGTGGTGTGTCTCCTCGGCGTGGTTGTGGATCTCGGCGTGGTGGCGGTGCAGCGTGCGCGACGATTGCGGCGAAAGCGGGATAAAGCTGACGCCTTTCCCATGGGCATCGGCATCGTCTTCGTCGTCCTCGTCTGTCGTCATGTCTTCGTTTATGTCGTCTGTCTTGTTAGCACGGGAGAAGTAGTCGCATGGCGGGGGTATTGCCGGTACACACCCTTGAGTGGCCTCGCAGTCTCGGGTGGAGCGAAGGCGACATTGTGGGAGACAGGACTTACGTGTCTTGCAGAAGAATCTGCACCAGGTCCAGACGGCTCTTGCTCATGTGGCGTCGGGATGTCGGCCGGGGCGGTTGGTACAGATCGTTCCGCGGGGGCCGGTGGCGGCGGCGGTGTCTGTGCAGCGGGGACGTTGACATCTCTGGCCACATGAGGATGCGGAACCGGCTCGTCCGAGGCCCCAGAGCCAGACGATTGAGGCGGGTCTTGCTGGGGCGGCGGCGGGTAAAAGGCACCACCCGAGGCGTGTGTCGGCGACGGCGCACGACGCTCAGGGCCATATCCCTCTCGGACTTCCCGGCTTCTTGGTTTGTCGTAGTCTCTCTCGCGACTGCCCCTGTCGTGCACGTCTCTATCACGGCCGTCCCTGTTGTAGACATCTCTCTCACGACTGTCTCTCTCCGATCCCCGGCTTCTCTCCCGCATCTCTCTGTCATAGTTGCCGTGGCTGCTCCCACGGCTGCTCCCACGCTCATGGTTCTCGCGATTCTCATGCTCCTCGTGACTCTCATTTGCCTTCTCAGCTTTTTTCTTATCCTCGTACTTTTTTATGCCAATGGCCGCCGCCGCTGCTGCGGCCCCAACGGCCCCGACCGTGGCGAGATTGCGCAGGGTCGAATGGCTGTGGTCGCGGCTGCGGCTGCGGCTACGGCTCCCGTGTCGACTCCCCGCACGGCTTCGCTCTCTCCCTCGTCGCCTGTCGTCGTTGGCATCGCCAAACGTCTCGGAGCCCTCCCGGTGGCCGTGCGGACTGCTGCGGCGGCCATAGTCATCGTCGTCCGCACTGTTGTAGCCACTCTTGCGGCCGCTCAAGCCCCGCGGTCCGCCCTCATCGGGATATGGCGGCTCCGCATACAGCGGCTGGGCCCCATACTCAACCAAGCCTAGCTCCGGGTCAGCTCTTGAAGGTGAGCGTGCGGCAGCATTCCGTGATCCTGACCTGTTTTGCGACAGCGAGCGCGAGCGCGAGCGCAGCCGAGGGGGGGAGGGCGAGCGGGAGAACGAGCGGGCGCGCGACACAGACCGCGAACGCGACCGTGAGATGGCACGGGAACCCGCACGGGAACCCGCGCGCGACACGGAGCGCGAGCGCGAACCAGAACGCGACACATCCCGCCGGTCGTCGTCATACGCCTCGTCGTCCAGCTCGCGGTCATGCTCCTTCTGCTCCTTCTTTTCTTGGTGCTTGTCATACAGCTTCTTAGCAGCAGCACCGGCCAGACCGGCGGCCACAATCTCAGCGCCCGTCCGCAGACGCGAGTGCGAACGCGCCCGGCCGCTGGCGCCACGCGACTTGGACCGCAGGTGGTGCACCAGGCCGGCCACAGCCGCCGTGCCGATGGCGACCTTGGCCACAGATGCAGCGCGCGACTTGGACTTGGACTTGGACCTGCCGGCAGCCCGCGACGGCGAGCGGCTGCCCTCGTCGTCGCTGTAGCGATGCAGACTGCGGCCGCGGTTGCGCTCCTCGCGGTCGACGCGGCTGGTCTGCATGTATTTGGCTGCGCCTGCAAGGGCGAGCGCGGCCGCCGCAATGCCCAGCCCTGTCTTGAGCGTCGAGTGGTGACGGCTGGGCGAGCGCTCACGCGAGTAGGACCGGTCGCGGTCGCCGTACGCGCTGCTGGCACGCTTCACCACCTCCGTGCCTAGGGCGCCCAAAGCCGCGCCCACCAGCACCTTACGGCCACGGTGCTCGGGCAGAGCGCCGTCGTTGTTGCGCCGCGAGCCCAGCAAGGCCCCGATGCCGGCACCGGCAATAGCTCCCTCGGCCAGGTGGCGGCCGTGGTGCTCGTCCGAGTGCGGCGTCCGCCCACGCCGCGTCACCGTCTTGGTGTAGTATTCGTCCTCCGAGGACAACTCGCCGTCCGAGGCGTAGCCTCGGTGACGGTGGCGGTGGCGGCGGCCCGGATCACGGTCGCTGCGGGCCACCACCAGTCCACGGTCGTCGTCGGGAAACGGCCCCGACCCCGAGCGCCGCTCGCGCCGCTCATAATAGTAGTCGTCTTCTTCGCGCGAGTCCCGTCGCCGCCGTGGCTCCGGGGCGTCCTGAAGAATGATACGTTGCTCGACTGTGCGCGGGCGGATGACTAGCTGCGCAGGCGGTGGCTGTGCTGGCTCGTAGTAGTCTGTCTGCTTGTGATAGCGCTCAATCTCGCCGCCATAGCCATCGCTGCGACGGTCCTGACCGTAGCTCTCCACTACGATCTGGTCGTCGTCGCGGCTGCGGCGGCCGTCGTCGTAGTAGCGCCGCGAGTGGTCAGACACGTCAATCGCCGAACGGGGCCGGTCCGGGCCATAGCGGTTGTCTACCTCGACCTCGAGCACGTTGTGGCCGCCGTGGTGCTTGTGTGGCCGCCACTCGGACTCGACATCGCCGTCGATATACGTGCGCTCGGCGTGGTCCACGCGCTCGACCTGCCCATGGCCCACCTTGTAGCGGCGCACCGTGGTCTTCTTGTAGCGGTTGTCGTCGTCCGACAAATAGACCGTGCCACGGCCGTCGGTGTAATACTCTGTCATGACCAGAGGAAGTAGATGCGGTGCGATTTCAGTTGTTGTCTCGTGCAGTTTTACTATGATAATGAAATTGCCGTTGGAATAGATAAAATATGGTGGAAAACAAGGGGAATATGCGCGGCAAGAGCATTTGGTAAGATGACAAAATCAAAAGGCTGGCGATGACGGCGTATTTGAGGATTTGTTGGCTGACTTTGACGGAACCGGGAAGGAGCGGGGGAGGGGAATTTCACGCTTCCTGCTGGCCACGCGCCTGCTGTGACGCCAACCAGTCACGGGACGTCAGACAGGAGGCTGACTGCGGCGGCGCCTGACGATCTTGTCGTGAGGCGAAATATCTCTTTTTTTCCTTTTTTTTCCCCTGTCGCCTCAACCGATCCGTGGAATCCGAGAGAACGACCTCTTCGCACCGGTACGTCATCCTGCAGGCAGCCAGCGCCCGGCCGCATCAACTTTTATGCGGATTGCCCCGCGGCACTTTCAGACCCCGCGGAAGGCGCAGGATTCTCGGGCGTCTTCGCTGACGCCACAGAACAGCGACGCCGTGCGATGTGCTGCAGCAACGTCGCAAAAACGGCCAAGGCCAGGCGGGAGCCAACCGGCCACGCGCCTATCCTAGTGCCAACAGGCGGCCGTTTCCTAGCAGCCTGCTAGTGCTGGTTCGCGGCCTCGCCTGTAGCGCCGTAACAGCGAAGACTCCCAAAAGTCGCAGGCCTCACGACGCTGTCCGGATGCTTCGGAACGACAGATCGAGTGCTTTCCGATTTCCTATTGGCAGAACCATGGCACGTACTAGATGCAGATGCTACGAGCACAGCGTGGAGAAGCACGGCCGAGTGAGCCTTCGAAGGATGTTTCTGCGCTAAATCGTCTCCTCGTTGGTACGCTTACTCAGTCACTGTACACCTCGCCCAGAACTTCACCGTCTCCCGCATCGCCATGTCTCGTCTTAAAGAATGCTACCAGGGCCCACATAGCGGCCTTCAGGATTTTCCCAGTCGGCCAGCAACTGTATCGCGTCATGCGCGCCTTGCAGCGCAGTACTGTCGTCTTTCGGGCTGGCCTCTTGCTCGCCCTGGGCCTCGCCGTGCTCGTCGTCGTTTGTGTCCTCGTGCCCGTCTTCGTGCTCGTCCAGCCCCATCATATCCACCGTGGGACTCTCCCCCGGCCGCCGAATGGCCAGCTCGACCATCTCGGTCCCCGGCGAGGCTGCGCGCTCCTCTTGTGGCGCTGTCGTGTACTCTGAGTACGCTGGCGCGGGCTCGTCAAAGGACTCGCCAGCTAGGAAGCGCTCCGTGATCGGCGGCATCTCGCTCATGTCCCGGTCCGACATTTCGCCCACCGACGCCTTGTTGGTCGCCATCGAGTCGATGCTGTTGGACCGCTGCTGCCGCTTGGACGGCGACGCCGGCGTCTCGCGAAACCGCTTCCGTTCTCGCGGCACCTCTTCCTCGTTGAGCTCCTGCCGGAAAAAGCGGTTGTCGAATCGGACAAAGGTCCGCAGCGGATCGGCCAGCGGCTCGAGCGCCTCGTCCAGAGCGGCATCATTGGCATAAATAACAATGGGCTTAACAGCGTTGCCAAATGCTGCGCTCTGTGCTGTCTGTATCGTTGTTTTCTCGTCGAGTTAGCGAGGGAAACCTCGGCGCGGGGGCAAGCCTACCTCTACACACATCGGCTCCGTGCTCGATGCGTCAAAGGAAATGTGCCACCACTGGTCGACCTGGGCCAGCTCGATTTCCGCGTCTGGCTCGCGCCGGCACATGTAAAACTCGTTGCTTGAGACAATGACGCCGCGCAGACGGTAGCGGTGTATCGGCGCCCAGTCGTCGCCCGTGCCTGGCCCCGTGTTGCGTAGACGCAGCTTGGAGAGAAGACTCTCGCATGCCTCCCTTTCCCGGTGAAGTTCTATTCGTTAGCGATGTAGGGCGGGAAAAAGGCAAGGTCAAAACGCACTCTGCAGCTTTCGCCCAATGTCAGCCAGCTTCTTCCGGTGCACCGCCATCTCCGCCTGGATGGCCCCTGCCACCCGCAGATCCTCGGGTTCTGTCAGCTCCGTGGCATCAACGTCTGCCAAGCTGAAGTCTATCTCGTCGGGCGTTCCCACAGACGCCTCGTGCCGCCTCCAAAATGCGGCGGCCTTGAGCTGCCACAGCTTCTGCACGCCCAGGCCAATGGCCTGCTCCGACAGAGTGGCCTGGCTCAACGTATAGTTGCTCGACTTGTCCATGAATGTCGAGATCTTGTACGCCATGTCGCCGCTCTCTTTCAACGCCTGGCAGACAGAGCGCAGCTGCAGCTGCAGCTGCAGGGCCAACTGCCGGTGGTCGGCCTGATACCGGTCGGGGTAAAAAAACTCCGGGATCTCTATGGGCGCCTGCAATCGGTCGACGGAAATGTTGATGATCTGGACCATGCCCAGCCGGGTCGACACGGCCATCTTGGCCGTGGCCACAGGCTCGAATGACACTCCGAGATCCGCCCAGTAAATGGCATCCAGGAGATTGTAAATGTTCTGCAACTTGCCGAAACACTGGCCACTCTCCACCTTGGCCTCGAGGATGGCGTAGCTGTCCGTTTCCGTGTATTCTTCCATGTTGGCGACGTTGAGCAGCGCAATGTCGGTAAAAATTTTGTGGTTCACGGCAGCTACATTGATTTCCTTGAACTGCTTGAAAAAGAGACGATCCAGGTTGTCGTCCCACGACTCGCCCAGCAGCTTCGCGTTGGCAAGGTTGTCAGCAGTGCCATACGCCCGGTCTGTGTCGTCGAGGAAGGCCATGATACGGTGTATCTCTTCGCTAAAGGTCAATGTACTTTCTGGCTCCAACGCCCCCGACTCCTCCGATGCCTCGCCGGCGGATGCGATGAAGCTGCCCCTCCACCAATCGGCATTCTGGCCGTAGTTCCTAGCCGGCTCGCCCGACTGCAGTAAGGCATTTCGCACCGCCGGAATAGCGTGCAACACGGTGAGTACCGCGTTCAGATTGTATGTCCCACCAGCGTCCCGCCGACAGCGGAGAAAGGCCGGTGCACCGGGCGCTCGTTTGCGGGTGGACGGGCCTGGCTCAAGGCTCTCGGGCGTCGCACGGACCATGGCCCACTGATTGACGTCGTAGCTCTCGCGGTTGGCCGGGCCAAAGAAGGACAGGCTCGTGCTCGGGTCGGGCTCGTTGTTCGACGTGCTCGTGATCCCCGTGGTTCCCGTGATGCCCGTCTCCTGTGGCGTGTGCAGCGTAGATACTGACGCCGCCAGGGCCCGCTGTAACTCGTCGTCTTCCTGCTCTTGTATGCCCGCCGCGTTTGTCTGAGCCGTCCAGTCGACCATCCGGCCCATGGGCGACTGAGTGCGCGATGGAGGGCGCGAGGGGGCGCCTGCGTGCAGTTCGTGGGGCGCAACGCCATGGATGATGCGGTGGCTGTCGGGGCCTTGGACATCAAAGCTCAGTGTGTGGCTGTCGCCCGTGTTGTCGCGGTCGCCGAGGAAGTGCGTCTCGTCCCAGGTAAACATTTGGCGGAACTGTGAGTGAGCAGCGGTCCAGACAAGAACAAACGACCAAGCAAGGCGGCCTCACCTTGATCTCATCGTCGTAAAACGCAGCCACGACTGCCTCCACATTGCCGCTCTTGTCCTTTAGAGCTGCGAGGACAAGCTCGCGGTCGACAACGGGATCGAGGCCGGTGAACTCGCAGACCTGGGCAATGGTCAAGCCATCCGGGTCCGCCATAGCGGGCTGTGACGCAGCAGGCAGCTGCCGGGGGCGGCAAGCTGAGCGCGGCGCTCAAACTCCCACGTTCGCACAAGATCCGGGCGCGTCAAGCATGAACGGGGCACAGCAGAAGGAGGCGAGACGTTGATGAAAGGTGATAGGGGAGAAGTGATGCAAGGGGGGTGACGTTTGGGAGGCGCGATGTCGGTGTAGCGATGTAGTGGTACGGGGGCTCTGGAGCGAACAGCTGCGGTTAGCGGACCTTCTTAGTGACGTAGAACGCAAGGGGGGACACACCGAGCTGGTCGTGGGGCGGTGGGAGTAGCGGAGCGCAACTCGTGTTCGCCTCTGGCGAGGTTGAACTTGGAATGAATTGTCTTGTGCAGGCTGATTAGATAAGAAAGGTTGGAGGGGTTTGCTATAGGCGCTTGGCGCTATTCTGGAGCCTGTAGTGGGGCCGTGTCGCCTATCCTTGCTGCTATTTAACAGCTGGAGCTGCCTACTGCTACTGCTTTTTTACCTTTCTCCTCCACTTTATCCTCTCAACCCATGCAGTACTCGACCAGGCAGCACGACTGAGTGGCTTGCCAAAACTGCAGTGTTAGTCTACGACAGGCGGTATAGAGTGCACTTTCAGAAGCATCGAAAGGGGTAGAACCTGAAATAGGTCATTCGGGGTAGACTTGCTTGCTGTGTAAGCTACCCTACAAGACTCTGACTATTGAGCCCCCTGTCGGGTAAGTTACAGACATATTGTCCGTTATCGTCTTCCAAAAATAATGGACACATCGATCTAGTTAGGTGCGGGATTGGCATTGCCAGGGCTCGCTGTCGGCATTGTCGCCGTCAGTATCGTTCTTTACCCTGAGGAGGTAGAAATGGCATTGGATGTTGCTAGGGGCGGCGGAGAGTCCATGGCGATGTTCATTATAACCCAAACGTTCCCGCCGTGACCCTCGCCAACCCTGCCAACGACGCCGCCAACGACGCTCACGTTGAGCCGCGCCTCATGTCTACTCGCTACGGCCACCGACATCGCGGGAGACGCCAAGGAAGGTCCTGTCTTCTCCAATGCCCAACCTCGCGTGTACCAGGGATAGAAGAGTTTCAAGCAAGTTCAATCGTATTTTGCCAGCATGGGATCAAGGTTGAGCAGAAACATGAAATATAACGGATAAAACATAAACATCAACAGAAATCATAGACCCAGACATCATCCAGAGATGTCGTCAGTGCGATCTCGTCTATTCCGCAGCCTCCACGAGACCGCGCACAACGGCCACAGTCCCGTCGGGGCTGCCCGCCTCGGCCGCCAGCACCTTGCCGGCCTTGTCGACGACAAAGACGCCACGAGTCGTGCCCTTGGGCTCCTTCTTGAGCCCAATCGCCTCGATCAGCGTGGCCTCGGGGTCGCACAGCAGCGGGTACGGCAGCTTCTGGTTCGTCTTGAACGTGGTGTTGGCCTTGGGCGAATCCGTCGACAGGCCGTAAATGGCCAGGCCGCCGGCCGTCAGCGGCTCAAACTCGTCGCGGAACAGGCACGCCTGCTTGGTGCCTGCGACTGTCAGCAATGTAGGGATGGAAATGCGCGCGCAATCGACTCACATCCCGGCGTCGATGCCTTGGGGTAGGTAAAAAGGACCACGCCCGCCTTGCTGGCGTCGACGAGTGCCTGGAGCGTCGTCGGCTCGCCGTCATTGGTCTCAATGTCACCGCCAAAGCTCGCGAGATCAATGATGGAGCCCACAGCGGGAAAGGTCGCAGTCGTTTCCTTGGTCTTTTTAGCACCAGCCTTCGGTTTGGCAGCTGCTTTGGCAGCCGTCTTGGGGGCCGCTTTCGGCACGGCTTTCGGCGCAGCTTTGGCCTCAGCTTTGGCCTCTGCCTTGGGCTCGGCCTTGGGCTCGGCTTTGGGCTCGGCTTTGGATGCCGCCTTGGACACCGCCTTGGGCGCTGCCTTGGCCTTGGGCGCGGCTTTTTTGGCTGTTGCAGCCTTCTTCTTCACGACGGGCGCCGGCGCGGGCTCAGGCGCCTTTCGCTTGCGCAACTCCACAGGCATTGCGGCGGGGACCCGTAAAAAGTGTTGCGACAAAGAGACAGAGAGAGCCGAGTGCGACAACAGCGCAAAAACACGGACGCGCAAAAAAGGCGAAGAGGTGAAGCGGCGGGCAGGAAGAGAGGAAATGGCGCGAGGGACAGACGCGACGGCAAGAGGAAAACAAAACACAGGGCGAAATTATATGATGACGGGGGAATGGAGTGGCTGGGAAAGCGCAGAGAGAGCGCTTGGGAGCTTGGGCCAATCAACGCGTGCAAGGCTCAATACACGGGCAGCGCTCTCCCAAAGGCACGGGGATGCAGGCAAGGACGCGCTATCGTACTTACAGCCATGGCGAAATCTGGGGTAGGCACGTCGGCGTCGGTGGATTGGCGTGTGCGTGGGCGAAGGAGGAAAGAAGAGGGAACAGCGGTGGCGCGGCGTAGGGAAAGCTATCCTGCCCGCACGTATATATATAACGCCGCCGATTCGGCCGTTGTCGGCCGAGCGGTCCTGCATGAAGATCTTGTCCGCCGGATTCCACCATTCCGTGGAAAATGGGCGAATCTGTGCCTCTGGGCGCCCTGGTACTGCGGTGCCGTCAGCCAATGGGATCACGCGAAATTCAGTCGTGTAATTCCGGCCCGGCAAAGTCGTCTGCCAGCTGGCGCCCCACCCGTGATAGACGCTACCGCTGCGCCGTATCCGAAAACAAATCGAGCCGATCACGTCGACTGTCGACATCCTGTGACGCCGTCCTTTTACCTCCACGCCCACGCCCACGCCTCCGACCGCCACAATGGCTTCCAAGGCTGTCGTCAAAGCTACGAGCGATGTGATGAGCATCTCGCAGGTGAGCCCCGTCCCTTGTGCGGGTTCCAGATCCCCGTCTGGTCGTTCCATCTAACTATCTGCCCAGAAACAAACGCTCCAATCCAAAGGCATCTGGGAGGTTCTGCGCCGCGCCCTGGCCCTCGACCCGAACCGGAGCAACGGTGTACCACTGAACCCCTACTTCCGCAACCCCGTGCCAGGCGCCCTCGATCCACTGTCCTACGACGACCCCGTCACGCTGCCAGCCGGCGACATTGCCGGCAACCCGTACTGGAAGCGCGACAACCGCCGCAACTACCCCCGCCAGAGCGTAGTCAGCCAGGCTGATGCCGTAGCGCTGCTGACCGTTGGTAGCGCAGCAGCGCCCAAGGCCGAGCTGATCGGCGAGGCGGGTGCCCAGGCCCTCGTGGCCGCCACGGAGGAGGGCAAGACCAAGGGTCTTGCGGCCTATTTGGCTGCCCAGCCGCCGGCCAATGCCGCCAAGGACCTGTTTGTCAATGGGCTGCCACCCATTCCGAGCGGTCAGAGCCAGTCGAGCGGTGCCTGGGACGTGCACAAGTACAAGCTCAAGGAGGAGGGCTCGTACTCCGAGGAGTAAGTTTTCTGGGTGGTCGATTCACCAGGACATTTACTGACCATCTAGCTACCCGTGCCGATCGTTTGTATGAGAGAAGGAAGGGCGTGTATATACAGTCTCGTGGAGGCATTGGAATTGATGAATGTGCTATCTGAACACGTTCCGCGTCCTTGTGCTATCAGACCTCACCGGCTGCCGACGCCGTCAACCTCGCCCACCATTTTCTCAACAATCCGGGCCCTCCCGCCGGCCCGCTTCATGCGGTCGTCAAAGTCTGTCACGGCCTCGTCCGTGTTGTCCAGCGACAGCGTCCCCGGCTCAATCAGGGCGTACAGCGTACGCACGTTCTTTTGCAGGCGGGTGTTGCGTGGCAGGGGCGGCAGACGGGCTGCATCGGCGTCGGCTTCCGCATCCTGTGGCATCTGTTCCGCCGCCAAGCGGCTGGCCCAGACGACCGTTTTGCCGTAGAGACGGCCGCTCTCGACAAACTTCTTGAAGCCTGTTTCCAGGCCGAGGGTGCGGCCTTCGATCGTGCCGGCGCGCTCCCCGTCGGCCACACCCTGCTGGTAGCCCTCGCGGTAGTAGCGATCCTCGAGGTAGAGGACGTCGTCAAAGGGGTCGGCCATGGTGCTCGGCTGGCGGCGGCCGTTGTCCTCGTGGTGTCTCGTGAAAATATGCACGGAGATATGCACATAAGGGAATGGCGTGCGTAGTGGGGCACGAATCGCGCAAACGAACCCCTCTCTGCTCTATGAAAATCGCCGGAGCTTGTAAGAGTCACAACCCAGCCGGAAACGTATTTTTTCCTCGTTCCACGCCGCGTCGTCCAGCACCCGTCGAACCTGTCCGCGCCATTACGCTCGAACATGCTCATGGCGGCCACCGACACAATCAGACCCGTCAAGGGAAAAAAGAACGTTTTGATTACCAGCGCTGTACGTGTTGCCCCGTCCAGACCGGAGGCATTCATTGACTTGGCAGCTCCCTTACGTGAACAACGTTCCGCATGTATGTCGGCCGCTGCGCGAGAGACACGGGCCGAGACACTGACCGCACAGCTGGGCAACATCATCGGCTCGACGCTCTCGGCCGACTGCTTTGCCCGCTACTCGAAGCAACGCGGCAACCCGACGCTGTACATTTGCGGCACCGACGAGTATGGCACGGCCACCGAGACCAAGTACGAGCGCGCCATCTCCTCTGTCCGTCCTGTTTGCTAAGTGCCGTGTAGGGCACTCGAGGTCGGCATGAGCCCGCGGGCGCTGTGCGACAAGTTCCACACGCTGCACAAGCAGATCTACGACGACTTTGACATTCAGTTTGACTACTTTGGCCGCACCAGCACGGACAAGCACACGGAGATTGTGCAGCAGATCTTTTTAAAGCTGTGGGAAAACAAGTGGCTCGAGGAGCGGGTGACGACGCAGCCGTTTTGCGAAATCCACAATGCGTTTTTGGGTGCGTAGCGTCCTTGCTCTTGTCACCTGTTATGGTCGGTCCCTTCTGACGAACAGCCGACCGCTTCGTCGAGGGCACGTGCCCGCGCTGCGGCTACGACGACGCCCGCGGCGACCAATGCGACCAGTGCGGCAACCTGCTCGACCCGTTTGAGCTGATCAACCCGCGCTGCAAGATCTGCAAGGTCAACCAGGCGCCGGTCCCGCGCGACACCAAGCACGTGTTCCTCGCGCTGGACAAGCTGCAACCGCAGATCGAGGCGTGGTTTGCGAAGGCTAGCAAGGAGGGCAAGTGGTCGCCCAACTCGATTGCCATTACCAAGTCGTGGCTGGACAAGGGCCTCGAGGGCCGTTCCATCACGCGCGACCTGTCATGGGGCGTGCCGGTGCCGCTGCCGGGCTACGAGGGGAAGGTCATTTACGTGTGGTGAGTGTGTGGTGGTGCGGTGTGGTGTGGTGTCTGGGCGGCGTGTAGTTCTGTGGTCTCTGACAGCCAGGTTCGATGCCTGCATCGGCTACCCGTCCATCACGGCCTGCTACACCAAGGACTGGGAGGAGTGGTGGAAGTCG
Source organism: Leptographium flavum (assembly GCA_963580335.1). NCBI lineage: Eukaryota > Fungi > Ascomycota > Sordariomycetes > Ophiostomatales > Ophiostomataceae > Leptographium > Leptographium flavum. The sequence goes on along the minus strand of OY756931.1, from coordinate 3,478,406 downwards.
GACGACGTGCAGCTGTACCAGTTCATGGGCAAGGACAACACGCCCTTTCACGGTACGTACCAGCGGTCCATGACGCTGCTCCCTGAACTGACACCACAGCCGTCATCTTTCCGGCGTGCGAACTGGGCACGGGCGGGAACTGGACGATGGTGCACAACATTTCGACGACCGAGTATCTCAACTACGAGGGCACCAAGTTCTCCAAGTCGCGGTCCGTCGGCGTGTTTGGCGACCAGGCCAAGGAGACGGGCATCCCGACGTCCGTGTTCCGCTACTACCTGCTGAGCGCGCGGCCCGAGACGAGCGACACGCAATTTGAATGGAGCGCGTTTGTGCAGGCCAACAACGCGATCCTGCTGGCCAACATTGGCAACTTTGTCAACCGCATCGTCAAGTTTGTCAATGCCAAGTTTGACGGCGTCGTGCCCGACTACGCGCCGACGCTGGCCGACGCCTCCTTTGACTTTGCCGCCTGGGTCGGCGACGTGCAGAAGCTGCTGGACGAGTACATTGTCGAGATGGACGGCGTCCACCTGCGCAGCGGCCTCGAAAAGGCCACGGCCATCTCCAGCCAGGGCAACACGCTGCTGCAGTACCGCCTAGACAATGCCAGCCTAGACAAGGAGCCAACGCGGACCAAGACGGTCATTGGCTTCGCGCTGTCGCTGTGCACGCTGCTGGCGTCGGTGCTGGCGCCGTTTGTGCCGGCGACGTCGGCGTCCATCTCGGCGCAGCTCAACGTGCCGGCGCAGCAGATCCCTGAGACGTTTGACCCGGTCAGCGTGAAGCCCGGCCACCGGATCGGCAAGGCGGCGTACCTCTTTACGCGCATTGATGACAAGAAGATGGCCGAGTGGAAAGAGCGCTTTGGCGGCACGGACGAGACACGCGAGGCCGAGGCCGAGGCGAAGCGCAAGAAGCAGGCGGACAAGGAGAAGAAAAAGGCCAAGAAGGCGGCGGCGCGGGCGGCGGCGGCGGCGGCTGAAGGGACGGCAGAGACCAAGACGGGAGAAACTAAAGCCCCCGAGACGAAAACCCTACCGGTTCGGACGAAGCCCGAGTAGTGTTCCAGAAGATGTATCATAGAGGGAAGCACGGCGTGCGGGGACAAAAGGAGCTTGAATGGGTGTTTGTGATTTTGCAGTGCTTTGTTTCGACGGTCCTCTCATGGTCGACATATTCTAGTCGCTCAAACGGGTGCAGTTTGCCGTGCATTTATTTCCACGTCCCCCTTTACACTATGCTTTTGTCTCGACCCGCTCCACCAGCTCGCCGACGCCGAGCGCCCGCCCGACCTTGACCTTGATCATGCGCTCCTGGCTGGGCGGCGCCCGCCCGACCTCGCCGGCCGGCTCACCCTCGTCGGCGTGGTCGGCCCCGTTGGCCTTCTTGTCCGTCTTGTCCTTGTCCGCCTCGTCCGTCTCTTCGGCCTCGCCCATCTCGGCCTTGCGCGCGCGGTCCACCTGCTCGCGGATGTCGCTGAGATCGAGCCGCATGCTGTAGGCATCCTCGCCGTCGGCATAGTACTTCTTTTCCGTCGTCTCGTTGCGGAAGCGCAACGTGTGGCTGTAGAGGTGGTAGGCGGCAAAGTTGGACACGCGGACGTGCAGGCTGACGTAGCGGGCGCCAAATGTCTCGACCATGGCGAGTTCTGCATAGTTAGCAGTCAAATATTCTCTCTCATTCTCTCTCTCGCCAGAGTTCTCGCTCTCTCTTCTCCCCTCCGCTCTTCTCCTCCTTCTCCTCTACTCACGTGCTTGCCGCATCAACTTCTCGGCCAAGCCCAGCCGGCGGTGGGTGCGCATGACACTGATACTCGTAATGTGGCCATGCTGTACGCCATCGGCCGGCTCCTCCTCGATCTTGGCCAGGACGTAGCCGACAATCTTGGGGTGGTCATAGGGCGTTTTGGGGGGTCGGCTCGTGTCGACGGCGACGTAGCTGAGCTGGGGCCAGGTCATGGCATGGTAGAGGTAGTACTTGAGAAAGTAGTTCTCCGGGAGGTTCTCGAGGTTGGCATGCTGAATGAGCGGCAGGTCCGACGCCTGCAGCGGTCGGATGTCCATTGTGGTTGTCGGTGCGGTGCGTGGAAAAGTTCATGTGGCCGAAACCGAGCAAAGTGGCCCACTTGTGTGGATTAGTGCATATATTGTGTGGTGCGCTTGTAAGCGGGATTGCGGGTGGGAATTGAATTCGAGCAACCAAATCTGTTTGCAATTTTGACCTGTCTTTTGATCGTATTTCCGTTTTTTTTTATTGTCAAGAATGTGCCTGCCGAATCTACTCTGCATCTTGATTTATTTGTGCTGTATTTTGGGACCGAGTTAATTTGTAGAAACAAATGGCAAAATATCACAAAGATTTTTAAGATAACTAATTCTTCTGGAAGTGACATGTATAATTTTGCCTCTCTTCCTCTTACTCTGCAAGTATTCACTGAATTTACTTGATATTATTCCCTAATTTCTTCATCCTGCATTAAACAATTTATCACGCCCAAATCAATACGTAAGAGATTCGAAAAAACTGCAAACAACACAATCACACTTGCCTCCCTTCCAACTCCCGCGCATACATCGCATCGGCCTCGGCCCATAGCTGGTCGGCATACTGGGCCAAGACGTCAATCTCGCCCGACAACGCAGCGACCTCGCCGGCCTGCGCCTTGATCTTATCGTCTGCCGAGGGATTGCCAACGTTGCGCGTCCGCGCCACCATCGAGTCCAGCTGCTCCTGCATCGTCACCAGCTCCGCCTGCTTCTCGGCCATGGCCTGATCGGCCGCCGCCGCCTCTTGGTAGCGGGCCGTGGTGGCCGGCGTGGCCGCCCGAGGCACAGAAGCCAGTCCTCGCGGACTGTCTGGTCCGCCTGGGCCGCCTGGACCACTGACTGGCACCGTGCGGTTGTTGACGCCAAAGCCACGTCCAAAACCGCGTCCAAAGCCAAAGCCGTGCCCAAAATCACGCCCAAAGCCGCGCTCCAAGCCACGCTCCAGGCCCCGTCCAAGACCACGCGCCAGGTCCTCGCCGATCCCCCGGGCGAGCTCCTGGCCAAAGCCGCGGCTGTACTCGCGACTGGGACCGCGGGGAAAGCCGCAATCGGCGCCGCGGCCGAAACCACCGCCGCCGCGGCCGAAGCCACCCCATCCAGAGGGGGCGCGGCTGGACGGATTGGCTGTCGTACTCGACGTCCCCGCCATGCCAGCAGTAGCTGCATCGTTGCGCGGCGGCGCGCCGCCACCGCTCCAGCCGCCGCGGGACATGAACTCGTCGACAAGGCTGATGCCGCGCGCACCAATACGCGAGGCGAGCAGCTGGCCAAAACCCGCCAGAGGGCTCGGCGTAGCCGCAGCCGGAGGCGGCGCTGCACGGGGAGGCGGTGCTTGCGGAGGCGGCGCATACGGCGCGCTACGCGTGGACTCGTAGTCGGGCGGTGGCTGGTCCGTATGCAGCAGTGGCGGCGGCGGCGAGTAGCAGTCGGCAATGGGCTCGGGCGAGAGCATAATCATTGGCTCGGGCGGGAGCGTCGCCATCGGCTCCAGCTGGATCGGCATCGGCATCGGCATCGGCGCGGATCGAGACGGGATCGTGGGCACGCTCTCTTCCGGGTCCACGTTTCGCCGTCCCTGCCGTCGCGCTTGCTTGTCCTGCCGCCGCGCGTCACGTCGCTGGCGCCGCCGCTCCTTGCGTTCTTGACGGCGCTGGCGTCGCGCAGCCCGGTGCTCTAGTCGGCGCTGCTTCCGGGCCTGCTTCAGGGCGACCCGCTGGGTGCGCTTCAGGGCCTTCCACTGCTTGGACAGGGCCTTGACCTCGCGGCGGATGACGGCCATGTCGGGTGCCGTTGCCGGGCCAGGCGTCTGGGCGAGGGCCGAGGCGGCGTAAATGTCGCGGGTCGCCGCATCGACCGCCTCGTTCGTCGCCGGGCTCTCGGGATGCTCGAGCCAGGTGTGGAGGTAGGCGCGGGCGACGGCCAGCTGCTCGGCCTCGAGCTTGTCGTAGGACGGCAGGGATTCGACCGAGTCGGCAGACGACCCGGACGAGGCTGACGACCCGGACGAGTCGGAGCTGTGGGACGAGGCCGAGTCAGCAGAGCGGGAGCGATGGTGGTGGCGGCGGCGATGGCTGTCACGGCTGCGGCTGCCGACGTGCAGAGGCAGAGGCGGACCGGTCGGTAGGCCACGGCTTGTCGAAACAAAGACGGCGCCGTCGCCGCTGGACATTGGGGCAATCGGTACCGTGTCCTCGGGGGCGATGCCGATCAGGATGCCACGCGGGCCGAAAAAGTCGCGGTTCCACAGCACCACAGTGTCCCGCAATGCCCGCTGCCGTTGCGCCGCCGCCTCAGGCTCTTCGACGGGCGTGTCTTCGTCTGGCATCTGCTTCGCGTCCGCGGTGACGACTGTCGACGGATCGAGCGCGAGCGCCTGCAGCTGGGCCACGACAGTGGCGTCGACGGGCCGCGCGCCGTCGGCCTCGGCCTGCAGCTTGCGCGCGGCGACGGCCCCGTTATGCTGCGCCACGTGGTGCGGCAGCAGGTAGTTGATAAATGTGTTCCAGTCATCCAGGCGGACGTCGCGGGCAGCAAAGACGGCGGGAAAGGGCACGTCGTCGGCGCGGAGAACGGCGGCGGCGGGCAGCATGTGGCGCACAAAGGGCCCGCGCGAGACCATCGGGGGGCGGGCGGCGATGTAGGCGGCGGCCGAGGCGGCCTCGGGGGAGACGGCGTCGACGTACATGGCGATGGGTGGCGACGGCGGCGGCGTGAAGACGGGCTGATCGTCGGCGAGCGTCGTGGCGTCGTCGTCGTGGACGGCCACAAAGTCGCGGCCTGGCTGGGAATAGGCGTCGGCCGGGGAGTACGGCGGCGGCGCTTCGTCGGAATGACCCATGGCGATGGAGAGACGAGCGTGGTGGACAGAGGGCAGAGGCAAGAAGCTCGAGAGGTGTTCGCCAGGCAGCCGTATTCTGCTCGACGTCAGCCTATTATCGGCCACGACCCCGCTATTGGTCGGGCCATAATCGCGCCGTGCAGCGACGGAACAAGTCAGATTCAAGTATGAGCAGTCATCGTACAGTGCTTCTTATTCGCTCTATCGCTACAAAACCAGATCCTCGTTTTTGTAGTGGTCCGCGATGACGCTTTCGAGATAGTGTTTGGAGTGAGGGCCCCTGGAGGTTAGCAGACGAAAGACGGAAGAGGCAAGAAAAAAAGACGAATAGATAGAAAACAAAGACACGGGAAGAAACACCCACAAGTTCGTCACGTAAATGTCAATCAGCCCCGGTGGAATGTACTCGGTCAGCGCCGCCTCCACGTCGATGCCATCCACCAGCGCGCCGTCCGCAAACCGCCCCAGCCGCCCGGGATCGCCCCATTCCACGTACGCCTCCGGGTCCGTCCACGGCTCCGGCGACACCTTGTAGACGCCGCCAATCACCAGCACCGTCCGGCCCGTGGCATGCGCTGCTCGTGCCACCCGTGCGCCGCCGCCGTTAACCAGCACGCCGCCGTCCGCCGCAATCGCCCGCGCGTCCAGCACCACCCGGTTCGTCCGCGGCATGTACGACGCCACCGCGCTGTTGGCCACCTGGATCACCGTCACGCGGGCCGCCGCCAGCCGCTTAAGCAGCGTCGCATACCGCTCCGGCCCGCGCGTCGACCGCCCGCCCACCACCAGAAAGAGCGTGTAGCGCCGCCGCGCCGCCGCCTTGATCAGAAACTTTTCCACCGACCGCGATGGCGCGTACACCAGGACCCGGTCGCCCGGCCGGATCTGGCCCTCGGCAAAGCCCGCAATCTGGTCGTCGGCCTGCCCAATCTCGTCCTTGATCTCCTCGATGCCGTCGACGATCTCGTCGCGGAGAGCGTGGCGCCGGTTGGAGGTGTGCGTGTGCGTGCCGTGAGTACCGTGTGTTCCGTGTGTTCCGTGTGTTCCGTGCGTGTTGCCAGTCGTGGCAGCGTGGGCCAAGTGCACCGGCGTCGAGGCGCCAGAGCCCGTCGAGCTGACGTCGCCGCCCACGGCGGGCTCGACCGCCGAGAGGAGGTTGAACATGGACGGGTACCCGCTGTTAGGCCCCATGGACGCCTGGCGCACGGGCCGCGGCGGCAGCGTCGAGAGGGATGCCGAGGGCGAGAGGGAGAGAGGCGTGCCGGCAGTCGTGGCGACGAGGCCGGCGAGGGCGCGCAGGTCCGGCACCGAGTCGCTCACGTCGTTTGTGTTCTCGCTGCGGTCCTCCTCGGCCTCGTCCCGGATCAGGCCGAGCACACGTCGGATGATGTTGCCAATGACGAGCTCCTGCGGCTGGGCGTCGATGAGCCGGCGGCCGACCTGGTGCACGCGGTCGAGCAGCTGGCTGGCGTCGACCCATTTGGCCTTGATGACGACCTGCGAGAGGATGTGCGCGGTCGCGAGGGCGCACTGTTCGGGGCCATGGATTTGGCGTCGTCGGAGGAGGCTGTCGGTGTTAGAGGAGGAGAGGGGAGGGAGAGGGAAGGGAGAGGGTCAGGTGTAGAGACGAGGGAGAGAAGAGGAGGAGAGAAACAAGGGAAGAAGACGACTCGTGGAAGAGAGGCTGAGAAGACGGGGAACAAACTCACACCACGGCCGTCTCGATCGTCGCGTCCAGGTGCAGCTTCGTGTGCAGCAACGTCTCCAGGCTCGGCGTATGCCCGTTGATGTGGTGTGCCGGCGCCATGTTGTCGTCGCTGTCGGTCGCTCGGTCGCTCGTCTTCGTCGTCCGTCGCGATGACTCAAAATTTCGGCGGGGTGCCTTTGATTAGTCAGCGTCTCCAACAAGAGCGCCCGACCCCTCTTATCGCTCTGCGATATTCAAACAGTCTACCAAGACACGCGACCATGGACATTCTCACACCTATCCAGTCCCTGCTGGGGCCTTGGACGCTGCTGGCCCGCTCCGTCTACTACCTGCCGCCTACCATATTCCGCCTCGGGCGCGCCCGCGAATGGTCTGCGCTCTGGAGCTGGAGCCGCTTCCAGTCGGCCTGGTTTGCCGCCTTTTGGCAGTGGGCAGGGCCGCTGGTGCGCGACGGCGCCCGGACGACAGTCGTGCCACTGCTGCAGGGCCGCATTCGAAGCGGGGAGATCTTCGCCAGCGAAAAGCCGTCGACGCCGCCCATCAGCGGTACCGTCCTCGAGATCGGCGCCGGCAGCGGCATGTGGGTGCCGGTCTTGGGCGAGCTGTACGCGCAAGGCCAGGCATCCCAGACGTCACCGTCGTCGTCGTCGACATCGAGCCCGTCTATTGCCAAGATCTATGGCGTCGAGCCCAACACGGGCGTCCACGCCGCGCTGCAGGCCCAGGTTGTCGCCGCCGGACTCACGGGCGTCTACGAGGTCCTGCCAATGGGCATTGAGGACCTCGCGGCCAGCGGCACCGTGGCAGAAGGGAGCATCGACTGTGTCGTCTGCGTGCTCTGCCTGTGTGGCATCCCGGAGCCCGAGGCCAACATCCGCGCACTGTACGGCTACCTCAAGCCGGGCGGCCGTCTGTATGCGTACGAGCACGTGCGCTGTTCGCGGCACTGGTCGGTCCAGCTGTACCAGCGTGAGTGTGCGGCGAATGTTTTGTTCCTCTTCCAGTGCTAACGGACCGCCAGGACTGCTCAACCTCTTGTGGCCGGCCATGATTGGCGGCTGCGAGCTGCTGCGGGACACTGGCCGGTCGCTGCGGGCAGCTGGGCCGTGGACGAGCGTGGATCTGGCGCAGCCGGTGACGGAGCCATGGTACCAACCGATTCCGCACATTGTCGGTGTTCTGACAAAGTAGAGTGTACTTCTTTGTGCCTGTTTGTTCTTTTTTCTTGTCTTCTCTTTGCTTCTCTTCGCTTGGTTACGCTTATTTCTTTAACTTTCTTCCACGTCTCTCATCCTGCCTCTTGCTGTTCTGTAAATGTGCTGCACAGTTGATGTTCTTCATGTATCTTACTTCTACACAAATTCACTGTTCCTCCGCAATTCACTTTCCTGAAATTGTGGACTCTGAATAATTTCGCTATGGAGAAGGTGCGGATTCGCTCCTTCCTCTTATAATGTGCAAACATGTTCCCTCTTCTAGTGTTTTCCATCGATCTTGTTTACTTGAAATTTGTCTCCCGACTGATTTTTCAACTTGAACCTTCCATCGCGTCCAAGCAGTAAGTTGTTTCCCACTTGTTCATCTCGCCGTATCACTGTTTTCGATCCTTGCGACACCCGCAGTCATATCGTCATCTACACTGTCGTTTGCATCGTTCTTTTTTCATTTACTGATTTTACGCAAGTCCGCTCATCTACTCAACTCTTTTCGACAGTCACAATGTCTTGGGATAACCCTTCCTCGTCTGCCTATCCCGATGCCGGGTTCGGCGCGTCTTATAAAGACAACTTTGGCGGCGACAACTATGGTGGCGGCAACTTTGGCGGTGACGGGTAAGGCTCGATTCAGTCGGCTCATCTCTTGGTCCTCATCTCACAGCGCAGACCTCGCCAGTTTTCTGGCCAGTGCAACAGCTGTGGCAAGGAAGGCCACATGTCGCGCGACTGCCCCGACGCCGGCCCGGTGGTGTGCCGTCGCTGCAAGAAGGAGGGCCACATGTCGCGCGACTGCGAGCTGCCTATTGTCTGCCCGCGCTGCGGCGAGAGCCACTTTGTGCGCGACTGCCCCATGCCCATGGTCTGCCGCGTCTGCGAGCAGGAGGGACACATGGCCCGCGAGTGCCCGACGGCTCCCCCGCGTCTCTGCATGAACTGTCGCGAGGAGGGTGCGTTTCTGGTTTTCTCTCGTCTTTTCCACTGCTCCCAGCTGACTGACATGTCTGCACAGGCCATGACGCTTCCACGTGCGAGGTGCCCCGCAAGATTGATCGTGATGACATCCCCGAGCACACTCCCGAGGAGGCCCTGAAGCTGCTCCAGCAGGCCATCACGGACAAGGATCTGGACGATGCCAAGACGGCCGTGCAGATGTACGTCAAGGCGCTGCCGGAGACGACGTATGTCGATCTCGAGAACCTGCTGCGGGCCAAGGAGATTGGCCTGTACCTCATTGGCGTAGAAAAGACCGACATGTCTGCCACCCTGACCAACATGGACTTCCAGGGCAACCTAGACAAGAAGTTTTGCGTCACGTACCGCTTCCAGAGCCGTCCGAACCGCCCGCGCGAGAAGGCGATCTGGCCGGAGACGCCCGAGGAGAACATGGCCCGCCTTGGCGACGGCGGCGAGCCCGTGGCGCGCGGCGTGCCCATGTGCAACAACTGCCGGGAACTGGGCCACATGAGCCGCAGCTGCCCGATGGAGAAGCATGAGATTCTGGACCAGGCCACTGTGACGTGCTACAACTGCAACGAGGCTGGCCATCGCGGCCGTGATTGTGAGTGGCCAAAGGCGTCGCGCAGGAGACCCTTCTAACAAACGCAGGCAAGGCCCCGCGGGTCGACAAGTTCGCCTGCCGCAACTGCGGGTGAGTATCGTGTGTCTGTTTGTTCGTTCGTTTCACGGTACTGACATGGAATAGACAAAGCGGACACACCAGCAAGGAGTGTAAGACCGCTCATGAATTTGCGTGAACGGTACGATACTGACATGCCAGGCACGGAGCCTCGCTCGGCCGAGAATGTCGAGTGCCGAAGCTGTGGCGAGAGTAAGTGCATAGACGACCGCGCTTCCTTCTCGGAACAGCTTCTAACATGGCAGCCGGTCACTTTTCCCGCGACTGCCCCCAGGGCGGCGGCGGCGGCATCGACTGCCGCAACTGCGGCCAGGAGGGTCACATGGCCCGCGACTGCACGGAGCCGCGCAAGATTGTGTGCCGCAACTGCGACAAGGAAGGTCATGTGTCTCGCGAGTGCCCGGAGCCCCGCAACCCGGCCAAGATGCAGTGCCACAACTGCGAGGAGTTTGGGCACATGTCCAAGGAGTGCCCGCAGCCGCGCAACAGTACGTCAGGCCAACAGTTGCTCGTATGTGTACTGACAGAACAGTGGATCGTGTGCGCTGCTCCAACTGCCAGCAGATGGGCCATTTCCGGTCGGTCTGCAACAATGCGGCGGTCGACGACGGCATGGGCGATGGTGCATACGGCCACGCGGGCAACGACCGTGGCAACACGTACAACGACCGTGGAGGCGACCGTGGGGGTTCGTACGGGGACAACGGCCGTGGCAACGGCGGCTCGCACGGAGGCAATGCCTCGGGTTACAGCAACAACGACCACGGAGGCAAGGACGCCGCCGGCTACGGCAGCGGGAACATGGCCACAGTGCCGGAGGCGGCCACAAGTAGCGTGTGGTAGAGGTAGAGAGACGGATCATGAGGGGGATCTAAGGCGTATGGAGACGTAAGATGTGTGGCAAATTCGGCACTGTAATACCGTCCTGTAGCAAGTACGAGTACGGCAAAATACGAGTACGACGAAACGGTGAGGAACGAGGCAGGATCGCTGGGAGCCTGCAAGAGCCGCCCTCGTTGGACGACAATTAGTGGAATACACGTGTTTCCTGCCCAATTGCCCCTGTCCAGACGCCAAAGGTGGGTCGGAAAGAGCTACCCGGGTCGTACCACAACGGCAGATTCGGGCGATTGGAGTTGGGGTTTTGGATTTGGAATTGGAATTGGGGTTTGGAATTGGCTTCGGCGTTTGGCTGTGGGATTTGCCGTCTTCTTCACGCCAATCCGACCGCGTCGACTGCGCTCTCCCTAGACCAACTCAATCGCTTCCGCCCTGTACAGCATTTCGGCATTGTTATTCCCCGTCGGGCGGCTCACCATGACTCCGACGACCTACTCTGCGACGTCCTCCACGAGCGAGACGACGGCGGCACAGGCGACCAGCCGGGGGAAGGAGAAGGAGAACGGCGTCGTGGACGGGGCCGACGAGAAGGCGGCGACCGGTGGGTGCTGTGCTGCTGCTGCTGCTGCTGTGGGATGCCGTCCCTCTGACCAGACAGAACCGCACGCCGACGACAAGGACTTTTTCTGGACGTACACGGAAGAGCCGCACCGCACGCGGCGGCTGGCCATCATCAAGGCGCATCCGGCGGTCACCAAGCTGTGCGGCCCCGAGCCGCTGACCAAGTACGTTGTCGTCGGCGTCGTCGCGCTGCAGGTCGCCGTCGGCTATGCGCTGCGCAACACGCCCTTTTTCTCGTGGCCGTTCTGGGCGGCCACGTATGTGATTGGCGCGACGGCCAACCAGAACCTCTTTCTGGCGATCCACGAGATCTCGCACAACCTCGCCTTCCGCTCGCCGCAGGCCAACCGTCTGCTGGCCATTGTGGCCAACCTGCCCATTGGCATTCCCTACAGCGCATCGTTCCGGGTGAGTGTCTGTCCCAGCGGAGCCTCTGTTCCTCCGTTCCTCGACGCCCGGCTGACCCCTGCTGACTGACCCAGCCCTACCATCTCACCCACCACAAGTCGCTCGGCGTCGACGGCCTCGACACGGACCTGCCGACCGCCCTGGAGGCCTGGTTCCTCGACTCGATCCTCGGCAAGGCCTTTTTCTGCACGTTCCAAATCTTCTTTTACGCCCTCCGCCCGATGATGGTCCTGTCGATCCCCCTGACGGGCATCCACGCCCTCAACGTCGCCGTCCAGGTGCTCTTTGACGTCGTCCTCGTCAAGACGCTCGGCGTCCAACCGCTGCTCTACCTACTCTTCTCCTCCTTCATGGCCGGCTCGCTGCACCCGCTCGCCGGCCACTTCATCGCCGAGCACTACGTCTACGACTATGTCAGCGCCGAGGCCGCCGATCCCGCCAACGGCATCGCCATCCCCGAGACGTACAGCTACTACGGCCCCCTCAACTTCCTCGTCTACAATGTCGGCTACCACAACGAGCACCACGACTTCCCCGCCGTGCCGTGGACGCGCCTCGAGACGCTGCGCAGCATGGCGCCCGAGTTCTACGACCCGCTGCCGCATCACGTCAGCTGGACTTATGTCATTTGGCGCTTCATCTGGGACGAGACCGTCGGCCTGCACTGCCGCGTCAAGCGCAAGACCGGTGGCCGGATGGTGGGCGGCAAACCCGCCAAGGTGGCCGACTGGACGGAGAATGAGATCCAGGCGTGAGCCGTTCCGGCCGGATGACGGTGTCTTTTTTTTCCGGCGTTTGGCGACAAAAACAACAGTTCTTATAGCCAGCAGATAGCTAGCAGATTCAACGATCCTATACCCACATCCCCTCTATTGGGTCTATTCCTCAGTCGTGCCGCGTCTACAGCTCCTCGTGCACCGGACCGGTCGACACCACGTCGGGCCGGCCGCTGTCCGCCTGCAGATCGACGCCGATGGCGCGCTGCCACTTGTCCCAGACCGTCTGGAAGTCGGCCGTCATCGCGGCCTTCATCTGGTCGGGCAGCACGACGACGTACTCGACGTACAGCGTGCCAAACGCCGTCTTGTGGTACACGCTGTCGCCGTCGGCGTCCCACACCGGCATGCCCTCGCCCGCCACGGCGTCAACCTGGCCGGGCTGCACCACCTGGCCGCGCGGCCGGTGCAGCCGCACGACGTGGCCGTCGAGGTGCGTCAGGTTGCGCGTCCAGCCGCCCATCCAGGCCTCGCGCAGCGAGAGCACCTCGGTCCAGAACAGGTCATCGTCCTTGCGCCGGAAGTAGGCGCCGTCCAGCCGGTCCGGGTTGTCGGCCGGGTCGACCGCCTCCTTTTCCGTCAGCGTCACCAGCAGGTCGCCGGCCTCGTAGTCGGGGCTCGCGTCGGCCTCGTTTTCAATCACGAGGCGCGTGCCCGTGCGCGCGCCGCGCTCGACCGTGACGCTCTCCGTCGTCGGCAGGCGCACCACGCGCTGGCCCTGGCACACGGGGCAGGCGTGCTGGATCGCCTTGCCACGGCCGCCGCAGCGGTCGCAGTGCATCTGCACCTGCTGGAACATGCCGGGCGCGAGCTGGTGCTTGACCACGACGATGCCGCGGCCCTGGCACTTGGGGCACGTCTCGACCACGCGGTCGGCCGCGCCCGTGCCGGCGCAGTGCTCGCACACCATTTGGCGGTCCCACTGGAACTCGACGTGCCGGCCATTGTAGAAATCGCCGAGCGCGATGCCGAGCTTGAGCTCCACGTTGGGGCCGCGCCGCGCGTTGGCCTGGCCAAAATGCCCGTTGCCGCCAAAGAAGCGGCCAAAGACGTCAAAAGGGTCGTGGTGCCCGCCGCCGCCCTGCTGCTGCTGGTGTTTGGCGAGGCCGTCGTGGCCGTACTGGTCGTAGATGCTGCGCGTCTGCGGATCGCTGAGGGCCTCGTAGGCGTCCGACACCTCGACGAACCGGTCCTTGGCCGTGGCATCGCCCCTGTTGGTCAGCGTGTGTTGTGTGTTGTGCCTGCGTCTGTGTATGCGTCTGCATATGCGTCTGCATCCTGGGTTCTCCTCTTCTCCCCTCTCCTCCTCTCACTCACGGGTTCTTGTCTGGGTGGAACTTTTTGCTCAGCTTTCGGTACGCCGACTTGATCTCGCGGTCGCCCGCATTGCGCTCCAGCCCGAGGACGGTGTAAAAGTCGGTCGCACACCAGGCCAGCTGCGCCGCCCACAGCAACACCACCACCACGGCGCGTTGGAAGCCAACCATGGCGCGGGGCCGAAGCGCCTGTGACAAATGCAAAAAAAAAGGAGGGACTGCCACACAACCGTGCTTCCCCCTGCGGGGAGGAATGCCCAGCAAAAACGCAAAAAAGGAGAGGCGGGAGCAGGCGAGGGGAGCGGTGCGGCTCCAGAAGGATAGATTAGGCGAAGCGAGGCTTTGCGGCGCGCCAATGTCAAGAAACCAGCGTGTTATTATTCGCGAGCCTTATCGCCGCTTATCGAATAGCCGGAATATAGCCGGAACATTGTTCTTCCACAGTAGCTCTCCCGGTCTCCACTATTTAAGCCAAAAAGTCCACGGCTCTTCTTGCCCTATTGCTCCATTTGCTCCACATTGCTCCATTTCCATCACTTCGCCATCGCTTCGCTGATCGCTCAGCCGGAAACAAGCCCGAGTTTTTCTTTTACAAAGTAGAATACAAAAATTGAACTGAGACTGAATTTTACAAGCAATAAAACAGTATAATAATAAAATGGCAAAGCAGATACAGGCTTTTTCTTCTCCATTGCCGTCAGAATACGTGCTGGACGACAGACACCTCAAGACGCTTCTGTCTGAGCAGCTCCTTCTTTCCCCTAAAACGGCATTCAATATTTTCAGTTCCTTTTCGCCAACACTTCAGATGTCCAAGGACCTTGCAAACCTGGACCAAATCAACAGTACGCCCGAGGGACAGGTGATCAAACTAGCCCGGAGGAACGAAATACGGGAATTCAATGAAATGCGCATCGCCCTGCTGGGGGAATGCTATCGCAGTAGCTGGGGGAGTGCTATCGCAGTATTCAACTCAACTAGGAGGATGCCGATACCAAGGTGGAGCAGTTCACGAACCAGATCGCGCTCCTCAGTCACAAATAGCAAGAGGGCCGCGTGCGCTTGGACGTGGACGAGTATCATGCTGAAAAGGCTATGCTCCAAGAGAAGCAGCTTGAGTTTCTTGCACGCGCCTCCGTTCTACGCACACTGGGCGCAGAGTTTGCCGGGAGGAGGACGGATGATACTCTGACGGTTCAGAGGGGACGTCGAGAGCTGGGCGTATACCAACGCCGTTGCCCGCTTCCGTCCTGGGCTGGCCCATGGCCAAGACAGTGGCGAGTCGCACTTAAGACGTCGCAAAGAGCGGGATTTCCGAAAGGGTCTCATCAAGGCATATGACTCTAGTGAAAATGCTGTCATCCTCCCCGCCAGCGACTCGGCCGACAGCGCTGTGAGCTGTCAACTGATCGAGGCGATCTCGGCGACCTCCCCAGCCCAGTAAAAGTGCTGTGGGCGTCACCGGCACCCACCTGAAGCATTCGGTCCTGTACAGGGTACAGGGTGTCGCGCCAGCTGGGCTGCATGACATCCGACGACGCCGACCAGTTCTGGGACGTGGACGAGGCCCCGATGGAACCGCTGCCGATTGCTAGCGAGGAATATGCCACGACCCTGGCCACTCTTGTCAGTACAACAATGACTGGCCAGGTGGAGCAGCCGTCTGCCAATATTTCAGGCCATGACGGTGATGAATCAGAGGGTGAGTCGAAGGATTAATCGTTGAAAAGGGCAGCGCAGCCAGCTCTCGTGGTGTATGGTAGGCAGGGTGTTGTAGGGATATTATGTTTGTGCTTTTGGTCTGTCGACAAGGAAATAGCTCCAAGGCTAGGAAAATAGAGACTTGTTGTTATCTAGGAAACGTGTATTGCAGAAGAATACTGTGCAAAATACATTTTGCTGCCTTGTCGCGGCCCATAATTTTTTGCACTAGTAGTGGGTGGCACTATATAAGTCTTAGCAAATGAACTACTACTATGGCTGTAATGGTCCAAGTGGAAGACGGCTCCTGCAATTCTCATTGCCTCTTGCTCCATGTCCGGGGACTTGTTTCCCGACTCAATGCGTCGCCCAGTGCGAACGCCGCGGTGGCCGCCCACTCGCATGGGTAACCTGCGATGCTGGTAATTTGTGGCCCTAAGCAATCGGAGATGAAACTTCAGGGAGGCTTCACTCTGCAGAGGCATCTTCACCGTCGCGTGGCGGACTGGAATACGACCGTACTGAGTTGGAGCAGGGTTTGAGATGAGGACGCCAACTTCTATTTTTTGCACTTCGTACCATGCAATTTTTCCTGCACTGTGTTATCCCGCCTGTTCGAATTACTACTGTTCTACTTTTTTGCAATTCGCAACCTCATCATAGTTATATTTATTTGCAAGTTATAAAAAACGTTTTAACCGTGAGGATACTAATTTTAAGTAGCGAGTCGAGACCTAACAACACACCTTGAAGAACTTGGAAGCCTCTCGCACATCGTAGTCTGCTATTCATCACCCAAGTCAACGTTGGAATTCCATAATGAAATACAAAAAGTAGAAAAATGGCTTTCGCCTCTTGCGACCAAGTCCCCCCCCCCACTTGGTCCAGAAAAGAAATGCTCAGTCAAAAATGGGTCCTGGGCCTATTCTAAAGAGTGTGTGAGCCAAACCCCGAAAACCAAAACCGAAAAAATGTAGGCCAAGAACTGTATGAAGATCCCGACAGTGGCTATGTGATGGTATATTTTTACGTGTTCATAAGAACACGGCTCAACGCCGCTCGCTATGCAAGAAGAAATGAAAGCAAAAGAAGTCGGTCTGTATCGTGCAAAATATGAAGAAAAAAACCAGCGAAGGAAGAAGAACATGGCCGGGAAAAAGGCCGTGACAGTCTACCATTCCCCTAGAACATCTCGTCCTGATGAAGACCGGTGGTGTACCGATGATTCTGAGCCTGTGGAGGGCTTGTGCGGATGATGTAAGCAGGCGGAGGCGGTACACTTTCATACTGGACGTAGACCGAATCTGACTGCCTGCTGGGAATCTGAATGCTCTCATAAGGCGCAAAAGCATTATCCGGCGACTTTGTGCGCGAACTCGTCGATATGTTATTCTGACCCCGGCTGACAGATCGCATGCGCTCTGTTGCCCGCGAGATGCGTCCGGTAATGCTGGTATCCGTGCTGCTGCGGCCGCGCTGATGACCATGAGAATGTGTCATATTGCTTTCCACACCCGCTGATGACGGCGGAGGTGGAGGCGGTGGCGGTGGCGGAGGTAGCATTGATCCCGAATGCTGTTGCGTCGGGGACATAGTGGTGATAATTGGATGAACCTCACCATTATCCATGACCACCTCAATTGTCCCCGTGCCGTACGTTGGCTGACTGTGTGTAGCAGCAAAATGAAGTGGGGCAGGAGGAGGCGGCGGCGGCATCGCAAGATGGGCGAGCTCCTTCAACATCGGTGGCCGAGGTGGCGGTGGCGGTGGCGGAATTCTTTCATCCAAGGACGGCCGCCGACTGCTTGATATCTCATTGAAATCATGCATGGCCGACATCGAATCTCGCTCCAGTTTGCTGCAAGAAATCAACTCCACTGGAGGCGCCGACATGGAGCGTGGTGTGGCCTCCCGTCGGGGTGGCTGGTAAACTGTCGACGGCAGCAGAGCAAACGGCGTTTGCTCTACCATGGCCTGCGTCTGTTCCGCTTCTCTGACAACACCATGCGCAGCATCATGATTCAATGTTTCCTCCAAAGAGCCCATCTCGACAACAGGAGACCGCTGGTAGGTGTAGTTTGCTGGCACAGGAGGTATGCTTGGCAAGCCACCTGCACCTGTCTCCATGACCAGCCGCATAGCCTTTGGTGTCGCCGGTAGCCCAATGCTCTGCCCACGCGAGGCGTACATGCTGTGTGGATGTGCCGCCGCCCTGGATGGCGTATGCATGGCCTCCGGCTCCACCGACTGACTCCGACTGGGAAGGTCTTTCGCAGCCACAAACTGGTCCGGCATGTCCAGTTCAAACATTTCCGGAATCGCCACTTGCGGAAACGAAGGGGACAGATCCTTCGGGTGGATGACAGACGGAGCCTGGGGACGTCGAACAAGGGACTTTCGCCGTTCCTCCAGCTCGCGAGCTGCTGCTGCCTTCCGGAGGGCACGCTCATCCCGAGAAAGCTGTCTCAGATCGCCACTGTTTGACATAGATGAAGGCGCAATTTTCCGGCCGGGCTCTTCCATGCTGAGTGGCGTCGGCTCCCTTTCGACACCGATGCCCGCTGCCACCGCAATAGCTGACGGAGCTGGCGGCGGCCCGGGCGTGCTGCGCTCTCTTCTCGGTGGGGGTACGGGTGCTAGACTAGGAGCCGGAATGTCTTCCACGACAACTGGTGGGTCGACTGTTGGAGTGGGCCGGCGTCGGCTGCGCGATCTATCACGGACCTGGGTCGAGCCTGGTGACGGCTCACGGCGAGGCCGGCTGGTGCTGCGATTGCGGAACTTCTCCTGTTCATCGACGGCTCTCCTGTAGTCATTCAGATCTTCCTCCGTCTCAAAGTGTGGTGCTTTGCTTGGCAACGGGGAAGTCGGCGAAAACGCGACGAAACCAGGACGAGAGCTGTTGCGGCCGCGTGGCACTTCCGCTGCCTGGGGCTGACATTCGGGGCTCTTGGCACGGCGGACGCAGCTGGAGGCGCGGCTGTTCGGCAGAGACTTTGAGAGAGCCCGAGACTTATGCGATACAGGCGTGAGCGACTTCTGAACCATGAGGGGTGCAATTTCGCTGTCCGCCATTATCTTGTCGTCATGAAGAAAATTCTTTGCCGTGCTCAGATTTATGATATCTTCCGGTGACATGGGCACCGGCGAGCGGGGAGACCGCTTGCCGCTCTTGGAGCCAGCATATCCACGAGTATAGCGGTCCTCAACCAGTGCTGGGGTTGCGACAGGCGTCGCAGAAGTGTCTGTTCCCGCGCTGGTAGAAGGCCGACGACGGCGTTTTGACTCCAGGGACTTTTGTCGTTGCCGCTCCTGGCTGCTGGGACGAGCACGGAGCTTCGCTGCTTCTAGACTGTTAATGTACTCGTCCAGAGTCTTGCCAACGTTTACGGCTTCACCATAGCGCAAGCGATAGCTCTTTGCATTGCCGTAAGCAGCGCTGGAGGAGGAAGTGATGGAGCTGCTTGTAGAAGCCGGAGCACGGCGTCTTGTTGGCCAGCGGTAGCGGTTGGTCGAACTAGTGGATGGTTCCGACGGCGGTGCTGCTTCAACCTTTGAATCCTTGCCGGGTTCAATCTGGAGGTCAACACCATGTGGGATGCGATTGCGTGGCCCGTTTCGGCTACCACGCCCATCCATCAGCATGGCCAGCGAGGCCGGCGAAGGCGATGGCAGTGGCTGATCTTTGCGAGTGTTCAACGGGCTGGAGGTAGCAGCTCTTCGGAGCATCATCCCAACCATGTAGTTGTCATTGTCTGCAGAGCTGGCAGCCAGCTGAATATCGTCTGAAGCCATGGCCTTGGGAGAGATAGAGCGCGAATGCAGCTTGCTGATCGCCTCAATGGACTCCAGTTCTACAGCGGCGCTCTGGAGAGCTTTGCGGGTGCGGCTAGCGTCCGCCGACGTCTCGCCAATGGAAGGCAGGCGCTGTCGCGTAAATACACTAGCGGTGGAGCGGGCCGAGTTTGGCGTGTTGAAGGCACTTCGCTGGGACGGACGCAAGTAAGCTGTCGTGATGCCGTTGCTGCTGCTGATAGAGGGGGAAATTGCTGAGTCCATGATGGGCGTGACACCTGCAGCTATAGGAGTAGCCCCGTCTTCATCCCGGCCATTGTAAAACTTGATCTTTTCAGACTTGTCATCGGCGAAATTGGTGATCAACCGCAGAGTGGAAGTCCTGGCAATGCTCCGCTGGGGGCCGAGTGTCAAGCTTGGAGGAGACAGCGGTGGACTGAGAACCTCCGGCAGCACGGCCTGGATCGAAGGAAAGTTCATCTGTGCAGCAGAAGGCGAGGTCCAAGGTTCTGTCGGTTCCTTTCCAGTACAGGCAAAGCTAAAAAGCGATCAGCAATTCGCCAAAAAAAAAAAAAAAAAAAGATGCGAGAGTATGATTCTTACCACCGAATGGCTAGTTCTCTCTGGCCATTCTTGATGGCCCATTCACCCCATTTCTTCACCAGGTGCGACTGCCTGTCCCAGACGGCGGGATAAAAAAGACAGGCCACAATGAGAGCCTCCATGTACTTGTGGTGGGAGACATAAATCTCGATAGCATCGTTGTGGTCGCCCATGCCAATCATAATGGTAGCTGCTGCGTTCAAGTCACCGGTTTCGAGCAAACGCTGAGTATAAGCACGGCCCAGGTTGTACTGACCCGACTGGCTGCCGATACCACTGAGGGCGAGAAGCATCCAGTCAGATGAGGTCATGCTCGCAGAACCCGTAGCCATGATATCCATCTCCAGGTCGCCTATCCACTTGGCAAGCAGAATGCGGTTTGGAGACCTAGGGGGATTTTGGGACATCTCGTCTCGGACGAGATCTTTGATGTCCTTATTCCAGCCAAAGATGGAGCTCAGCATCTGCCGTCTCAGATCGTCGTTTGTAAGGCGCGAGTCGCTAGTGATAGGTGGGATCCGATAGGGAACATCACTCAGGCGGCTGCGTGTGAACTTGAAAAGGTCTTGCACCCTGGCATCGTCTGGGCTGCGAGGAATCTCATTCCGTAGCCGAGATGGGCGTGACATACCACTGCGACTACTTCGGCCTGCGGACAGAGCAGACGATGATCCAGTTGTAATACTGTAGGCCACCGACTGATGTTGTGAACGATACTGTTGGTACTGCGGTAGAGCAGATGACTTGAGCGAGGACCCCATGGACATGTAGGTGTTCTCTGATATACCACGAGAGACGTTGGACATAGAGTCATAATAGCGGCCAGGAGTGCGACTGCTATGGCCAGATTCGGATGACAAGCCGGATTGTCTGGAAGAAGCACGGCTGGCTGCCCGACTGTCATGGTCCACATCAGCAGCCTGTGCATGAATAATTCTGGTAAAGGGCGACATGTTGTCCTCGTCGCTCTCGGAAACACCGCCATCCAGATGAATGGAGATTTCTGATTCGGATGTGGTGGCGCCGGACGCGCTGACATCCGCCTCGGACGATGAGGCATCAGCGGCATAATCAGAACCAGCTTCTGCTGCCGATTCTGTTGCAGACTCTGCTGCCGACTCCGCCGCAGCCTTGTCTTGTTCTTCGATGGAGACAGGTGGCGATGGTGGCAGCAAGTTAGCCGGATGCTGAACATCGGCCACCTTGACGGCTGGTGCATTCAGATCAAATTGCTGAACCGTGTTATTGGCACCCAACGTAAATAGAGTCGCACCGGGTCCGTATAGTGCCAAGCCTCGAACATGTTCCAGTGTGGGAATTTTGTCATATGTGACGTGCTTGGTCCGGACATCCCAAGACAGTGTCTCGCTAGCATACGTCAGTTGAGGTTGTTGGGTAGAAATGTGGAAGTTTACTTACCCTTCGGAGAATTGGATAATGCGGCCGTTCTTGGACCAGCCCATCCAGTTTGGTCCAGGCTGGAAGTTTTCCGTGCGTCGCAGAATGCGCACCACTTTCGCTGTGTCGGTAATGTGATGCGATTTCGCCACGCTCCAGACGCGGAGGTCACCGTCGTAGGTCTGTACGGCCAGCATATCTGACCTTTGTCGAGATGAAGATGCATGCCAGGCCAGGCCGACAATCGGAGACGGTCCTCTGGAGGTGGAGAGGTTGTGCAGAATAGTGAATCGAGGCTGCAGGTTGCAAATCAAAAGTGAACCATTTTGGTATCTAATGTGTTAGTAAATAAATTCTTTCATTTCTCAGTTAGTCGTACCCAATTGCAAATGTGCGGCAATCGGTAGCCGGAGCCAGAGCAGTAACGGAAATCTGGTGTATCGTGCGAAACGAAATGTGCTCAGACGTGTCGGGCTCAAAGAGGATAATGGTGCCGGAATCATTGCCAAAAGCCACAGTCCCGTTCCGCATCCAGGAAACAGCAGTCAAATTGCTAAAGGAAGCAAAACGAGCCACTTCGGTTCCCGTCATAATATCCCAGACAATAGCGTTTTGGCTAGCATCGTAGCTGGCCACGAGACGGCCGGTTCCGTTCTCTGAGATGTTGTCGACGGCCAATAATTGGACTTCGTCGGCGTGGCCAGAAAAGCGGCGCTCAATCGTGAGGGTATCATGTTGACAGCAAACAATAGAATTCCCCTGGGCATAGAGAAACATTCCGGCTGTCGCGGCACAGGGATCAAAGTGGCGGATCATTGAGGTGAGTGCCGTGGTCGGCATAGTGTAGTCTTGAGGGGCGGCATCCCGCTCCCTTGCAGACAAAGAGGAGCCTGCAATGGACCGCTGCTTGGTCGGAAAACCAGAGGCAGACATTGTGGGAGATATGAACAGGCGTCGGTCTCAGCTGTGGGCATTATCCGATTAGTTGACAGTTGGAAAAAGCAAGAGCAAACGAAAGAGAATTGGGAAATCTCAGGGGGGACGGCTCCTTTCAATCTGCGAGCAAAGCGATTGTAAAGCGTGAACAAGAGGGGCAGGAAAGGTTGCACGCAAACAGGAACGCAGCGGGCAGGTGCACATACCGTGAAAGGAGAAATCAGGGAAGCGGGCAGGAAGTAGACGTCGGCGCAATGGTCGGATCCACCTCCCCGAGCATCACATGGGACAGGATGTCGATGGCCGCCTCCAGGCAGGGGACAAAAGGACGGTGTAGCCCCTCTATGCAAGCACTTCTGCGGCAGCCAGATCGAAACGAATAGATGATTGGGCTTGTGGCTGCTGTGCGCCCTTGTGCGAGGTCGAAGCTCCGATGGGTGCGTGGTCGGTGGAGTGTCTCGGTCGGACAGTCCGCGGAAGCCGCGATGGAAGCCGGCTGCTGTGGGTGGGTCAAATTGCAAGCGGGCAAGGAATGGGATCGGCGTCGCTGTCGTCGTCGATTCGAGATCAAAGAGTAGTGTTGATGTTGCTGGACAGCAAGGTCAAGAGGATGAAAAAGAAGGAGGCGAGCGTGTAGGTGAGAAACGCGGGAGCGGCAAAGTATAAGAGAGGGCCGGGTACGCGCGCAAGATGGAGTGGGCCGAGAGCAGGGACAGGGGAAGGGGTTGAGCGCCACAAGAGGATAAGGAAGAGGCAAGACCGTTGGGACACACCACCTCTGATAGTAGGGCGAGTTGATGCGCAGGCGTCAAGCTGGCTCGTCTAAAGCCTGCTGGAGCCGAGTTGGCTATGCTTCTGGCTAGAGGCCGGCTGGCTGGATGGATGGCTAGAACATTAACGGTCGGGCCAGACTAAGGTATGTGTATCGGGGGACCTGCGGCAGTGCTCGGCGCTTGTTTCTGCACCTTTTGGAGCATGCAGAGCCGGAGCGGCGATTGAGGATGCAGGAGAAGGGGGTGAGAAGGGAGGGGCGACGATGGAAAGAGAAGGAGGGCAGAAGCAGAGCGGAACAGACGCACGGTGAGGGCGGCACCAGGTGGTTTTCTCGCCAGACAGCGGCTAGCAGACTACAGCAAAACGGCCGCAGCGACCGGGTGGAGCTGGTTGGGGTGTCTGTCGAGGATCGTGAAGCTGGACGAATCACGGAGACCAGTGCCAGCGCAGAGGGTGCATCGTACGTAGCAAAATCCGAGGTATAAAATTAGGTGGACGGCAGAGTAGTGCATGAAGACGAGCAAAGCGGAGTCGCGACGGCGGGTGATGAAAAGTTGGTAGAGGATCGTACTCGTATGTACCCCGTCCGCTGCGGAAAAGAGGTGACGAGAAGACGGGGTACTACCAGATGTGTATATTTGCAACAGGAAGCGACGGGCGCCATTGGCTCCAGCCATCCGTCCGGTGAAGAGGTGGCAGGGAAGGCGCAGAGGAGCGACAGGGGTGAGATGGGATCATGGGAAGGAGCGACAGCAAGTAGTTTCCCTACCCGCAAGTGCAATTGGTACACGTCCAGAACCATATGCACGCAGTCACACGGCACGCGTGCGTCGCAGCTGCAGGCAGAGCCATAATTAGACCATATGGGAAAGTACGAGTGTGCGTGAGCGTCCTCTGTACTTTATCTGTCTCAAACTGTCTGCTCCATAGCACCTGCTGGCCTTCTGGTTGGCAGGCGCCGCCAGCGCGAGATGACTTTGGGTCCAAGCGGACGGCATCAAAAGACGCTTGCACGCTTGCCGGCGCTGGAGCGCAGCAGCTCGAGGCAATGCAAACCGACAGACAAAGTGTCCGTGAACAAGACCAGCCAGAAAATGGCAGACAATGGGGAGGGGCAGGAACAAGACCAAAGACGCACGTTAGCGCTGAGTGGGTCGGCTGTGCTGGCCAGGGTGTTTGGGCCTCAGATTGGCTGCCGCAGGCAGGGGCCCTGGCACGCCGGTGCCGGGCATGAGCGAATCAGACGGCGCGAGTAGCCGCCTGGCCGGGAGAGCGCGCAGAGGCAAAAAGAGCAGATCGTCGGGTGTAGTTGCGGTGTGCAGCGGCAGGTGCAGCGTGCAGCGTGCAGTGTTTGTGCCCGTCGAGCGAAGAACAGAAGGAGCGTACGGTGTGGCCCCTTCCGTGCGGATGCTCCGTGGTCGTACACTGCCCAGAGGGCCAGCTAGCCAGCCGCCAGCCGCCAGCTGGCACCCCACAACAGACCTGCACGTCCGTATCTCTGATCGACATGGGCCGGGGCCTCCCAGACAATGGCCCACAAAGCGACTCTCCACGGACCGCTGCCGGCAAGAATGGCTGTTGGCTGGCTAGCGCAACGGCTGTTGCAAAAGTGTGTCTGTCCCAGGATTCAGCCACTTGTTCATCACTCGCTGCCAGTGCATGAATTTCCTCTTTGGCTTCGCACAGGCACAGGCACATACCATCACATTGTGCATCGTTCGTCCCTGTCTATCCGTCTCATCACACAGCGGCAGTAATGAAGCGTTTGACCTGCAGCAGTCGCTTGCGCCGTGTTTACACACTGTCTGCAGCCTCGATGCACTCTACGCTGTGCTGCCCACCGCTGCAGGCACAGGGACGCACGCGACGCATCGCAAGCACGGCAGATGCTGTAGACGGTTTGCCGACCAGAGGACAGACAGCCTCTTCGCTTCCCAAGATCCGCATCCCGTTGGGCTCGAGATACGAGTACGAGTTCTTTTGCACGCAAGTGACCTCGAGGCCAGAGGCATGCATGCTCAGCTTTGCAAAGGCGGTGGAGCCGTCTCCCACCGGACCTTGCAATCTCAATGCCCCCGGCCTCGGATGCATGCACTGCGACCCTGCATGGCCAGTTGGCGGCCAGGAAGAGAAGCCGGCTCCCACGCGGCGAGACAAGCAAGTACGAAGACAGGATGCCGCGCACCTGTGAAGATGCTGTATCGGACAGGTACAGCGCGGTATATCGCTCCGCATCCTGATCCGCATCCCGGTCCGCCACCGCTTACATAAACACCACCACACTCCACGGCGGCAAAGCCTCGACCGACATCTGACGATTCTATTGCCTCCAACGACACAATAGGCAAGAGCCTCGTCCCCCTGCCATGGCCTGACTGGGCCACACTGGGTCAATCGATGCACACTCGGCCGGCTGCAGCGTACTTTTGGCGGCATAGCACGTTGCCAGACTTTGCACACTCTGCAAGCTGGGCCACCAGCATCCAGACACATCCTGCCGGACTCAGCTGGATGCTGCAAAGTATCAGGAGCCACAGAATATTTTGCAAGTACAGTTTGTGACGATACGTATCGGCATCCCCCCTCGTCACATCACAGTCGCAATCCACCCTTCCCCTGTCATCTTGCCGCACACTAGACCACGGTGATCAGATAAAGTGCGGACAAAGGATCCGAAAGAGCTGTCACGCACGTAAACAGTCCAATCTGCGTCTAGTCTGCGAAAGCCTGGGCGGAAAGTCTTGCCGCATCCGCTGTAGTTGACAATAGGACGGCCAATATTGCCCTGATCGTATCGGGCTTGCCTTGTCAAGCTATCACATCATCTCTGTGGTGTATGCGACGGCGACGAAAAAGAGTGGCACAATAATGTGACGAGCAGAATTTGGAGGTCTTCTTCGTACTTGTCGCGTCCGTGCTCCGTAAGCCCCCCCCCCCCCCCCCCCCCAGCCTCATCACAGCGGCCTGTGGATCGGAACAGACAGCCATCACGCGGCGTATGCAGGCACTTTACGCACCGGACCCGAGACAGTTGCCAGAGACCGAAACAGAGCCATTTCTGCAGCTGAGCACAGCTCTAAGCCGCTTCCAGCCCAGCCCCAACTGCTTGCCAGTCGTTGGCTCTCCACCGACCAGCCTCTGTCACAGCGAGATATGACGAGCAAATGAATACCTCGCCCACATGGATGTGCGTTCCACGACGAGACTCGTGACGGAGAGAAGAAGCAGGGGAAAAAACGAGACATGTGAAACGCAAAAGACGAAAAAAAAGCGAAAGCGCCTCTCATCGCCTCCCAAACCGCCTCGTCGCCCAAAACGCCATGCGCGCACACACCCTCCGCACGGCACATAGCGGTGAATGTATGCTGAGCGGCAGTTCTTTCCAAGCCTTGTTCACCTTTGAGACTGCTGCGCCTCGGTGTGACTCGGGGCTGACGAGGTGCGTGGGACAGATGTGTTGCATCAGACCTGCATGGAGCATGCACGGAATCCGGGAATGTCTTCTCTGGGCAGCGGCCACCTGGAGGGGAGACTGAAGGATCGCTCAAAGTACTATGTTCGGGGAATGTCGCAAGTCCAAAACTACATCTTGTTGGTCGCTCCTTCTCGTATCTTTCGTATCCAGCTCCTTCCTCTTCGGCCAACGTCAGGCTTCATTCCGTCGTAACTCATTTGTCGCGTCCTCCTATCTATGAGTCTACGGCAAATGAGATGCGTATCAGCAAATGTCCGATCATGCGATGCTGTCCCCGCGCAGGCCAGCAAGCGGCCGCGCTCTCGCGGGATGATAAGGCGTCTGGCAAATGGCAGACAGGAGCCGCAGGGGAGTGAGGCTATCGGAGGAAGAGGGGAAAGACTGACGGAGAGAGGCCAAAAGGAGGAGGAAATGAGAGAGACCTGTCAGATGTAAGAAAGAGCAGGCAGCAACGTGAACGGCTACAATTTTGGCGAATCAATGGCCGCGCGCACTCCCTGACGGCGGCTTCGCGCGCCATTGGAGGAAATGCAAATGATCGCCGCCATTTTCGCATTTTCCGCTTTTGGTCACGGCCCGCGCAGAGGGGGGGGCGACTTGGCTCCAACGCCCATCCCGCCCTCGCTGCGCGTTTTGGTTCTCAAAACGGAAGAGCTTGGCTGCCACGGGTTGCCTCGTTTTTCTTTCGCCTCGCGCGTCTCCCTTGGCTCCGTTTGCAGTTGGACGCAGACGACCGCTCCGTTGTCCGCCGCTGATCGGGGCTCGTGATCGATGACGCAGAATCGAGGGACAGGAGGAAACCGAGTAACAACAATAATAATAAATAATTAAATAATAAATCCATCGTCTGCGGTCCACCGAAAGGATGCGCTCCAATAGAGCCCAACGTGCCCAAAAGTGGCCAGACCGCAGGCCTGCGCAGACAACCCACAGCCCACCGTCCACAGTCCACAGTCCACAGCCCAGGCAGCACCAGACAGCACCAGACAGCACCAGACAGGCTCCAGACCGCAGACCGCCGACCGAGGCCTGAAGTCGCGGCCTTGTCTGTAGCCTCTAGCCCAACGTGAGGCAGCCCGCCAGCGAGCAGCAAACAGTGGCCAGTGCCAGCACCAGCGCAAAGCAGTGCCAGTGACCAGCGAACAATAGGACCGATTACTGTGCTGCCTGCGGACCGACGGAGAGCTGAAAAGTGATCGTCCTCTTCGCCTCTTCTGTCTGCCTTTGTCTCAGCGCAGCTTACGACTGCCGCTGTGGCGACTCTGCGGGGGCGGATCGCGGAGAAAGGGATGTGCATCCCTCGCGGAGTTGACTCGAGGAGACGCTTTTGCAAACGGCGCGGCGGACGCTGCGGCGAATGCTTTCTCCTAATCCGGTTTCTTTAATCCTCAAGAGGGGTGTGCGCACGATTAAAGCCTCTGTCATCCGTAGTCGATTCTTTGCACATTCGCCATCACACGGGAGCAGTTGTAGTTGAGAGTCCTTCCATTGAATGCTCACACGCAAGGGGTATCATGCTATGGATCGCTACCTAATATGGGAATGCCGTTGCCCAAAAACCAAATGCCGCTGCGTCGTAACCGTGACCGAATACAAAGAAAAAAAAGGCCTTGAAGCCCTGTGAATGACCTCTAATGTTCCCCTTGCGTTGTGCGTGAGCAATGTCCCGATAATACCGTCCTCCAATGGTGCCCAGAGCACATGCCAAACAAGACAAAAGAGACAGAACAGAATACATGCGCGAGGGCAAAAACAAAAGATAGAAAAGACAGAAAACAAAAAGGTGTTTGGTGAACGCATCACCAGTGCTCAAACACGCCGGCTTCGCAAAAATAAGAGAAATGGGTATCAAGGCGAAGGGGTATGTGGCGTGAATGGAGGTAGTCCCTCGGGTATGGAGTCGTGCTTTGTAGGCGCTCGAAGCGCCCAGCAGACGAGAGGTAAGAAGAGTGGGAGTCCACTGCACCCGGCGCGCGCCGATAGAGGGGTGAAGTGCATAGGGCAGGAACCCGACATGTGCCGGTTCGTCTCTTCTGTGGGTTTGTGGAAGTGGGTAGTAGAAAGTGTGCGCATCGGCTTAGGGTTCAGAAAGCCATGTGAGCTTAGTCGAAGACTCTCATGCCGATCCGCTCTCGGCAATGGCAGCCAGCTTGGCCTTCTTGCGCGAGACGGTCACCGGCGCACCCGCGGCCGCGGCAGCCCGGCGCTGTTGGCGACGCGCCACCTGGGCGGCCTGCTTGCGGCGCTCCTTCTCAGCCACGAGAGCGCGCATCACGTCGCACTGGTAGGCCTGGCGCTCGCGCTGCAGTTGCAGCAGTTCGTCCTCGGAGACGACACGCTCCGTCAGGGTGGGCTGTACAAAGTGCTGCTGC
Source organism: Leptographium flavum (assembly GCA_963580335.1). Lineage (NCBI taxonomy): Eukaryota > Fungi > Ascomycota > Sordariomycetes > Ophiostomatales > Ophiostomataceae > Leptographium > Leptographium flavum. Next base: position 3,449,943 of record OY756931.1, on the reverse strand, counting down.
TGCTCCTCCGGCTGGCGGTCGGCCGGGACGTAGGGCGCCTGCGGCTGGTAGTGGTGATGGAAGCGGTGCGGCGGCGAGATGCTGCTAGCGTTGCTGCCGCTGCGGCTGCTAGTGGTGCTGCTGTTGTCGTCTTCAAAGCTGCCGCCAAGGTCAAGGTCCTCGTCCGAGAGGTACGACGACGCGTTGTTGTAGCCGTCGGCGGTGAGCGACGACCGGCTGGGCCACGACGGGAAAGCGCACGAGGCCGACGACCGCGAGTGGCCAATGTCCATGGCCGGAGAGGGGTTCATTGCGCTGATGGCGCTGTAGGAACCGTATGAGCCGTACATTGTGGGCGTTGCGGGTGTAGTAGTGATAGTGGTAGTGGTTGAGGTCAAGGCGAATTACTCGCAAAGGCGAGCCGGGTCTGGTGTGGGCGAATCTGCTGGCGCGTTGTGCGTCTAATCGGGACGGCTTGCCGTTCTATATCGTAGGAAGGGCGAGGGAAGAGAGAGAGGTTGCCGTAGGTTCACATGAGTGTAGCGGTGCAGGATAGTAGAAGAGGTGGAAGTTGAACGAGTCTGAGCAAACATGTAGACGGAAGAGTAGAGTGTCTGTGGAGGGAAAGAGAGCAGAGGGGGGGCCAGAGCGAGGCAGAGACCGTGTTGCGGGAGCATATATATAACTTTCTGTTCCGGCGGAAAAGGGGGCCAGCCGGGCGGGAAGAGAGCGAGGGGAGGAGGAGTGCGCGCAGAGGGGGGGGGGCGTGTGCGATTTCCGAGGCACCAGAGCGCGGAAGAGACAGACGCTGTTGGGGTTTGACTCGCCAACGTGTTAGGCCCGAACAGGGGCCTAGAGCGAAGGGGGGGGTGTGGCGGGCGCCGGCTCCCAGGATTTGACGTGGGGGGAGGGGCCGCCGGGGGCGCCAGCAAATTGCACGCCCCTAGAGGTACTTTGCTACTTGGGGCAGGTACGTTTGGCCGTCTTTACCCTCCGTTTTCTCGCTCTGGCCCAGGCTGACCGCCCCTGTCGGCGATCAATCAGGACGCCCACCATTGGTGGAATGGCCTTCCGGCGACTGTGAGGAATCCGTAGCTGCCGGCGGTGAGCCTCGGACATGCGGGTAGTTGTTGTGTCTGTCTGGTATTCTGTGTCTCTTTTGCGTCGTTTGGGGGTACTCCGCGGCAGTCCGTAACTTTGTCTGCTTTCAGTGCTTCGTTTCCCCTCTGCTCAAACGCATCCTCTTCTCCGACTCTACACCGCTCCTACGCGCCGTTGCGCCGCGCTGAAAGCAGCGTCCATGTACCGCATACTCGGCGACAAGTCGTGGGCGTTCACTCGCCCGTGTGTTGGTGCGCAAAATGGCTCTCTATGCGGCTGCGCCATTTTGGGCAGCAACGCGCGCGGGGTTGTTGCCCTTCCGTCCAACGGCCGTTTCAAAAACGTTGGCGTTGGCTCTAGCACTGCGATTGTTCCAGCAGCCACTGTCACTGTCACTATCACACAGACGTGTCCGCAAACGGCGTCGCGACAACCATCCACCAGCATGGGGCGTACAGACACGTTTGCAGTCGCTTGTGCTCCGTACGCCCTCCGGTCTGCGGCCGCTTTCCACCTCGTCTCCGCCGCGTTGCACTGTCCAACCGACCCCAAAAATAAAGCAGAGATAACTGGTAAACGGGCAATGGGAAATAGGAAAGGCGGAAATACAGAAATACGAAAAATTAGGAGAAAAATCGCAAAGGAAACTAATCAAGAATGCGTGCATGAAGGCTGCATAATTCCTGCAATACGAGTACGTCCCGTTTTGCGTGCTGCGCGGGGGCACTGCAGCGGGATGACTCACATCTCCCGGGCTATCTCTAGAGCGCGCCGATTCTCGGCTCCTCCATGCCAATGCTGCCGCGCCTGCCTGCGCTTGGACCAGAGAGAGTGTTTGGAGTTTCCTCATATCGCAGGTGTGCTCGATGTTGTAGATGGTGTGCTGCTCCTTCCTTTTCGGGATCAATGTGTTTGACGTTGCGCTTTGATATTTTGAACTTCAGCCTTTGTTATTGAGCCTTTGTTTACCCTCCTTTAACCTTTGCCTGGATCTTTTTACTCTTATCATCTCGCATTATCTGCATCCCCCTCTGTCGCATTAGCCCCGCCTCACCGACCCTCTGCATTGCCCGCTGTGCAGACCGCCTGCGCTTCGCCTGCAGACCGCCTGCACGGCCTACCGTAGCGCGTCGCCGTCGCCGCCCAACGACGTCTGTCAGCGCCCAAGACAAGACGGACTGAAAGGCCGGACGCATGCAGACGCAGAGGCCAGACGGGCCAGACGGGCCAGGCATGGGGCCCGCTCCGATCTTCTCCCGGCTGCTCCTTCCGCTGTGCCTCCTGCGTACTGTTTGGCTGGCGTTCTTTGGCTGTCCTTGCTCCTTCCCTGTCATCGCGTTGCGCTCGCCCAATCGGCCGTCTGGTCATTCACCGCTAGTCAGCCACAAGCAGCTTTCCAGCGCCGGCTCCTTCCTTGCATTCCGGCTACGCCGTCTGCGCCGTCTGGCCGTACTTTTGCTCCTCCCTGTGCCTCCTTCCTACTACATTGCATGTGTGATACGACTCCCTTACCTCCTGCCCCATTGCAGCCTCCTGTCTCTCTTCTAGACAGACACGCTCGGACATCTTTTCAGCGCTGGGGCGCCCCGGAACCAGATTCCCGCTGGCTCTCGCACACTAACTCTTGACCGCTTCTCGTGGCTTTCCCCCTGCGGGCCATTGCATTCGCCCAGCCATGGGACACTAGTCGCGCCGGCGGCCCTCCTATGCACACCCCCTTTCCACAGCTGGGCGATAGCCGACCCAACGTGCCGGAAGTTTGTCCCTTCTTCCCCGCTGCGCGACAGGACAGAGCGACAGCGGTACGTGCAACTCGTCTACTGCAAACCAAAGTAAAAAACCCCACCTGCCAAACCCTGTCACCGACGCGGATCCAGACACGCCAACGTAGTATTTCCGCCAAAGGGCCGTCGTCTAGAACGCTGTTTGTTGTTTTTTTTCCCAGTTTTTCATTCGTCTGGCCAGGCATGGAACCAACGTGTTCAGCGACAAGCGCGGGCAACGTGCAAACTGTATGACTCTACAAGCAGCGAGAATGCCGGACCAAGGCAAAATACGAGTCCAATATGCAGGAAGCATCGCGGCCCATCCGAATCCCGCCGGTGGACTTTCCGTCCTCTTAGAGCAGACAGCCGACCGAACCGTCGACAGGGAGCGGCAGAGGGCAAAATTTTCTGCTTTTCCCACCGTAATTTTCCCAAAATTCATTTCGTGTCCACGTCGGCTCCGCACAAATGGTACCGGCCACGGCCACCGGCGTTCTTCGGGCTTGCTCAGTCTCTGCATTGTCTTCCTGGTCGATGCTAAATCCCTGCGCCCTTTAGCCCGGACGAGCTTCCCTCTCTGTCGGCGCTATGCGGAGGTGAGCGGGCAGACTAGGCGGGCTGGGCGGACAAGGGCTGGTCCCAACGCAACGCTTCGGGTTCTGTCCGCTCTGCGCTCTCTCGGGCAAACACCGCCGAGCGGGTAATGCACACAAATCCGATCGCAAGCCAATGCCCCGGTGCCCAGCCGTCCGCCCCGTGTTTCTTTCGATCGTTGGCGCTCCAAAGGCGCTCAATAGTCTTCGATCATCCCCAAAACTACGATCGCTGTCGCGAAACTGGCTGCCGATTGGACCTCTTCCCAACGAGTTGTCGCGTCTGGACTGCCTCTATTGAACCTAGTCAAGTCACCTCTTATGGAGCACGAATTGCCAAAATCCAAAAATGAGCTCGCAACGTTCCCTTCCCCGTTGGCGAAATGAGAAACGGCAGGAAACGGCACGCTAGGGCAACGTTCCGTCTGCCGTTTTGGCGTGGATCCGTGTCGACGGTCAGAACCTAGGCTGCTGTCGCACTCGGCCTCGCTCTTTCTACCGTACGGACACCGTCCCAGTCCTCGCACTTCTCGCTCAACGGGCTGGTGGGGCCCCCAAGGTAGCTCCTCCTTCACCCCGGTCAACGGGGAAGGCTTCCGGCCCAGGACGAGTTCGCCAAAGCTGTGCATCCTCCAGAAAATCTTTCTAGCGTGCCTCTTGTTTGGAAATTGCTTGGGGATGGGATTTACGACGTATCGTATCGCACACGCAGGAAGAAATTTTCCCTCGTCCGGCCCATGCCGCCGCGACGGAAACTTTCGGCTATATGGGCGTACGGGACGCCGGGAGCGAGCAGGGAGGGCCAGGGAGGAAGAGGCCAAGTGAGGAGGCGGGCTACGACGTAGGAAGAGAATTTCTCCCGGCCGGGAACGAGGACGGCGGTACCACGGAGAAATAGGACGCCCTGTTTCGGCAGAGTGCGAGTACGAGTACGAGTAAAGAGGATGCGAAAAGGGCGGAAGAATTCGTGTCGGTTCCTGCAACCAGTATTCGTACTTGTGCGTCGTAGTGTTTCTGGAAAAGAAAGTGTTCGTCCTACTCAAGATGCAGATCGTATCGGCCTCGCCGTCGCACACGACGTTGCGATGTGCAACACGCCTGCTAGCCCTCTGTCCGGCCCGATTCCAGGAACACAGACTCGGTGCCCGGGGCGCCATCTGCCTGCAGCAAGGCTGTCTCCAAGCAGTCCGCCTTGCCAGTGCACACTCGTTGCCACGGCTTTCCAGGTAGCCGGGAAATTGGCAGAGGGTCTGTCCTGTTGCGGAAAGGTACTCCGCGGTCCCAAGGCCCCGATGGGAGATGAGCGAGGAGAGCTAGATGGTTGGGAGCGAGACGATGGGGAGCCCGTCGATTGGAAACGAGCAGGTCCAGGGGCCAGAGGGCGACAACACGACGTGATCCATCACTTTCCACCAGGAAGCCCGCCCATTTGGTTGCGGCTCCGCTATTCCGCTGTTCCGCTATCCGCCTCCGCCACCCAAGTGAGTGGCTTTGGGTATTTTAGGATGTTTGACATGTGGCTGGGGGAGGAGGAGAGGTCGAAGAGTGGATTTCGAGCATAGAGGGGAAAAGGGGCAAAAACGGTGGCCACATCAAGACGTGCGTCCCCACGAGCGAACAGGATACCGCACCCACGTTGCTTCCCACGTTTCCAGGGGATGCGCGAACGGGTCTCCTGCACCAGCCGTAGGGGCAACGAACAGCGCTCGGACGCTTCCAGAAGAAAGGGGGGCCGCCGCGATAGCCTCGGTGCCGTCTGCAAGACGCCCGGACGACAACGAGAAACGTGTCTTGGCCGGCCAACGTCCGGTAACTTTTTACGTACTCGTGGCTGGCTTCCAGCTTCCGGTTTTATTTCCCGTTGACATAATCGGTCAGAAGGACCACCAAGACGCAACCGGCCAGTTTCGCATCGGTGAGCCGTGAGGCGACCGATGCGGCAGACGCGCACATTTCCTTGGCTTTTCCTTGCCATTGCTCATTTCACCTATCTCTCGCTGTTATTCGTATCTGCTCTCGTCCGGTCCGTGGCCGGTGGTGTGCCTTTGAAGCCCCCACGCAGTGGGGGTTGTTCGTCTGTTGCTTTGGGGGCTTCGCCCATCGCAGCAGCGCATTCTGCCGTCATATGTGAGCCTCGCGTTCGAATCGGTTGTCCCACCGAGGAGGACGAATGTGCGCGTAATTCACAGCGCCCAGACATGCATGTTCTCCATGTCTGCTGTCAGATTCGAGACGGAGACGGACACCAATCACTAGTCGCGTCGATTTCCAGCCAATAGATGCCGTTCATCAAACGCGTCCGTTTGAAAGAGGGACCGTTCAGCAGTACCTTTGTGCTAGGCCTCTGGTTGGCTGCTGCGACGCCACTTATTCTCCAATCAAAAGACCGAGAACGCCACACGCAACACTCTCCTGACATACTGGCAGCTCTCGGTCCTCTTTCTTCATTCTCTTCCAAGGGCTGGCCGTCATCTCTCCGCCACAATCCTTCCGCGGCAGCGATCCGACCGTTTCGGGTGTTTAGGATAGGTCGCAGCCCAGCGCACAGCGTCGCCACCGCGTTCAGCGCAGTACTTTTGAGATTTGTTGCCACAAAAAGAACTCTGTAGATTTGGGGATTGAATGCGGCGTCGGAATCCCACCGTGGCGATCCAACTCTGGACGGGTGCTATTCACAGACCACGGAGCGCGCGGCTGCACGGTTGGTCACAGCGGCTGCAGGCGTGTTCGTGGTGACATTGACGCTGCACGCTGCCCAATTTCGTCACATGCCGGGCCAGTCAGATTGCAAAGCGAAAAATAGGCGAGTCTGCGACCCCGTCTGAACCAAGCAACTCGAAACAAGCGCAGAGTGCTCCTGCCCCAAAGGGACAGTGGCCGATTGGTAAAGTTTTGCCGTTCATTAGACCGTGTTTGTCATGGATGATTCATGCGGCAATTCTGGTATCAAGCGAATATGCGCCTCGAATCCGAGCGAAGCGGCCTTTCTCTGTTGCACGTCAGCCAGTGCTGCCCTGTTCCAGCCCGTTCAAAGGCTGTGCTGTCATATAAAGACTAGGATGGCCTTTTTCACTGGGAAAAGAGGCAAGAAATAACAAGTATCAAGACCATGATCACAAGTTCGACTTGAGGATATTACGTAGATAGGATAAAGGCTTATTTTTTCGTCTTTTTTATTACTCTACGACGGAAGCTGAATTCTACATGTATGTGTCGAATAGAAAGAGACGATGATAAGTTGTTCTTTTTCATGGTACTGAACCTGGCGTCTTCTTGATATCTGTCTCGAATCCGAGCAAAGCGTCAGCCTTTTGATAACAGTCGACAGGGACTCGTTCTTTGGGACGCAAAGCACAACCATAGCATAGGAAGGAGAAAACGATTCATGTCCCACCTGCTCTAGTTTTGTAGTGAATAATTCATTCAGGTTCCTAATCCTAGGGTCTTTATCCAAACGCAGCAATGCCTGTGCAGAGGTTCGACGGACTAGCCAGCGTGCTCTAAAAGGGACTCCCGAGTCTTAACAGACGAGGCGATCGATCGTCGCATAAGCCACCACGGTAGTAGGGACAAATACTGTGTCGCCGAAAGGCGCGATCGAAAAAGACAGCCAACCTCTAAATGCCTATCTTTTGGACGACTCGAAATTGGGAGTTTTCGCTGAGGGTAGCTGTTCGTGTCTTGCTGTGTCCTTGCACTAAACATTAACAGCTGTTAGCGTGGTAAAAAATTCGTGAGGGAGTCCGTGACAACCGCAGCTCTTTGGTGACAACACGCACGAGAATGCGAACCATCCTCCGCAGAGCATGTCCATCTGCCATTCGGACAGCGACCTCTCTAGATTCATGCATGTTTGGGCCGTACTGCAGGGGAACCAGGCCGGACCGGAGAATGGTCCGGAGTGTGGAACTCGCGTCGTGCGCAATCACGGGATTCATCCTCATCTCATCCCCATCAAGAAGACAGATCGAACATTTCAACTAGGACTGCGTCAATAAAAGAGGGGATGTTTACTGTTACCGCGTTTTTCCAGTCACCTGGTCCCTCTTGGACGTCTTTATCATCTTGCCGTCGAGCACAATGTTGATTTCGAAGGGCACGAGCTTTCCCTGCCCAAATTGTCGATCAAAATTTCGTTGCTTAGATGCTGCGGCCCTCCAGAATAGCGCTCACGCTCCTCGTGAATCAAAACGGAAAGTACCATCCAGTTTCTGAAGCATCACGAAAAAAAAACAAGTCTGAGCTCCTGCCAATATCACTTTTCACCACACCCCGGCACCGAGAGTCGACCTGCGATAATTTGTGCCTTTGGCTGCATATTATTTTTTTCCCGAAAACAACTGTCCATCCCAGAATTGGAAGAGAGGATAGGTGCTCAGATCAGACTCGCATGTCAGTTTGTGTCAGCCTGTCAGCTTGTCAGCCGCACTATTGTGCATTGATAAGAACTGCGTCATCCAGTGTCCAGATAAAGAATAGAATGATGTCTAGAGCTGTCAAACTATACCGACTTTGTCTACTTCTCTAAGTTGACATTGTCAAGAGTCTAACACTCTTTGAGGTGAAGGGAAATAACTGACGATGATAAATATAGAGAATATCCGCTCAGCTGTGAGCTATAGTTTCCTTAATTGTATCTGACAAAAATCGGGTTACTCTTTACATATCAAACAAAGAGCGTATCTCTGTTCCAGACGGACAGAAAGCATAACCTGTTGTAGTTGTTGTGTCTAAGACAATGGCATTCGCTAAGTGAATGCGTGACTAGAAATGCAGATTATCTTCTCTGTCCGAAGAGCAACTGTAATATACAGTCCACTGTGAAAAAGCCTTTCTTCTCGGACATCGCAACAAAAGACCTAGAATGGCAAAAACGACGCGAGATGCAAAAAGTAAGAACTTGGGCTCAATCGGGGATCGAACCCGAGACCTCGCACATTTTACATTTGATGTAAAGGGAATTACCCGAAGCGCGAATCATACCACTAGACCATTGAGCCAATCAAGGTTGCTGAATGCCAATTTTCTGATTGAGCTGAAATAAGCGATTCCAATAGTGAAAAGATGGTGATAACGGTATGGCATCTTATTGTAGCCCAGAGCTGGGCATTTTGTATTCGCTAGTGTATATGAAGTAGTTGATTCCATGACCATAAATTGAACATGTAGTGGCCGAATACCCCTTGATTCGCAGCATCTTGTTCAAACTTATTTGGTAACAATTGTTTTAACACTCTGAGCTCACACAAGTTCTATATTGGGGAATAAGAGATATAATTGATAATCCAAGACAATTGACAAAACGAAAGAATATAAAATATGAAATATAAAATTGACAATTCAATACCGACAAATCATAAATCTCTCATCACTAACAAATACGACACTATTCATATATTTTTGCGCAAAAACATCTACCGAGCTTCGTTATTCAACTGCCACTCCACTCTCTCCGCTCTCGACCGGACCATCGCTTACCCGGACCATTTCCATGCAATCAGCGTCCAATGCAGCACACCATAGGCTACCTGCAGCACTTTATGGTCGCATAAGCCCTCACTTCTGGCGGGGGAGTCTGGCAAAACAGAGCAGGACAACAGCCGGACAGCTGCGGGGATTGGCCGAAACAGGAAAGGCGCATGGATCAGCCGAGGTGGAGGGCACGTGTTCGCAGACCATTTGGGCGTTGTCATTTACGCGTTTTGGGCGCCCTCCAAATCTCTCATTTTCGTTCGCTCGTCTCTCGCTTCCTCCCTTGGCGTGCATAGCAATGCAATTTCCCACAACCGACACAGCGACACTGCATTGACGACGCGTCAAACGCCCGAGGAATGTGAAGCGCGCCCGATTGTTCTCGTCGCGAGAATCGTCATTCGGATGAATCGCCATCACAACAGTTGAATGCGACGCGACAAAGGCACCCAGGCATCGAACCATCGGATCATCGGATCAGCGCATCATCAAACGGCGTGTCGCCACCGCATCATCGCATCATCGCATTGCCATGTCCTCCAACGCGCGACCACCAGCCGGACGGTCGGCGGCCAACGAGACGATTCTGCGCAACGCGCTGCGGTACACGATTTCCGCACGCGAATATGCGGCGCTGCACAAGTACGTGCTCTCACGGTCGCGGGCTGTGCGCCGACGCGTGCCGAGCGTCGAGACAGTCAGCCGGATGATCGAGGGGCCGGCCAAGCGCAAGGGCAAGGGGCGCGAGGGAGCCGGCAGGACTACCGGAACAGCGGAAGCGAAAGCGGCCGAGGCAGCCGGCGGCGACGACTTTAATGTGCGGGCGGTGCGGCACGCGCTGCGCGTGTTTGTGGCGACAGCCAGTGGGATGCGTCTCTACGAGGCCATTCAGCAGCGGTTCCTCGGCAAGAAAGCGTAAGTGGCCGTGTTTCGCCGATGCTTTTGTTCACGATGAGATTCTGACATACGAACCGACAGGCCGAAAGAGGAAAAGGGACGCAAGTCGCCGACCGTGCGGCTCTCGCTGTCGCTGTCGGCCATCCTGCTGCTGTACCGGCTGCTGTTCCGGTTCTTCACCAGGCTGCGGACGACACTGCTCGATCCGTCGGCCCTGCCGTTTCGCATGCGCAACCCGCGGACGGCGGCAGCCCTGACTTCGCCGTACGCACCGGCAGCTGGTGCGTCTTTGGCCGGTCTGGCACTGGGAATTGCACCATCCCGGTTCCGGATGACACTGGCTATCATGGCCATCTTCCGGGGCATGGAGTTTGCGTGGAACGCGGCCGAGAACTCGGGGGCTATTTGGGGCGTCGACATGGTGCCGGTGGTGGTGCGATCGGCAGTCGGCGCGGCGGCTGGCTCAGCCGTGGGGGCGGCCGGCGCCATGGCGAGTGTGGTCGGCGGCGTCGCGGGCAGCGGCGGCGAGGTGGTGCTGCGGGCTCGTCCCCGGGCGCGGCCGTGGTGGTGGGGCTCGTGGATGCTGCAGCCGTTTGCGTTTGGCCAGCTGTTGCACGCGGCCGTGTTTGACCGGGATTGCTTCCCGAAGACGCTGGGCGACCTGATCTTTGGGCAGACGCTGGCGACGGACACGTACCTGCACGGACCGCCGGCCGGAGCAGCCACGTCGGTGGTGGCGAGCTGGCCGGGCCCGTACACGGTGGTGGACGCGTTGGCGGCCATGGCCCGCGGAGGCTGGCCGGCGTTTACGTCGCCAATACTGTCGCCGGGGCGGGAGCCGTCGCAGGTGGTGGCGCTGGCCAGCTCGTCGCCAGCGGTGGCGGCGGTGCTGCCGCTGGTATCGCGGGCACACCCGCTGGTGGCGTCGTTGAGCTGTGCGACGCTGCACCCCGACGACCCGTCGTGCGGGCGGACGCAGCTGCAGTTCTGGCTGCGGGCGTTCCCGGCGTACGCGCGCTTCTTTTTCGTGGTGTACACGGCGCTGCAGGTGGTGCGGCTGCCGCAGCTGGCGGCGGCGCTGCACGAGGCGCCGGTGGCGGTGCTGCAGCGGTTGATCGGGCGGGCGCTGCGGACGTCGGCGTTTGTGACAGGGGCCATCTCGACGGCGTGGGCGTCGGTGTGCGCATGCCAGGCGTGGCTGCCGCGGCGGATGCTGGCGACGCAGCGCTTCTTCCTGGGCGGCTTCCTGGCGGGCCTGTGGGCGTGGCTGGAGCGGCGGCACGGGCGGACGCTCTTTCTGTACTCGGCACGGGCGAGTGTCAACAGCCTGGTGCAGGTGGGCGTGAAGCGCGGGTGGTGGCGGTCGGCGGCGCGGGGCGGTGATGTGGCCACGTTTGTGGCGGCGCTGCTGCTGGTAGGCGTGGCCTATGAGCGGGAGGCACGGGCAGTGCGGGAGCCGACGTGGCGCAAGGGGATCAGCTGGGTGCGCGGCGAGGGGTGGCGGGACTGGGGCGCGGAGGAGGAGGGGGATGACAAGGAGGAGGAGGAGGAGGAATGAGCAAGAGAGAAGAGAAGGTAAACATCGAGGTCGAGGATGGACAAGATGCTCGACAGGGACTACGAGGGTTCGTTGGGAGGAATGATATCCAGGAGTACGGCATGCGTTTACAGCATTGCATTTACAGCATTGTATTTACATTAATCAAAGCGTTGAGGACAGAACAAGAATGCGATGGTTTGTTCCAACTCCATCGACGCAATTCCCGGCTACAGACCGGCTGACTACTCCTACAGTCTTCAACGGTCCCGTGCCCCCACGCCCTTTAGCCGCAACCCGGTAACTGGGCTCGCCGCCTCTTCGGCCTGCCTCCCACGGCTTTGGCGGCGGACCCGAAGACGCAGTTGGTGGAATAATCAGCGGTTGGCGGCCGCCCATTGGCTGTCCGGCGACTACTGGCCAGTGGGGCGCGGCCAAAGTCTGGGAATTGTTCCGGAGCGGCGAGGCGGCGAGGCGGCAGGCGGCAGACGTGGAAGAGGAAGAGGGAGAGGGAGGAGGAGAAACACTGCAAGAGGCTGTCAGTCAGATCCGGACAGAAGTGCACCTCGAATTGCCTCGTCCCGCCATCATTGTCGTGCGTCTTCAAAGGCAAGAAGAAAAAAGAAAATCAATTCTGTTGGCGCAGCGTCATTGGTTCCCCACACTGGACAGCTAGCGCGGGAGAGTGTGCGGTGGCACCAGGAACGGAAGAGGGGCGACAGAGGAAAGCGGCGAGCAGATAACGATATATAGCGGGGGGGTGCGGCTTTCCTGGCGACGAGCTGGAGCTGGAGCTGTTGTCCGTCTTGCCTGTTGTCAGCTTGTCTCTTCCGTCTTTCACCTACCTCCCTTCACCATGTATCCTGAAACGTTTACCGGCTTCCAGGTCGAGAGCGCGGCGACGTGGCGCGACTTCCACAAGAACGAGTTCCAGCCGAAGCCGTTTGGCGACTACGACGTCGACATTGAGATTGAGTGCTGCGGCGTCTGCGGCAGCGACCTGCACACCATCAGCGGTGGCTGGGGCGAGCAGCACTTTCCGCTGGCCGTCGGTCATGGTAAGGTTTGCCTGGCTTTTTTCCTCCTCGCTTCGCTCGTGACTTTGCTCGAGTTGCCTCTTCTTCTCCTCGCTTCGCTCATAGTCTTTCTTTCTCCTCGCCTTGCTCGCTCTCTTCGCTCGTTGCTGACTGTCAGAAATCGTCGGCAAGGCCCTCCGCGTCGGCCCCAAAGTCACCCTCGTCCAGCCCGGCCAGCGCGTCGGCGTCGGCGCCCAGAGCTATGCCTGCCTCGACTGCCGCCAGTGCCACAACGACAACGAGACGTACTGCCGCAAGCAGCTCGACACGTACGGCGCCAAGTGGCCCGACTCGGGCATCGTCTCCCAGGGCGGTTACTCGTCCCACGTCCGCACCCACGAGCACTGGGTCTTTCCCATCCCCGACGCCCTGCCCTCGACGTTGGCCGGGCCCATGCTGTGCGCCGGCCTGACCGCGTACAGCCCGCTCGTGCGCAACGGCTGCGGGCCCGGCAAAAAGGTTGGCATCGTCGGCATTGGCGGCATCGGTCACTTTGGCGTCCTCTTTGCCAAGGCCCTCGGCGCCGAGGTCTGGGCTATTTCGCGCACGCACAGCAAGGAAGCCGACGCTCGCGCCCTCGGTGCCGACGGCTTCCTCGCCACGGCCGACCCTGACTGGGCCGCTGACCACGTCATGACCTTTGACCTGATTGTCAACACGGCCAGCTCCTTTGACGGCTTCGACTTTGACGCCTACCTCTCCCTGCTCGACGTCCACGGCCGGTGGGTGAGTGTGGGCCTGCCGGAGGGTGACGGGATCGTGATCCGCAACCAGACGTTTATGCGCAACGGCTGTTTCATTGGCAGCAGCCACCTGGGCAGCCGCAAGGAGACGCTGGCGATGCTGCAACTGGCGGCGGACCGCAACATCCGGCCGTGGGTCGAGGAGGTGCCGATCAGCGCGGAAAATCTGTCCAAGACGCTGGAGCGGCTGCACAATAACGATGTCAAGTACCGGTTCTGTCTGACGGGGTACAACCAGGCATTTGAAAAGTGAGGTGGGGGAGGGGAGTCTTATACCGGGTGAGAACCCTTTGGGGCAGGCCAGAAGTCGTCATCCTCTGGGTGCTTAGTAAGGTGTATGTAGGGAAAAGGAGAACAAGTGCATATGAGAAGAATGTCTTTAGAAATAAAGAGACAAATGAGAACGAGAATGATGAGACAAGACGAAAGACAAGACGACAAGACAAGAAGAGACAACACAGCGGACATGTTAGTGACAACTACAGAGTACACAGTGCAAATTACAGTAAAGAGCCTAACAAGACACGGCTTTCCCACTTACATAATCAAAGGGCACAACCCTTATGTGCGTAGCGCGAAAATCTGAAATACTCAAGCAATTTTTTAGCTTTCTAGTTTTATTCCAGGCCTCTTTTTTTTTCCAGCTGCATCTCGCGACCTCGACACCACCCACACCCCTTTTCCACCACCACAGCAGACATCCTTCAAGATGAGCGCCCCCCAGCTCAACAAGATTGCGCCGACGAGCCCGTCGCACCAGAATCCGTCGGAGCTGGAGACCAGCATCGCCGGTGCGCTGTACGATCTGGAGACGAACACGACCGACCTGCGCGCGGCTCTGCGCCCGCTGCAGTTTGTGTCTGCCCGCGAGGTGAGAAGACAATGTGACATGTAGGGGAGGAGAGCGGAGAAGAGGCGAGGAGAGGTGACGAGGAGGTGGTCGGTGGCGGCGTCGGCTTAGGCGATGACAAGTCGCGGTCCGGCCGACTGTCGACTGTCGACTGTTGAGTTGTCGAGTGACTGTCGAATGATTCGATTGACGTGTTTTCGTCCTCGATGGTCGACTGTCGACCTTTGACTGTTGCTCCCGATCGACTGCTCGACAGCACGACGTCCGCTGGCCATACCAAGACCTCGACACCTCTTCGGCACTTTGTCGATCCCTCTTCGACACTCTCCGACCGAATCCTCCTAGAATATCAGTACACGGGTCGGACGGGAAGCGGTCCATGCATCATGGAGCTCGCATGCTGACTTGGGATCACTAGATCGAAGTTGGCCACGGCAAGAAGGCGATTGTCATCTTTGTCCCCGTCCCATCCCTGCAGGGCTTCCACCGGGTGCAGCAGCGGTAAGCCATCTTGAACCTCTCGTCGCTGCTCTCGTCTAACAGAACAGCCTCACCCGTGAGCTGGAGAAGAAGTTCCCCGACCGCCACGTCCTCATCCTGGCGTCGCGCCGCATTCTGCCGCGCCCCAAGCGCTCTAGCCGCTCGCGCAACACGCAGACGCAGAAGCGCCCCCGCTCGCGCACCCTGACGGCCGTCCACGACGCCATCCTGACCGACCTCGTCTTCCCCGTCGAGATTGTCGGCAAGCGCCTCCGCACCAAGGAGGACGGCAGCAAGACGCTCAAGGTCATTCTCGACGAGAAGGAGCGCGGCGGCGTCGACTACCGCCTGGACAGCTACTCGGAGGTCTACCGGAGACTGACGGGCCGCTCCGTCGTGTTTGAGTTCCCCCAGAGCAGCGTCGAGTACTAGACGAGCGTGTGTCGGGCGCAGCGTGTGGTGGTTTCGCAAAAAAAAGTGTTCTTGTAGCCCCGCGAAAAGTGAGAGGCTGAAACGAGGAAATGCAAAAAAATTGTAAAGGCAATGAGAGTCGTTTACGGTGTGTGTGTTGTGGAGTGTATTTTGTAACTGCTGTCAAGAGTGACTATCCCATTCTCCAGGAAAGGCAAAGTATCGTAGATTCCTCATACATTCATGCATGTCCAGCCTCTTCTTTTCCTCTTCTCTCCTCCCTCACTGCCTCACCCGTCCTATCCCCAGGACACACCAGTAGGCCAACTCCCGTTTCTCCTTGGCCTCCTTGGCCTCCCTGTCCCGTCCCGCCGCCCCGACACCGTCCTTTTCCACCTCGGCCTCCCACTCGACCCGCACAAACATAGGAATCTCCACCACGTCCTCGTCCTCCCGCAGCGGCCCCAGGTCGACCGGCCGCGACGGCTGGCCGCCGACCATACTCGCCGACCGGCTCCGCAGTGCCAACACTTGCAGACTCAGCGACGGCGGCACTACCTCAAGCACAATGCTGACCCAGTTGCGGCCGCGCTCCCAGATCTTGCCGGGCAGCGCCTGCCGACCGTGGCTGTCGTCGGTGCGCCGCCCGTCGCCTGCGCCGCCGCTGCCACCACCACCACCACTGCTACTGCCACTGCCACTGCTGCCCTCTCGCAACGCGTCGTCCCACACGTCCGTGTTGGGGTCAATCTCAAACTGGGGGCAGAGCACCGTCACGCGGCTGGCAAACCGGCCGGGCGTCGTCGACGGCGCCGCCAGCGTCACCTTGACCTTTTCGAAAATCGGGTTCTTGAACGTGAGAATGAACTGCACCGGCTTGAGGGGCTCGAGCAAGACCGGTGCAGCGGCAGCAGCAGCAGCAGCAGCAGCGGCAGCAGCGCGCGACGAAGACGACGACGACGACGACGACGGTGGCGGGACGGCAGCAGCGGCACCGCCTACGGACAGCGGCCGGATGCTGATGCTGGGAATGTAGCTGCCGGCGACGAGGCGGATGCGGAAGCGGTTCGTGGTGGACTTGGCATCGGGCTTGCTGATAATGTGGCGACAGAGCGGACAGCGTTTGGACCGCTTCGTGCGCAGCAGCACCGGGATCGGCCGCAGTGCGTCGAGGAAACGCGTGCGGCCGTGCAGGTGGCCCTCGCCGAGGTACGGTGCCTGGGCGCGGCGCTGCTCGCTCGAGACGGTCGCGTCCCAGGCGGCCTCGTCTGCGCCGTCCGTGCTGCTGGCGGTTTCCCCACACAGCCGTGCAATGGCGGCCGACTCGTCCAGCGAGGCCGCCACCAAGCCCTCGGCCTCGTCGCGGGCTTCGCGCATTGTCCGCAGCCGCGACTGGGCGCGACGGTCGAGACGCGACCCGCCCGCCCCCAGGCCGCTCGTGTAGAGGCTCATGATGCGCGACAGCGACGCCGGCGACCCGTAGCCGAGGTCCAAGGAGGCCAGTCCGCCGCCGATGCCGCTGGCGCCGCCGCCGGCCGCCTCGGCCAGTTGGCGCTGGTAAAACTGCCGCAGATGGGCAAACTGGCGCTCGCGGTCGAGGCCGTGCTCGTCGTGTGCGGTGGGGTCCGGGCTGGTCACGGCCGCCACGCCGTCATCGCTTGCCGACAGGGGAATGGCCGTGCCGAGCTGCCGCGGCTGGTCGCGCCGTTCGGGCGGTGTCAGCCGCGGCTTGCCGCCGTTGCGCAGCTTGGCCAGCTGGCCGTGCAGGCCGTTGGCGCGCTCGAACTGGATGCCGATCTCGGTCGAGCACCACTGGCAGTAGCTGCAGCTCAGCACAATGGCGGCGTGGTGTGTCGAGCCGGGCACGGCCAGCGAGGTCGTCGGCGGGTCGAGGGTGGTCGCCGTCAGCGGGGCGATGCAGATGGGGCATTGGAAGCAGCTGCGGGTGCATCTGGGGGGGGGAAGCGGAACACGGTGTCAGCAGCATCAGACCAGTCTCGTATCAGTTCCCTGCTGTCTCACCTGTTGCCCTCGCTCTTCAGGTTGCTCGTCGGCACTTCAAAGAGGCAGCTCGGGCAGTAGTACGTCACAATCTCCTCGGCCACACAGCGCGGACAGCGGATCTGGTGGCAGTCCTCGCAGTACAGCAGGTACTCGAGTGGGAACAGGCTGTAGTTGGCGCGGGGGGACCGCGGGTCAAAGGTGCGGTCGTCGTCGTCGTCATTGTCCGTCTCGTTAGGCGGCGGTCTGGCGTGTCGCGACGGGTCGCCCAGGCCAAAGGGCGTCTTGGGCTCGCGGCCGGGCGCGGCGGCGGGCGCGCCCGCGTCCGAACACGGGCACTGGATGTACGAGTAAGGCGAAAAGGGCGGCGCCATGGTGCACGACGGTAGAGGCAGCGGCCCGCCGTCTGCTCAGGGGACGAAGTCGTGAGCTCCAAATAATTAGCGGTGAACAGCGGCAGAAGCAGCGAAGAAACGCGGGTTGTCCCAATGCGGCAGGCATCTTGGAGCCGCCTTCTTCATCGTTGTTCTGAGCTCGTGACATGGACTTTTGACTTTTACGTTTCGTGGCCTCTTCTTCGTAGCTTCACATCTCCCTCTGCAACGAGACGCCCCCCAACATCGCCTCACCCGCCATGATCCCGCCTGTGTCCACGTCCACGCTTCGGGCGGAATTGTTGAATTGTTGGGAGCCACACATCGGCGTCTTACGGTTGCACAGCGTCTCGCCAATGCACAGGAAAAAAAAACCCCCCCCCAAAAAGAGCGACCATCTGGGCGAAGTCGTGCGACGCTGCGGCGTTTGGGGCTTGGGCGTTTCGCCGGCGGCCCGGCAGAACATTCAGGAGTCTCAAAAGTACGCGCATCCGGGGCAGTCATGCGGATTCAACGGCCATGGCAACGGCATCATGCGCGTACAATCTCCCGTTTGCACTTTATTCTCGTGGACCGGGCGCGTTTCAACGTCTTTCTAGCTTCGGCTAGCCAGTGCGCACGGCTCGCGAGCGAGGATACGAGTTAAAATGACAGGTTGGTGCTCGTGGACCGGCCGGAGCGAGCACCGTTCCACCGCTAGGACCCTCCGCCAGGGCCAAGTGTGCTGACATCTACTCTGGCTGCCGGCGCTGCAACGGTATGATGGCATTGGTGCAGTGAGACTAAGCCAGTCGACATCCCTGGCCGGATACGAGCACGATGCTGCATCTGCCGTGGCATCCGCGCCAGGAGGCCGACGTGATCGGCAGGCAGCACTGGGCAAATTGCCGGCCGGCCGAGGATGTCTGCTCTTTTGGTCTGCCTCGTCTCTACCTCGGTCTCTGTGCGCCATGCGCCATCGGCATCGGCGAGAAGCGAAAAGAGCACCCCGCCCGTTGTCGCCGATGGCAACCATTGTGATGTGCAGATATGCCCAGACCCGCTGCTGGAGACATTTCCCGTGAGATATCCATGGCTGCTAGCCGCCCGTCTTGGGCTTAGCGGCCGCCATCATTGCCCAACGTGGATAGCGATGGCATCATGCGTGAAATGAAATAGGGGAAGTTGGCCCAAAAAGACGATCAGTGCAGAGCTGAGCAACTCGACACGAGCAATGGCCGCGCTTGTGTGTTTGCACGTTTGGGAATCCCATGCCCAAAGCGGGCAATGCGGCGGTCGAGGAGGAGAGCTGGGATCCCAGGGCTTGGTGCGAGACAAGCACCGATCGGCGAGTGGCTGGGATACGCATGCATCGCCGTGCTGCTATGCCGGAAGCGGGTGGTATACCTGATGCCAGGGCATCCTGTTTCCTGCGTCCGGCAGCATGCATCCATCCTGATATGCTCGCGCGCGTTCCGGCCACTCACATCGAGATGCAAGTCTGGGCCGGAGGCCGAAAGGTGCAGGCGGCGGTGGTGGGTGGTGGGTGGTGGCGATCCACACGTCCCTCTCCACCCAGGTCGCATCAGCCATGTCTCACTGCCTTCCGCCGAGTCACGATAAGAGAGAATGTGAGAAAGACGGTGACAGGTGACGCGGGCGGTGGGCGGCCAGGGGGCCAGGGCCTAAAGGCCAAAAAGCCAGTGGACCAAAAGGCCAATGGGCCAAAAAGGCCAATGGGCCAGGGCCGCCGGAGTGGCCATGGTGCTATTCGACGGGCCTGTTGCGTTTTCGGCCCTTCAGCTGCCATCATAGCCAGTCGCACGGTGCACGGGGTAAGACGAGACCCAAAACAGGCGGCCTGCGGCGTATTGCCAGTGTTTGCGGTGGAGCACTGGCGCCACGCCTGTTGGGCAGCGGCCGACGTGGAAGCTGGAAGCAGGCTGGGGCGTGCAGCTGTCTGCGTGCATTTCTTGGTTCTGCTGGGGCCTGCTCGGTCCTGCTGGCTGGGTTTGCCGTCGGCTGCGTGGCCGGCGTGTCTGCTGGCTGGGCCATCCTGGATCGTCTGGCTACGAAGCAGGGAAATTTCAAGCTCAACGTCGGCCTAGGCAGAACACGGCCATAGCCTGACGACCCCTGTCGACGCCCAGCCCCCGACGCGGCTGCACCGCTCGTTTAGACCGGCGCCACCCCACTTGTTCAGCTGCAACTGTCTGTGGCATCGCACAAAGGGCCAGGAGCTCGCGGGAGGAGTGTGCAGCGGCGCTGGGCAGAGCAAGATACAGAATCTGAGTGGCGCAACGGTGGGGATATTGCTCCAAGTGGGCTCTGCATACGAGATTGTGCTCCCTGGCGGACGAGCTCTTTCTTGTTCTCGTCGCCAGCCGTTCTTCTGCAGCTCTTCTGTTTCTTTTCTGGCATCGAGGAGAAGAATCTCCTGGTGGTGGCTGGACGACGACGACACTCGTTTATCACATTCGAAGCGGCCGAAGCTGGTCAACTGGTCAACTAGTCAAAGCTGGTCAAGCATTGCCATCCCTCGATCTGACGGGCCACCATCCAACGAGCACGAGAGCTGGCTCTCAGCGGCTCTGCCACCATGGCTCTGCCACAACACACCGGCCTCAAGCGCTGGGACGGCAAGGCCAAGACGAGCCACGACTGGGACAGTCTGCACCAGGTGGGCACTTTTCTTTTTCACAGCTCGTCGCCTCGCCGCTCGTTAACCACCAGCAGGACCCCGATCTCTGGTTCCGCCATGGCAACTGCCTCGTCCACCTCTACCCCCGCGGCCAGGCGCGCCGGGGACCGACCCTGCGCGTGCCCTTCTCGACGCTGCTGGCGGCCCAGTGCCACCCACTGGAGCGCTTCGTCGCCCGTGGCCCGCCCGAGGACGCCGCCGGCGACGCCGCGTCCCACTCGCTCTCGACGGCCGACTACCGCGCCCGCGTGCGCCGCGGCGGCCGCGTCGACCTCTACATTCCGCCGCCGGCCGGGGCCGACCTAGACCAGGTCCTCAGCCACCACGTCGCCGTGCGCAACCTGTTTGCGTGGGTCTTTCGGCGGCCGCTGGTCGGCGAGCACCTCGGGCCGGCACTGGTCGGCCTGCTCGACACGATGCGTACGTTCCGCGCCGCCGACTGCGACAATGAGCAGGAGCTGCTGGCCTACGCTGCCGAAGTGGGCTACCTGCAGATGATGGGCCAGCCTGACTACGCCATGGGCGTGCTGCAGCTGGCCGAGGCGACGCAGCAGCGCGCGCTCTACCTCGAGGCTTTTGCGCACTGCGTCGGCCTTTACGGTCAGCTCTACCTGGGGACCGAGTACGCGCACGTCAGCGCCACGTCGCGGCGGCTGATCCGGCGCGCCCGCCTCGAGATGGACGCGCGGCTCGGCGCCGCCAGCACGATGCTGCAGACCTTTCTCGAAGACGCGCTCTCCGACGCGCACCTCGGCCTGCCCGCGGCCGCCCGTGCCCACCTCGACCGCTTCCGCGCCTACGTGCTCGGCTACTACACGACGCGCATGGGCGTCTATCCGCCGCCGTCGGTGGACGCGCGCAGCACCATCTTTGGGCCGCGCGTGTTCCAGACGCTGGCGGCCGACTTTGGCGCGCTCTACGACTACCTCGTCGACGAGGACTACACCATTGCGGCTGCCATTCCCGCTGGTGCCCAGGGCGGCGTGTGCGTGCTACAGAGCGTCGAGTCGTTTGACGAGCGCCACGGCTATCCGTCGCTGCCGCATCCGCTGCCGCTGCTGCCGGAAATGGGCACGGCGCGGCGCAGCAGCCACGGCGACGGCGTGGTGAGCATTGTAGGCGGCGGCGGCGGCGGCGGTGGACGTCGGCGAATGGGCGGCTGGTTCGGCGGCAAGACGTTGGACCGAACGCTGCACAAGACGGTCGACAAGCTAAAGCGGCTGCAGAGTCGGTCGCAGAAGCTGCGGCCCGGCAAGCGGCTTCTGGTGCACGCGGCCCTGCTGCGGGCGACGCAGACGCGCCGGCCCGAGGTGTCGCAGAACGAGCTCGTCTGGGCGTACCGGCGCTTCGAGGAGGAAGAGGCCCTGGCGCCGGCCAAGGCGGACCGCGGCGACAAGACGGCCCGGCTGCCTAAGATCTCCACGGTGGACGCGCGCAAGGTGCGCTGGATCCTGATCTACGCGGTGCACCAGACGCTGCGCAACTGCTATCTGCCGCCGCCGGCCGCCGTGCGCCACGCCGGCGACGTGCCGTACCACGTGAGCATCTCGACCGCACACCTACCGCCGTGGGAGGACGAGGCCGGCCGCAAGCAGCCAGACCGCATCTCGCGGCGGCTGACGGTTCTGTCGACCGCGTCGCATGTGCCGTTGCCGGAGACGGTCGATGTTACCCACGAGCCGGGATCGCCGACGGCCGGCTCGGAGCACGAGGACGGCGCGCCGACCTTTTCGCTGGACATCCAGCCCGACATCGACTACCTCGGTCTAGCTAACCGGCGTGAGCCCGCCGGCGTCGAAACGGTAGCAGCGGCCGGCAGCAGCCCGGTCGAGGTCGAGGTCGTGCCGCGGACGCGCAGCCTGACGCGCAGCCTGTCGCGCAACGCGGCCATCCGGCGGTCGCTGGTCCTCTTCCGCAGCAACAGCACGCGGCGGGCGAGCGCGGCCGTCCCGGGCGGCCAGGAGGACCTGCAGGCGCAGTGGGAGGAGTTGACGGGCCACCTGCCGCCGTCGCCGTCCAAGTCGCCCCGGCCCGTCTCTCGCCAGTCGTATCGCGAGATTGTGGTCTACGGCTACGGCAACGGCATGCAGGCCGGCAGCATGGCTGTACCGGCAGCCGTGGGCGGTCCAGAAGGCGACAGCATGCCTTCGCCGACGACGGCACGCACACTTTCGACGGCATCGACCAATTCCAACACGTCGGCGGCGTCGGCGGCGACAGCGAGCAGCACGGCCACGGCAGAGAGTGCAGAGACGGCGGCGACGGCAGTGTCTGCACACAGCGACAAGGCTACTACGACGGCTGTGCACGTCCTGGACGTGACGACCCCCTCTCGCAGCCGCCCGCAGCGCCGCTTCAGCGTCTACGGCGGCGGCGACGAGTACGCCCAGTACGCCGTGGTGGTGCCGCCCGTGCCGCCCATCCCATCGATGCCGACGTCCATGTCGATGCCGATACCCGAACGGCCGCATTCGGCGCACCAGGCGCAGTACGTGCGCCGGCTGGACAGTGTGCGCGAGGTGCCGCTGGAGATGCGCGACGGCGAGGTCCTGGTGGCGGCAGCGGCGGCGGCGAAGGGGCCGATGAAAAAGGGCAAGGCGGTGCGGCACAGCAGCTACCACGGGCTGCACTACGACACAGGCTACCAGGGCCACGACCACGGCCTCGACCACGGCCGGCGGCATCACAGCTACCAGGCGCGCAGCAGCGACGTGCAGCCCGAGTGGGAAAAGTTCTCGGGTCTGGGCGGCCACACGGTGCTGCCGCCGGCGCGGGGGTGATCAGTCCTTGCTGGATTCCTCATTACCGTGCATTCCCCTGTTTTTTCTCTTTCATCTCTTTTCTTCACCTCTTTTCTTTACCTCTTCATCTCTTTCCTTTCTCTCCTTCTCATCTCTCTCTACATCTCCTTTGTCTTACTGATACCCATCCTAATGCATTTGGCTTGTTTCCACAGGCGTTTCCTTCACACTCATTGCATAGTAGTACTTTTGATAGCACGCCCTCCGGCCATGTTGACGAACAATTTACATTCCGTTTCCAAGATGCTACACTGCAGGCGAGCTGTCTTGCCAGAAGACGGCTACTCGGCCTTGTCGGCGGCCAGCGCGCCGATAATCTCGCGGCCGGCCTGGTACGTGATGATGGCGGGAAAGACGATCCAGGCGCCGCTGCTGGGTCAGTACACGTGACAAGACCAGGCACGGCCAAAACGCACTTGGGAATGATCCAGAGAAAGAGCAGCGACAGCGCGTCGTTGTGCCCAATGTTGTCGAAGCCGGAAAAGGCCTCGTTGAGCCAGTAGAGGAGAGTCTTGCTGAGCGTCATGACGACGCCCGCAAACAGCCAGACGAGCGCACGCGCCGCCGGCCGGCCGCGCAGGACACGGGGCTGACCGGCCGCCGCTGGCGCGCTGCTCTGCCACCACTGCCAGAGGTACGCCAGGTAGAGCGCCGTCTCGGCCACGTTGAGTGTGCTCTGGGCGCCAGCAAAGCCGTCGTGGGCGAGCCAGCGCTTCCAGCCGTAGACGTGGTCGACGGTGCCGTAGAGCGCGTACGGCTGGAAGACGGGCCAGTGGAGGGCGCCGCCGGGCATGGAGAGCGGGCGCAGCAGGACGTAGCCGCAGTCCCAGACGACGAGGGGGACGGAGATGGCGAGCCAGAGGAGGGTGAGCGTGGAGGGAGTGTGGGAGAAGGAGGATGGGGAAGAAGACGGTGAGGAAGAGGGGGAGGAGGGAGAGGTCGGGGCCGTCGACGAGGCCGACAAAGGCAGTGGCTTTCGTCGCGGCGCCGGTTTCCGCACCGGTCCTGCCGAGGAGCGTGGCCGGGCCGAGGGTGTCGGCGGCGGTGGGACATCTACGCCAGAGGCGGAGCGTGTGAGGACCATGGAGGGCGGGTTGTCGTGGAGGCGTGTGTGAAGATGGGAAGCGAGACGGATGAAGCAAGACAACGCGAATGCACCAGCGGTAGGACGAGTGGAGCCGGAAGTAAACAGTGCCAAACGCTAGTGCCGATCCAGACGTCACAGAACCTACGTGATGGCGGGGCGTGCACTGTACGGTGTTTTGGTGCGTTTGATGGAGCTGGACGAGTGTTCTTGTCGTCTGCGTCCGATGAGTGAACAGGTCCGACAACGCTGCGTGCCGACAGTGATCGTGTCTGTCTAATGGGCGTATCCAATGCCCTGCCCGGTCCCAAAACAGCGAGTATCGGCATGTATCGAGAAGTGCATAGTGTATTAGGCTAGACTATTTTCTAACAGCAGCAATGACACAGCGTCCGCGAACAGATACCGAGGAAACATCCTCTGTTTCCGTTGAAGACGCGGTCTCTCAGGCTGTCTCCGCCACGGATCTGGCGGTAGTTAGAACAGGAACCGCCTGTCGACCAAGGAGCGCCCCCATCAGACACGTCCTCATCCCCCCACGTTGCGGCCACGGAAACACCTATGTGCCGCGACCTGGACAGTAATTGGTATTGCTATCGCACCGAGGTAGATTTGTGCCGATGATTAGGTACCTGTGACCAATGTGTGGTGTCCGGAAACCCCTGAAACACCCGCACAAAACAAGGAGTAATTAGGACTTTGCGCATTCTCTAGAGGTACACAGACACAGACAACAATCAACCTGTTACCCGAATACCATCTGACCATTGACGGGTTCTCCTACTGAAGAACAGCACGGAGAGAGCAGTCCTCTAGGACACGACAAACAACGCCGTTCGACTGGATACGACACTAACACGTGAGCGGGGCCGCGCGGGGCAACTGGACCGACGCTTAAGCGTAAGCTCTGGGCGGCACCCGTCCACATGCTCGATGCAGCAGGTAGCCATAGCCTTCCGTGTATGTGTGTGCGCGCCTCTTGACCGTGCCCGGCGAACAACAGGCCATATTTTCCCACTGGCCAGGACGAGCACGCGCACGAATGCGCACGATTTGTCAGTACACTACAGTGCAGCTTTGTTTGGCGGTGGCGCAATCGTTGGAGCTGTCTTGCCCTGTTGGGGGGGGTAAAGAGGGAAAGAGCGAAAGAGCGAGAGGAAGGAGGGGAAAGCTGGAGCATGCACTGTCTGCCCCATCGCCTCGCACGCGTGCCCCAGGCGAGACCAGGACGGCCACCAACGGGCAGGTGCCTGCCTATGGTCTTTTATGGTCTTTTGTGCGGCGCTTTGTTCGAATAGATCCATTTCTTCGTGTCGTTTGTTGTCACTTTTCCGTGCTGTTTCTGTCCCTTTCGTCTCTGCCATCTCTTGTCCTCTGTCGTCTGTCGTCTCCGGACTCATTCGTCTGCCTCCGTCCGCCTCCGTCCGCCTCCCTTATCGATCGTCACCTGCTATCTCGCCCTCGTGCTGACACTGTATTGATGTCAGCGACACCTTTCGGCCACTCTTCCGTGCGTCATCCGCATTTCCGTCGCCCAACGCAAAACACTGTCGTCCTGAGCTCCAAACGCTTTAAACGCTTCACAACACCGCCAAACAAACGCTTCTCTGCCGTCGCCATCGGCCAACGACACCGCCAACTGTTACGCCCACTGTCCGCTGCCAGCCGCTTCCTTCTCTTCCCCGGAAGCTCGACACACGCACTGCCCAGCATTCACTCGGTCCAGAGGTCTGCCCAGCCACCCGTTTCCCTGTTTGCCTGTTCCAAAGTTTCTGCCCCATCATTCACGCTGACGGCCCACAGCTGCCCCCATGAGCACTGCCGCCACCCGCAAAAGGTAAACCAGTGATGAAAACAAAAAGTACGGTCCCGCGCACCACAAGATCCCTCTCTGCTTTCTTCCTTTTGCATCCTCTCGGCTCCAACACACCGGCTGACCTGTAGCAGACACGCATCACGGCAAAGCTGGCCAGTCTGTGGCCGACCTCACGCGCGATCCTCCGACCGGTCTTTCGACCCCCCTCCTCTTGAGCATGCCTCCGCTCAGCGCCAAGATCGACCGCATCAAGAAGCGCTGGAAGAAGTCGCGCGATGCCTCTGTTCCGTCCGCCTACGCCGTCCCGGAGACGTCCACGTCCGACGTGGCCGCCGCCGTAGCGGCTGCAGCTGCAGCGAACGATGCGGTCTATCCTCGCGCCATGACCGACGACCCGACTGTCTGTCTCCCGGGGCCGCAGGCACAGCCTGTGCCCGTGAAGAGTCTGTCCATCAGCGACCAGTACGGCTTGGTGTACAATGGCAGCAGCGCCATGAGCTGGAAGCCCCTTTTGCCCACGACAGTCTCCGTCCCGGTGCCGGCTTGTCTGTCAGTTACCCGTCTCGTTGGGGACACACTCTGCTCCATGGCTGACTCTTCTTTTTTTAGCGAATCCTACGACCACGCGTCCCATCAGGCCTGTCCGCCCGCTCCGCTGACGAGCGCGCCCAAGCGGGCGTCCTTTGCCGACGAGAACGCGCGGCTGCAAAGAGCCATCAAAGAATTCGAATCCAAATCCAAAGCGACGCCGCCGAGTATGGCGCCGCTGACAAGCAATGGCGAGCCCAACCCGCTGTGGACTTATGGGCCGCATGCCCGGCCCTTTGGCGACTGGTGGAGCGACGCACTGCGGGACAGCGGCAAGGACATGTTGCGGGAGGTTGCCCGCGTCCTCTGTCCGGCCCAGGCCGGGGCCACCGTCTCCAGCCCCCGGGCGATGCAAGCCATCTCCCGCCAGCTGGCCCAGTTCACCTGCAGCCACTGTCGCCACGTCATGCCACTCAACGCCGCCGACGCCATTACGTCGCTGCAGGCCATGATCACCGAGGGCCGGGTGATCTCGGGCTACGAATGCCCCGGCTGCAAGCTTCTCAACTGTCCGGGCTGTGGGTGTGATGTGGCCGTTCGCACGGCCTATGAAAGTATGGCCATGAGCCGTATCATCAGCGTCGACAATCCATCGGCCGCTGCGGTCTCGCCCAACGGGCCCCCTACGATCCTCCCGGACAAGATTCCGACCATCTCGCCCTGCTGCGACATTGGCCGTCTCATGCTCATTGTGGCCCTCTGCTGCGGCACGACCTGTCCAGAGGCGCCGACCGCCGTGGCGCCGGCCGAGAACCGGCATGCCTTTCATCTGTTTCGGGGGTCCAAAAAGACCAAAGGCCACGCGGCCCACGCCAGTCTGGAGTCGTACGTGGCCACCGCCAAGAGCTCGCCAGAGGCCAAGGGCCACGCCAAGAGCAAGTCTCTCCCGGGCAAGCCGTTCTCGGGCAAGCCGGTCCTGAGCACGCCCGAGACGGACACGCCCGAACCAGGCACGCCGATCACGGGCAATGCGGCGCCGACCACGCCGTCCAGCAAGAAGGCGTACAAGTTTGCCACGCCCAGCGGCGTCGGCTACGGCGGCTCCGATGTGTGGTCGATGATGCCGGGCCCCAGGAAGCACGACGCGGCTGAAGCCACGGGCACAGCTCTGACCGAGGACGGCAAGTACCAGGTGTACTTTCTCATGCTCTGCCGCCTGCTGCCACGGCCCGGGAGCGGCACCACGTTTGACGAGCCGTCGGCCGAGCTGGCGGCGCTGCTGCGCCAGATTCTGATGCGCAGCCCTCTGCTGACCAAGGCGGCGGAGCTGCTGCGCAACACGTCAATTGTGGACATTACCGAGCGGTACGCGCTGTACAATGCGCTGTGGCAGTTTGTGGGCACGCTGTGCGCGCGGCCGTTTCTGGCGGCGGTGGTGACGCAGCCGCGGATCCTGTTTCCTGACCACGAGCAGCTGGTCCAGGCGTGCTTTGCGACGCCGGAGCAGGCCATGGCGGCGGCGATGCACGCCGAGACGACGCGGGAGCGGGGCCGCGACCAGCAGCGCGAGACGAGCGAGCCGCTGGCGGTGCTGGTCCAGCTCATTGGCGCGCTGTGCGGCTTCGTGCTCCAGCAGTCGGCCCAGCACAGCTCCGAGTACCTGGCAGGCGACGGCGCGCAGACACTGGTCATCTGCCGCAACTGGAAAGCCCTGGGTGAGCGGCTGGCGACGGCGGCACAAGGACAGGTGGAGGCGACGAAGACGGGCGCCGCGGGAGGCCACGCCGGAAGCCGCACGCGCAAGGCGAGCCAGCTGGCCGAGGAGCGGCGGAGGGCGGAGCAGGTGACGCAGTGGCACCGCGAGCACTGCCTGGGGGACGTGGCGGACGACAAGGTGTTGGGCAACAGCTACTTTGCGGAGCTGGCACAGGCGGCCCCGGCGGCGACGTCGCCGCCGGGGCGGATGAAGCGGCTGATCAACGACGTCAACGTGCTGCGCCTGTCGCTGCCCGAGGGCATCTACGTGCGGCACGCGTTGTCGCGGCTGGACATGATGAAGGCGCTGATTGTGGGGCCGCGCGGGACGCCGTACGAGAACGGGCTGTTTGAGTTTGACATTTTCTGTCCGCTCAGCTTTCCGCATATGCCGCCGCTCATGCGACTCAAGACGACGGGGCAGGGGACGGTGCGGTTCAACCCGAATCTGTACCAGGACGGGACGGGTGAGTTGGAGGGACAGACGGTCCAGTGGACAGACGACGATTTGCTGACAAACAGTGTGCCTGTCGCTGCTGGGGACCTGGGGCCGGGGCCAGTCGTGGGACGCTGAGAACAGCACGCTGCTGCAGGTGCTGGTGTCGATCCAGGCCATGGTGTTTTGCGAGGAGCCGTACTACAACGAGCCGGGGCGCGAGGCGCGGCTCGAGCCGGCGGCCAGCGCGCAGGAGAACGCGTATCTGCAGGCTTGCACGGTGCAGCACGCCATGGTGTCGTGGCTCAGCATGCTGGCGCCGGCGGGCGGACAGGCGGGTGGACAGGCGGGACAGGCGGGCGGGATGGTGCTGCCAGACATGGCGGTGTGGGAAGACGTGGTGCGGCAGCACTTTGCGACGAACGCGGCAGCGATCCAGCAGAGGGTGGCGGCGTGGGGACTCGCAAGCCCGCGCGTGCAGCAGCTGACGGCGGAGCTGCAGCGGACCGGGTTTGTCTGATGGAGTGCGAGAATGAGAGAGGGCGCTGGGATCACGGTGTTGGAACGGGGAACGTGGGACATGGTACATGGGACATGGACAATACCCGTTGGTTTAGATTGGAATAATATATCTGCAGTCTCTGTTACAACGGCGGCCCAAAGGGATCGGCCAGCGCGGCGGCGACTTTGCGGCGCTTGGGCTCGGGGACGGGGCCGTGGCCGGGGCCGTGGGCGACGTCGGCCAGCTTGTGGCCAAAGACGGCGCCGTCGTCGGGCCGCGCGCCCGTGGTGTAGGCCTTGACGGCGCCCTCGCGCTTGGCGGCCTGCAGCGCGACCAGATCCCAGCGGTCCGGGTCGTGGCAGGCCTTGAGCTTGCGCAGCAGCGGCTTGATCAGGCCGTTGCTCAGCGGCTGGCCCCAGTAGTCGGTCAGGCGCTCGGGCGGCTCGGCGGCCAGCAGGGCCTCGCAGTCGGCCAGCGCGGCGTCGAGGCGGTCGCGGACAGACGGGCCGGCGATGGTGTCCCAGGAGGGGGTGGTGGAGGTGGAGGCGGAAGCCTTTTTCTTCTTGGACCCAGTCGTTGTCGTTGTCGTCGTCGTCGTCGTTGTCGCCGGTGGCGGCGGCGGCGGAACGGCCAGGGCGACGTCGACAAAGCGGTCGGCCAGCGGGCGGTCGGCGAGGCGGAGGGCGGCCAGCATGATCTGGGAGGGGGCAAAGTGGAAGTAGGCGTCGGTGATGAGCGGGCTGCACTTGAGGATGTCGCGAGCGCGGTGGTGGGCGGCGGCGATGCGGTGGTCGTCGGGGGGGTTGTCCCAGGGGGGCAAGGTCGTCGAGGTCGTCTCGGGGGTGGTCGTCGTCGTCTCGGCTGCTGCCCGCGCCGCGTCTGCTTGCTGCCGCAGCGCCATCACGGCCCCCTCGAGCGCCCGAAAGGGGTGGTGCACGTCAAAGGCGAAGCGCAGCCCCTGGCAGAGCAAGAACTCGCCCGCGCGCACGTCGGCGGCCGTCGTGTGCGGGAACTGGTGCGCAAACCGGTCGAGCGTGTGGTAGACGCCCTCGGCCTTGGCGCCGAAAAAGAGGGCCGTCTTGTACAGGGCCGCGGGCGGGTACGTCATGAGGCTGTGCGTCACGTAAAAGCGCCGGAAAAAGACGGCCGCGGTCGCCTGCACGTCGGTCGGCTGCACCGTGAAGCGGCCGGCGCGCAGCAGCTCGACCGTGTAAAAGTCGAGCAGCAGGCGTTCCTCGGCGGGCGTCAAGAAGCCGTCGGGCGGGACGGGGCGGGCGTCGGCGTCTGCGTCGGCGTCTGCGTCGGCGTCTGCGTCGGGGTCGGGGTCCGCTCCAGCCTCCTCGGCCGCCTCCTCGGCCCGGCGCTGGCGGGCGGCCGTGATGGAGGCGCGGGCGAGCGTGTTGGTCTGGGTGCGCAGGTCGGCGAGCTGGGCCGGGGAAAAGGACCAGAGGCGGAACTGCGAGGAGGCGCGGTAGACGGCGTCTTCCGAGGCCATGGTGGGGGGGTGTAGGGGTAGAGGAGGAGGAGGGGTGTCGAGGAGTGTCGAGGAGGTCAAGAAGTAGGTTAAGAAGAAGGTCGAGAAGGGGTCAAGGAGTGTCGAGTAGTCGAGAAGAATCAATCTGGAGAGTAGCTTGGTCCACGTCACACGTTCGTATCGGATCAACGCGGTCGGCCGTGGACGCGGGCCATGACGCGTCGAGAGGATGCCGTGAAAGGTCCACGTTGGACGTTGAAGAGCTTCGTCGACGGAGCACTCCATATGGAGTCGACCCCACATTTCTATGGGTGGTCCGTGCACTGCTACGACTGCCGGATAAAGTCATATCTCGTGTTCTTACTACATACAATACTCTTGTCCAGCGACATGGCCATCTTACACATCTGCCTGCTCGTCCCGCATCCCTAGTAGCCCACCTCTCGCTTCATCGGCGGTGGCGGCGGCGGCTTCTTGGCCCGCGACGGCGGCGGCGGCGGCGGCTTGCGCAGTCCCATCGCGACGTTGCTGCTCGTGCGACTCAGACTGCCGTAGCTCGTGGCCGGCGACGTGCTGCGCTCTCCGCTGCCGTTGCCCCAGTCCGGACTCGTGCTGCGCCCGCCGGCTCCGCCACCACCGCTGCTGCCGGCGCTGCCAGGCTCGTCCCCGTCGTTGCTGCTGCTGCCCGTGCTGAGGTAGCTGTTGTGCGTCTGGGCGCGGCCGACGGGGCGGAGGCCGTTGCGGAGGGACGCGACCACGGTGGCGGCCGGCGGTGCGGGTGACGGTGACAAGGCGGCGGCCGACGACGACGACGGGCCATAGGCGCTGCTGGCGCGCGACAGGGTCGGCCGGGGCGGCTGCTCGGGGGCGTACGTGTTGGCGTACGAGTTGGCGTACGTGTTGGCATAGTTGCTGCTGCTGCTGGCGGGGCTGCCGACGCTGGCGACGCGGGGGCTGGCGCGGATGGCCATGCCCTCCTGGTAGGAGCGGGCCGTGTTGGAGCGGCTGCGGGTGGTCGGAGGGGCGAGGCCGGCGCCGAGGTTGGCGCCGAGGTTGGTGCCGGCATTGGCGCCGGACGTCGGCCTGGGGCTGGGAGTCGCCGGCACACCCCCGGGCCACGCGCGCTGGGCCCGCCGCAGTTCGTCGACGGCGCGCTCGTGAAAGGCCAGCTGGCAGGCGAGAAAGGCGGACAGGTCGCGGACGCTGTCGGCCTCGGCGTCCTGGATGTCCTGCATCCGCCGCAGCACGTCCTCGTTGCTCTCCTCGTACTTTGCGCGCTGCGTGCGCAGCTCCTCCTCGACGCGGAAGTCGTCGCGGCGCGCCTTTTGCATCTTGCCCAGGCTAGTGTCGTAGGCCAGCCGGCGGCTCTCGAGCTTCTTGCGCGCGGCCTGGTACTCCTTGAGCATGGCCAGGCTGCGGTCGAGCGAGGCGAGCCAGGCGTCGGTCGCGGTGGCGACGTACTGCTCCTGGGCGGCGGCCACGTACTCGTTGGCGCGGCCGACGACGGCGAGGCAGGTGCCAAAGGTCGAGTCGGGCGCAAAGTCGTCGCCGTGGCCGACCATGGTGCGGCCGAGATAGCTGCCGGGGAGGCCCTTTTCGTGGTCCTCAAAGACGTCGCTGCGGCGGCCGGCCCACTTGATGTAGGCGGTCATAGATTTCTGGAGACGGTCCATGCCTGGGGGGGGGGGGGGGGTTAGAGGGGGGAGTCAAGAGGTGAGAAGCGCAGGGGGAGAGGAGGAGAGAGAGGGAAGAAGAGGTCCGTCAGACGCACCATCATAACGAAGCGCCATCTCCGTCTCGAGCATCTTAAAGTCGTCTGTCGTCGTCGTCTTGGCCTCGCCGCCCATCTTCTCGCCGGCCCATTGCCGGGCGCGGTCGATTTTCTTTGTAAAGTTCATGTTCAAGGGAAGAGGAGGGAGATATCGAGGATTGGCAATGGAACAAAGTCGAGAGGAACGGGAACGAGTCGAGAGAAAGGTCAAGCACAGTCGAGAGCGCTCCAATATGCACGGCAAGCGAGAGATGCGCTGCAGACAATCGTATAGAGAGAGGAAGAAGAAAAAGAAAAAAGGCCAGAAGCCACGCCGTCGTAAAAGAACCCAAGAACCCAATTCCGCGTCACCAAATTCCAGCGGCTGGTTCCAGGCCCGGAGGGGTTGGGAGTGGCTGTCCAGCCAATCTACAGCATACGTGGGACCGCCGCCAGGGGCAGCGCCAACGTACTCGTAGCGCATCGTCTGCGCGCCGCCCGCTTTGGTTCTCCGCTTCGCTCCAGGGGTCAGGAGGTGTGGCGATTCGTACTCGTATAGGCGGCGGCTTGGTCGTGTGCGGACGCCCACGGCCGTACGACGGGCCGGCGGCCCCTATTCCAGCGCTCTCGTCGCGCCCTCGTCACGGCACCCGACCAACGACGTGTTTTGGGGGGAGGGTTCTTTCGTTTTCCAAACCGCACACGTCGAGTTTCACGCCCGATGGCTGGTCACCAATCGACCTCGGCCAATCCAAAGCGTAAGATACAGCGTGCCGGTATCAAAGTACCTCTGTAACTCGCTTGGCGGGACAACAACTCAAATTGCTGGCAACTCCCTACATTCCCCTGATTGCACAGCCTCGTTTACACGTTTGATTGGCTTTATTTCTGGTTTTATTTTGTCGCTTCCTGTTTCTGTCGTATCCATGGGCCAATCAAGTTGTGGTGGGCCCAAGTTGGAAAATCGAGCGATGAGTAAGCAGTCGTTGTCAGTCCACGGGGAGTACAATTAGGTCAATAAAAATGATATGCATGTACTAGGAGGATGATAATACATGCACCGGAAACATGTCTGGAACAGTTAACCCCGACGACTTGTCGCTCTGTCGGGCCCAACGGACACATCCAACTCCGGCGAGTCGTGCATAATCTGTGCATATTTCTTCATGCACGGCTCCACCCAACGCTCATTGCAACGCTTGTCTGTTGATTAGCTGGCTGCACTCGAGCAAAAAGGCAGCACGTCTTCACGTGCCGGCCGCATTGCCCTGCATCTCCACTTTTCGCGTCGTCTCCTTTTTGTGGTATTGACAACGAGCCCGTACCAGGGAACGGAACCGGTCGAATCGTTCGATCCACTCGTCTGATTTCTTTTCCCTCGTTCACGTTCCCGACCAGCCAGACTCGCCCTGCTTGATCCGACGGATCCGACGCTGCGCCGACAAGGAGACGACGGACGACGAGCGACAAGCGACGCGAGACGACGACGACAACGACCGGCATCGACATTGCCCAGGACAGAATTGTCCCGACATCCCCGAACCGCCGCGCTGTCGCACCGCCTCGCCATGTCGACCTCCTCCCTCCTCTGGGCCGCGGCGCTCGCCCTGGCGGCGCCGGCCATGGCCCACGAGCACCAGGCCAATGTGATTCCGGAAGGCCAGACGACGACGGAAGAGCCGATTGTGAGCAGAGGACGAGACGCAGGACGAGACGCAGGACGAGACGCGGGACGAGGAGCGTTGGGCTGACCGTTAGGACGCGACCCTGTGGGTGCACATGGGCCTGCAGATGTTTGTCTGGGGGATGTTGTTTCCTCTGGGCATGGTGTTGGGCGTGAGTGTTTCCGTTGTCTTTGTTTCGTCTCCGTCTTACCACCGGATAGCTCGTCAAAAGCCGCTGGCATGTCCCGCTCCAGGTCTTCAACACCGTCCTCACCATTGTCGGCTGGGTCCTCGGCCACGCACACAAGGGCCGCCAGTTTGTCGGCAACAACGTGCACGGCAAGTTTGCCTCGATCCTCGCCCTCCTGCTGCTCATCCAGGTCGTCGTCGGCATCTACCTCAAGCTGCACCTCGAGCGCGGCTGGCACGGCCGCTACATCCGCCCCGCCGTGCGCCTCGTGCACAGCGTCGTCGGCAAGGCCTTTCCCGTCGTCGCCTGGGTCCAGCTCGTGTTTGGCGCCATCACCGCGCTCGGCTTCTGCCAGGGCGACCACCTGGGCCAGTGCGCGGCACACTTTATCATGGGCGGCGCCTTTATCGCCTACGGCATCCTGCTGACCGTGCTGCTGCTCGTCGGCCAGGTCTGGCTGCGCCGCACCGGCCGCTCGCCCGAGTTCTTCGACAGCTCCGTCATTGCCGCCTGGGGCTGCGTCAACACCTTTACCGAGCACCACTGGGGCACCGCCTGGGTCAAGAATGATTGGCAGCACACCACCATGGGCATCATCTGGTGGAGCGCCGGCCTGGCCGGCATGTGGCTCAGCCGCGCCCGCGACGGCCGCCCGCAGCGCAACTTTGTGCCCGGATTTGTCATTCTCGTCACCGGCTGGGCCATGTCGGCGCACCCGCAGGCGCTCATGATCAGCGCAGCCACGCACACCATGTTTGGCTACACCCTCATGACGTGCGGCCTCGCGCGCATCATCGAGGTGGCCTTTGTGCTGCGCGACCGCAACAGTCTGTCGGCCGACCTGACGGAGATTAGCAGCTTTCAGCACATTCCCGTGTTTGTACGTGTTCTCTCTCGGTCCCACCTCTCGCGTTCGGCTTTCCCCTAACCAGACAGCTCCTCTACGCGGCCGGCTTCCTCTTTATGGGCGCCACCGAGGAACAGATGCAGCTCGTGTCCGAGTCTGGCCTCGACCACGTCGCCTACATTCTCATCCTCTTCAGCCTCGCCTTTTTGCTCTTCCTCTTTGTGCACGTGCTCATCCACCTGTACGACCGCACCGCCAACGCCGAGCTGCTGGCGGCCAGCCGCCGTCGCCACGCCGAGACCGAGGCCGCCGCCGAGACGGCGCCGCCGACGACGACAGCCCGGACGCACCCGCGGCTCCACGGCCACATCCCGACGGAGAGCCGCGAGCTGCGCGACGTGCAAGAGTTTGAGCTGGGCGATCTGGCCAGCGGCGACGAGGACGAGGACGAGGGCTTCCTCGGGGACGAGGACGAGGAGCAGGCGTCGCGCCGCAAGCTGCTGCGCCAGGACAGCGACGACGACACGCTGGTGCACAGCACGGCGGCAAACGGACATGCATAGGGGAGAGAGAAAGTCATTCTGGGTTTGGCGTTGTCGGAATGGTTCATATGCGAGGGATTGGTTTAGTATAAAGTGCAAGAGTGAAAGCTGTATAGTTACAGAACATGAGAGAGTAGTGTAATGAAGACCCACTTGGCTCGGGATTCCCAAAGTCCGTTTCCTACTCCGTCGACGTCGCCCTCCTCTGGGGGGAGAGCACTTTGCCGCCGACAATGCTCTGGCTCCGGTATCCGTCTGCGCGCCGGGACGCGGCTGTCGAGGGCGCCCATGTCCCTGCCGTCAAGCACTGCCTCTTGTTCTTTGTGCCCGGCAATCCCGGCTTCATCGAATACTACGCCACGTTTTTGGCGGCGCTGCGCAGTCGGCTGGACGAGATCGAGGCAAAGGGCCCGGTGCGGTTCACGCTGGTCGGGCGGAACCTGCTGGGCTTTGACGATGGCGACGACGGGGACGAGACCGGCGGCGGCCGGTACGGGGCGTGGCCGTTTGACCTGGCGACGCAGATCCGGGCGGTGGCGGACGCGGTGGCGGCGGAGCGCATTGTGGCCGAGGGGCGGCGGCAGGGCGACGTGTATGACGAGGTGTGGGTGAGCGGGCACTCGGTCGGGAGTTATATCGCGCTCAAGGTGATGAGGGGGGAGAAGGAGGGGGGGGGAGAGGACGCGCCAGCAGTCCATTCTCCTGCCCCCTGCGCCGCCCTCCTCCTCTTTGCCACCCTCACCCACCTCGCCCAGTCGTCGCGCGGCCGTCAGCTCGCCCGCCTCCTGGGCACGCCCCTGCTGGGGCCCGCCGCGCCCTGGCTGGCCCACGGCTTTCTCGCCTGCTGGCCCGTCGGCGCGCTGGACTGGGTCGTGCGGCGCGTGCTCGGCTTTCCGCCCCACGCGGCCGCCGTGACGACGCGGTTTCTGGCCAGCCGGGGCGGTGTGCGGCAGGCGCTCTTTCTGGGGGGCGACGAGCTCAAGCAGATTGGCGAGGACACGTGGGGGAGTCCCCTGGACCCAAAGGGTGCCGAGGCCGGGACAGCCGTCGAGACAGCCGTCGAGACAGCTGGCCAGTCCCTCGACGCGGTCGACCCCTCCCTCGCCGCCAACACCGACTCCCCCCACGTCTTCATCCTCTTTGGCCAAGACGACCATTGGGTCGCCAACGAGTACCGCGACCAGTTCATGGCCCGCCGCGCCGTCGACGCCCGCGGCAGCATCGACATCACCCTCGACACGCGCGGCCTGCCGCACGCCTTTTGCATTCGTGAGTGTCTCTTGTCCGTGTCCTCCCCGGCCGCTGCTGACGTTGTTACGGACAGGCCACGGCGAAGAAGTGGCCGAAACGGTGTCGCTGTGGATGGCGCGTCTGGCGGAGCGCCTGTAGGCAGGTGCGAGGGTGCTCTTTCCCCGGAGAAGCGACACCTGCTCACTTTGGTAGATGTAGACTAGACTTTTTTTTCTGTTCAATATGGCAGCTTGCAGACCTCCATGCCGATCCAGACTCCGGCCGGACTCAGGCTCCGAATGCTTATCTCCATGTCGCTCTGCGTGCAATCGGCACGGAGAGCATTTCTATCCAATGCATTGGCGACTTTTTCCGTTTGATTTTTCGACTTCCTTTGCTTCTGTGCTTTCCACGTTGTAGCTGGCCGTACTATCAGACCATGACTTCACTCTGAATGACCGGTTACGTTCCTAGATTACACACGCATGCAAACAATTATACATCAGTTACCCAAACGCTGCAAGAACTGCACCAACAACCAGTGGTTTGATTGCACTGTCCTCTCAGTTCCTTGGATGGTGGAACCGGGAAATCGTCTGATATGCTCCGTGTCATATTTTTGTTTCCCCTCAGCCGCTGTGGAGTTTCGGATGTTGAACTTGTCTTATATAAAGTATACATACACACTCCCAACCCGGTTTCTCGTGTCCCATGATCGAGCTGTCTAGCTACAAGCAATCATCTGTCCGTATTTCTGCGTGAATTGTCCTGTCCACGATGAAGACAGCTCTCGTTTGCTTATCTCTTTTGTGTGGCTGCTCCTTAGTGGGCGCTACAGTCAAAACTATTCCCAATGTCCTTTACGAGGGGCCAATGGATGTTGAATTTACGTTTACGCACGTATCCGAACGAAACTACCTACGAAGGAAGAGTTTCCCCCTTTGTTTCTGTCAGACCCTCATTGGTACAAACTGGGACATACTAATCATGTTCAGGTGGTACTTTGATGTCGTTGCTGCACGCCCTGGAAACGAGTCGCTGGTGGTGATTTTTCTCGTTGCGGCTTCTTCAGGATTTGTACACGTCAACGAGAGCAATCCGATCGCGTTTAGAATTTGGGAGAGTACTGGTCTCAGTTTTACCGGGTCCCGCTGTAGGGACCGATATGAGTTCCCCTAACATATATCATACATCTTTTTTGGTATATAGTTAGCTGTTTTTTTTTTGTTTTCACTCTCATTTCTTTTTCAATTCCCTGGTGGAATGAATGTTCCGAGGAGGCAAGGACTTCTTTCTATCCGCATATCGGATTGTACTTGTGATATACCACGAATGCTTTGCTGTGTCCTTTTAACCGTCTGGATTTTGTTTTCTTCAATATTTGTTGAGACTTGTTTGCTACAGACTTCAGTAGAAGACCTGATGAAACTCTTGGGGCTTATCCAATGTCAACTGCGAGGTCAGTGACAGTGACATTTCCCCTTCCAGACCAAGTCACCTTGTCCCTTCTTCCACACTCTTATGCGTGTGCATACGAGCGTCAACTGAGGAGAACGCTTTGGGCACTCCTTTGCCAGCTGGTCAGCATCTTGGCAGGGCGTTCGCCTTGTTTGTGAAGCCCTATCTTGGCCGTGAAAGCCACATCTTCTTGATTGGCTGAAATGGCGGACAGGCAGACGTCCGAGGCCAACAGCAACAAGAGCTACGAAAGGGAGGGAGAACAAATCCGATTGTTTGCAAATGTCCAAAGAGCAATGTTCTAGTGTTTCCAGGCGGACAAGCAATCTTGACCTTCTCTAATGTTCTCCACACGACTATGTCCGAGTCGTGAAAAAAATGTCGACGAAAGCCCCAAAGGAATACTCCCACAGTAACACATGGGGAGCCCAATGCCCATCCGTCTCTACGGAGAAGGGCTTCGGCGGCGATCGGCAATTCAGAGAGCCCGCAGGATCGGCTCATGGTCTGTCCTCACAGGAACTGGCTACACAAACTCCATGACAGCCACGGTGCCAGTTTCTGTGCAGGCTGGATGTAGACCAAAACGGATACGAGACATTTTCAACGAGAATCTCCTCCAGAAGAATTGCTCCATCTTGATTATTGCTTGGGACAGACCAACCGCGGCCGTTAAGCACTCGACGATTGGATGTCTAATACAGGATGGATTGCATTCGCCCCTCGGACAAAAGAGCCATGCGCGACAGTCTGAGATGTATGTGCCCGACACACCTGCTAGCTAGTGTTGCTCAGAAGCTGAATTGTAGTGCTTGGAGCGCGGCCAGTGCAATGGATGGCGCCCTTTGTAAATCGCCAGTCTGTCGTGACTTTGCAGCTGCCGCTGCTGTCGAAAGTGGCGTCTCCGTCCTCGTCCGCCCTGTCCCTGCGGTCTTGCCGTCTCATCCGCACCGCTCATGCCGCCGCCGTCTTGGTTTTGTTCTCGGACGTGCCCGAGACCTCCATCTCCACGGCCTCCACGGCCTCCACCTCCATCGCCTCGGCTGGCGCCGGTCCCAGCACGGCGTCAGCGCCTTCCACGGCGATCCGCCGCTGCAGCGCCAGCGTCATCCGCTGGATCACCTTCTTCTGCTTCTTGGCGCTTAGCGGCGCCCGCGGGCCGCTCGTCGGCAGCAGGCCGGGCCGGGCGCCACGGGTGGTGTCCTGCCGCGCCGACGCCTTGGAGACACCGGTGCGGGCGACGCGGCCGGCGGCCGAGCGCTTCTGCTGCCGGCTGCGCTGGTGGGCGGCGCGGGCGACCATGCGGTTGTGCGACTTTTTGTTGGGGTTCTTGACGGACGGCATGGCGAGGGAGAGGGTGGTAAGAGGCGAGACGTCCAGACGAGGCAGAAAAAAGTTGTCGATCCCCACAACAGCCTTGTCTGGGATTTCCACGAGTAGTCACGTGATGAATGGCTCGTGCACTTGATCAGCCTTGTTCACCGCTAGCCTCTTTGAGACGAATCTCTGGCCGCTTACATCTTATCAAAGACGTCCTAATGAGGAAATCCTGTATCTCCCACTCTTTCTGCTCTCTCTCCCCCTCCCGTCCTATCTCCGTGGGCTGATAGGCAGTTGTAGAGCTCCGTCCGCCACTTTTGCAGACAGCCGCAGAGACAAGATGATAAGCCGGGTTCCTATCGGCGTTGTAGACAACCGTCGAGGATAAAGAAGAGACGAGAACGTAGAGCAAGATCCTGTGAGAACGGTTCCATCGCTGCGTACGAGAATGCTCCGCCTGTTGTCCACGATGAACATGTCGCCTGTGGCCGTCGCGGTCCTTGCGGTCCTCGGCTTCCTGCTCTACCGGCTCCTCCAGGTCGGCCGACGGCCCCCCGGCATGCCGCCCGGGCCGCCCACGCTGCCGGTCCTCGGCAACCTGCACCAGCTGCCCAAGGAGAACGTGCACGTCCAGTTCAAGGCCTGGGCCGACCAGTACGGCGACCTGTACTCGGTCATGCTCGGCAACCAGCGCCTGGTCGTGCTCAACTCGCCGCAGGTGGTGCGCGACCTCCTCGACGCGCGCTCGCACAACTACTCGTCGCGGCCGGACATGTACGTCGGCCAGACGCTCATCTCGGGCGGCTACCGGCTCGTGCTGATGCAGTACGACGCCGGCTGGCGGCGCGCGCGCAAGCTGATCCACGGGCTGCTCAACGTCAAGACGGCGGCGCAGTACATTCCCTTCCAGGAGCTGGAGCTGCGGCAGATGCTGGCCGACATGGCGGCGGCGCCGGACGCGTACCACGACCACGTGCGGCGCTACAGCACGTCGCTGACGACGAGCATCGCCTTTGGCTGGCGCAGCCTCGCCTTTGCCGACCCCGACGTGCGCGCCATTTACGACGGCTTCGAGCAGTTTGCCGTCGCCGCGCAGGTGTCGGCCTCGCTGCTCGACTACTTTCCGCTGCTGCGCTGCCTGCCCGACTGCATCAACCCGGGCAAGCGCCGCGGCAAGGCGCTGCACCAGGCCGAGCTGGCGCTGTACAAGTCGTACCTGCTGCGCGTCCGCCAGCGCCACGCCGACGGCATCCAGTCCAAGAACTTTTGCAGCGACATGTTTGCCGTGCAGGACAAGGAGGGCTTCAGCGACGACTGGGCTTCGTATGTCAGCGGCACGCTGCTCGAGGCCGGCTCCGACACGACGGCCTCCATCTTTCTGTCCTTTGCCGTGGCCATGATCAACTTTCCCGAGGTGCAGAAAAAGGGTGAGTCTGTTTTCTTTCGGTTTTGTTGTCCCGTCTCTCTCTCTCCTTCTCTCCCCCTCTCCTCTTTCCCCTTCTCCTCCCCTCTCCTCTTCTCACTCCCCCAGCCCAGGCCGAAATCGACCGCGTCATCGGCCCCGACCGCCTCCCCACCATGGCCGATGAAATGGACCTGCAGTACATCCGCGGCGTCGTCAAGGAGTCGCTGCGCTTCCTGCCCAGCTCCATCCTCGGCATCGTCCCCCACGCCACCACCCAGGCCGACGACTACCGCGGCTACCACTTCCCCGCCCAGACCGGCATGATGATCAATGTCTGGGCGCTTAACAACAACCCGGTCCGCTACCCGGAGCCGCGCCGCTTCGACCCGGACCGCTACAAACACGACCGCCTGCACGCCCAGGAGAGCGCCACGCTCCAGGACCCATCCACGCGCGACCACTACACCTTTGGCGCCGGCCGCCGCGTCTGTCCCGGGCTCAACATTGCCGAGCGCTCGCTCTTCCTCGGCATCGCCTACATGCTCTGGGCCTTTGACTTTTCGCACGCGCTCGACGTCCAGGGCCAGCCCATCCCCGTCAGCACCGAGGCCGTCACGCAGGGAATCGTCTGCCGGCCACAGCCGTTTCCCATGACCATATCGCCCCGGGATCCGGCGCGCATCCAAAAGGTCGCCCAGGCCTGGGACCACGCCCAGGCGCTCCTGCAGACGTATCCCGAGGGCATCCGCAGCACGCAGTATGCGCAGGACTGGAAGGCTTTTACGGACAAGGAAACGTTTGTGTAGCAAGCATTTGTACAAGTCCACGCACATTGCCACCATCGTGTCCCGTCCTCGCTCTTACTCGTCCAGCACGGCAGCGGCCTCCTCCAGCCAGATGTCGCTCGGCTCATACGCGATAAAGGTCGACCCAATGCGCGTGTACAACAGCGGCTTCAGCTTGTGCGGATCTCCCGGTCACTGGCGTCTTCAATCGGCGTCGTAGCCCAAATGTAGTCGCGAGACTCAGATTCGGCCATGAGGTGGCGTGCAGCGTCCATCCTGCCTTTGGCGACTTGCAAGACTAGGGCACAAAGCTCTCCTTCCATGCTGGTGCGTAAAATGCCCTTGGGAAATTTGAGCCATTCCCGTACGGTATCCGACGACAGTGCAAGAGTCTTCCAGTTCGCTTCAGCGACAGCAGGCGTCTTGGCTTTCTTGCGTTGCCGCTGCCTGCCCGCCTTGCCCCGTTTCGGAGCTGTTTCGACGCTTGATCAGTATACAAGCTTTCGGGGGACATGAATTACCCTGCATGGTGCAGTCAACTTACCCGTTTTGAGTGAGGGAGTCAGAATATAGATGAGATTGGATGGAGGATGGGATGGAGGATGGAACGGGGGGAGAAGTTTGAGAGGACGACATTTATGGCCCACTCGGTTTATATATCTTTGAAAGCTTAGTGAATGCGTTTGCGGCACGTCTGCAAAAACAAGGAATGAAAAATTGGGTTTGCAAAAATAGGTGAATATGGATCTTTGGTTCCTGCATGTTGTTACGGAATCTTCCACTATTACGCATCGTTACTTAACGGGCAGGTGGGGCATGCGCCTGTCCATCGCGTCCTGCTACCCCTCTTTTCCCGTCGATCGCTCCGCTTGTCAAGGCCTGGCATCATTAAAGTACGCTTGCAAGTTAAGCGTAGCCTATGGGGCAGCACTCGTCTATATCTTTTTTCTACGAGAAAGGCTCATAAGAATGTCCCTGTACGAGTTTATTCCAACACCGTATCTTGCTCGTACTGTGTCATGGCGATTTGTCTCCTCGACGCTTCATAGCAACAACAGCCCTACCAGTTCGAGAAGGGTCTCTCGCGACGTTCTGCAAAGAGTCAGTCAGGCGGATCGACTCAAGCATGTGACAACAGCTTCCAGCAGAACGCTTTAGAAGCATTGGATAAGACGCTGGCCAGCCGGCGGTTGGTCGAACAAGTTCGCGCCTCAGGCACAGACCGTGTGCCTTGCGTCATACTGCTCCCACAGCGAGTCGGTGTTTGTGCATCCAGATCGGACGTAAATCGCCCTTTTTCCCATCTGACATGCTGGCGGCCAAAAACCGCTCAGCTGATTGGCCTTGCTCGCCGATCCTGGCAATTTGGTGCCGTGCACTAGCACTTTTCACGCTAACCATGTTCTCGGGTCTCGGACGTCCCTTAGCGCCGGATTTGTTGTCTGTCGCAAAATGTGGCGACGAGAGGAAGATGAAGAAGCCAACTGCGACTGCACACTGCCTGCAGAAGAACGGCCAGACGGCCAGACGAAGCAAAAAAAGCAACGCGGCCGGTGCTTCAGCGGAAAAATTGACAAGGCGACGGCAGAGAACAGTCGAGCAGACGGAAAGAGCGAGACAAACGAAAAACGAAACAGAACAAAGAACGAAACGAAACAACAAAACACAACCAGCTGAACGCGGAACACTGCAACCAACACGACACAAAAAACCTCTACGCGTCTCCTCATGTCGGTCCCGGCTGAGGCCACGGAGCGGCCGCCGTCGCGCGACGGCACAGACGAGGCGACGCCGGTCAACACGGACGACGAGCGGCTGGCCAAGAGCGCGCCAGAACGGGCGGCGAGCATCGAGGCGGCGGCAGCACCACCACCAGGCTCTGAAACGGCTCCGGCCGACGCAGAAAAGGCGACCGAGAGCACGACGCCGGCGGCCGCACCGCCACGCTCCGGCTGGCAGATCACTCTGCTCATGACGGCAGCTTGTGTATGTTTTTTTTTTCTTTCTTTCCTTTCTCCGGTCGTTTTGTTTCTTTCTTTTCTTCTCCCCCCGGTCGTCCTGTTCCTTTCTTTTCTTCTCCCTCCGGTCGCTCTGTTTTTTTTCTCTTCATCCTCTGGTCGCTCTTCCCTCTTCTTCCTCGCTGACCCCCAGATGTCCGTCTTCCTCGCAGCCCTCGACATCACCATCATCACGACTGCCCTCCCCACCATTGCCGAGCACTTTGGCTCGTCGGCCGGCTTCGCCTGGGTCGGCTCCGCCTTTATGCTCGCCGCCGCCGCCACGACGGCCAACTGGGGCAAGTTTAGCGACGTCTGGGGCCGCAAGCCCGTCCTGCTGGCGGCGTCGGCCGTCTTTTTCCTCGGCTGCGCGCTCTGCGGCGCCTGCACGAGCCTGGCCATGCTGATTGCCGGCCGTGCCGTGCAAGGCGTCGGCGGCGGCGGCCTGCTGACGCTCGTGAGCATCATCATTGGCGACCTCTTCTCGCCGCGGGAGCGCGGCAAGTACTACGGCATGATTGGGATGGTGTGGGCGACGGCGAGCGCGCTGGGGCCGGTGGTGGGCGGCGCGCTGACGAACAATGTGTCGTGGCGGTGGTGTTTCTATATCAACTGTGAGTTGTGTCTGGCTCTGTTCCTGTCCGCTGCCCCCTCTCTGACCGACAGTACCCATATCCGGAACAGCGTTTATCATCATCTTCCTCACGCTCCACCTGCCGACCCCCCGGACGCCCCTCCTCACCGGCCTCCGCTCGATCGACTGGCTCGGCAGCCTGACCATCACCGGCGGCTCGCTGATGCTCCTGCTCGGCCTCCAGTTTGGCGGCGACGCCTACCCGTGGCGCTCGGCGGCCGTCATCTGCCTCATCGTCTTTGGCGTCGCCACCCTCGGTCTCTTTGCGTTCATCGAGCGCCGCATCGCCGTTTACCCGGTCCTGCCCACGGAGCTGATGAGCAGCCGCTCCAACATTGCCGTCCTCGTTGTCTGCCTCTTCCACGGCCTCGCCTTTACGCAGGTCGTCTACTTTCTACCCAACTACTTCCAGGCCGTCCTCGGCGTGTCGCCGCTGCTCTCGGGCGTCTACGTCCTCGCCACCTGCCTGCCCCTCTCGCTCTGCGCCGCCAGCAGCGGCATCTACCTCAAGCGCACCGGCCGCTTTCGCGACCCCATCCTGCTCGGCTTCGTCCTCGCCGTCCTCGGCTGCGGCCTGCTCTACGACCTGCCGCGCGGCAGCCACGTGCCCTCGACGCAGTCGGCCTGGGCCCGCATCATCCTCTTCCAGGGCATTACCGGTGCCGGCATGGGCTTCAACTTCCAGCCGCCGCTGGTCGCGCTGC
The DNA here is from genome assembly GCA_963580335.1 of Leptographium flavum. NCBI lineage: Eukaryota > Fungi > Ascomycota > Sordariomycetes > Ophiostomatales > Ophiostomataceae > Leptographium > Leptographium flavum. The sequence goes on along the minus strand of OY756931.1, from coordinate 3,405,061 downwards.
AGAGCAACGTGCCGCCGCAGCTCAACGCCGGCGCCACCGCCTCCTTTACACTGACGCGCAACATGGCCTCGGCCATTGCCGTCGTCGTCGGCTCCGTCGCCTTTTCCAACCGCATGACGGCCCAGCGCGCCGTCATCCTGGCCGCCACGGGCGGCAACGAGACGGCGACGGCCATGCTGACGGGCGCCGCGGCCCAGGCGAACCTGCTGCTGGTCGACACGCTTGCGCCCGAGGTCCAGACCGTCGTGCGCGCGGCCATGTACGACGCGCTGCGCACAGTCTGGATCCAGACCGTGTGCTTTGCGGCCGTCGCGCTGCTGGCCAGCTTCTTCATCCGGGCCAAGCCGCTGCGGTCCGCGCACGAGACGGTGCAGACGGGCTTGGCGGGCGAACAGGAGCGGCGGCGGCTGGCGCTGGCGCACCGGGCGCGGCGCAAGGCCGACAAGGACGAGAAGGCGGGCAAGACGGGCAAGGGCGAGGGAGCGAGCGAAGCCGCGGCCGAGGTGTAACGTTTTGCCTGCTTCTTTATCCGTCTGCATATTGTCTTGTTCATTATCCTTTCTGCATCTGTTCGTCTATTGCATAAGATACTAAAGTACTTGAAAGTGTCCTCTATTTTGTCCACCGTCCATGTAATTGTCAAACTCCTGCCAGAGAACGTCGGACTTGGCCCAGACGTGCACGCCGGCATCGGGCGGCTGTGGGGGAACGCGGCTGCTCCTTGCTGGCCGCCTGCGCCTGGTGGTACATGAGCAGCATCTGGCCGTGCCACAATGGCTGGACGACTGGCTGTATGTTGGTATTTCTGTCGTTGGCCTTGCTGTCAGAGTCATTTCTGCTCCCGTCGTTTATGGTTGGCCGCGGCAGCAGATACCGCTCGTACCACGCCGCCAGCGCCTGGACGGCCGGCAGCCACTTGTGCGCCAGATAGCAGCCGCGCGCCCGCAGCCGTGCGATGCGCCATGTCAGCTCGCCCAGGTAGTGGTGGACGTTTGTCGCCGTGGCTGTGGGCATCTGGTGACGGGCTGCCGCCGCCTGCTCGACCTTGAGCAGCACCACGAGCGCATACGTGACGCACACGTAGTGGGTAGCCGCGATGCCGCACAGCTCCGCGGTCGAGGCGCCGAGGAAGAGGCCGAGGAGGGTGCGGGCGGCCGTGACGCAGATCTGCCGGGAGCGGGCAGCCAGCGGGCAGGTCGGCGGCGGGGCAGCCGCGGCCGGCGGGAGGACGGCCACGCGGTAGGGCGGACGGAAGTCGGAGGAGGCAAACTCGCCGTAGAAGCTGGCCTCGTGGAGGTTGCAGAGGACCGTGTTGTAGCGGATGAGGAGGGCGTCTGGGGGAGAGAGGTGAGATGGGGGTGATACAGAGGTGAGAGGGAACTGAAACACAACGCACTGTTAAGACACGTCGCTTCTTCCCGTCGGTGCCACTGCGCTAGCGAGGCCGTCGTCACCCACAGGGCTTCCTGCACGGCCGGCGCGGCCACGTCGACGGCCACGGCCATGCGGCCTTGCGGGCCAGCCTGCAGGCCGAGGATGGCGGGGGCGGTGTCGACGATGCGCTGGAGGTGGACCCAGGCGGCGCGGGGGGACGTCTCGAGAGCGGCGAGGCAGGCGGCCATGTGCGGCGAGTAGGCGAGGGCGGACTGGCGGTGGAAGTTGAGCGCGACGCTGGGGGTGAGCTGAGAGGGAAGAGATGGGGAGAGAGACACCATCAACAACGCACCTCGCACAACACACATAACAGGCCAGACGCGTCCGCCGCTCCACCACGTCGTCCGTCGGTGCCAACGCCCGCACCATCTCCGCCGCCAGGGCCATGTGCTGATAGAACCGCATCTTGTGGCCCGGCCGGTCCACGATGCCATCACCGCCGCTGCCGCTGCCGCCGCCGCTGCCGCCGCCGGCCGGTGCGCCCAGCGCGTAACAATGCCAGCCGGCCGACACCAGCAGCGCCTGCATCAGCTCCACCGACTGCTGGCCCGCCTGCACCACCGGGAAAGGTGACAAACGGCCGCTGCGGCGCCATGTCGACAACGTAGCGATGGAACAGGCGGACGGCGTGGGCCATGGAGAGCAGGCCGGTGGCGACAGGGTCCGGGTCGGGCGACGGTAGCGGCGACAGCGGCGGCAGTGGATGCAGCGGACTATGCAAATTGTCGAGAGGGGAAGCAGCGGCGGGCACGAGCACGCGTCGAGGCTGGGTCACGCCCTCCAGAGACGCCGGGCTGTCCTTGGCCAGCGCCCGCTTGCGCTTTGGCCGCGGCGCCGTGTAGACACAGCCGTGGTCAATGTCCCAGCAGCGGCGGCACGGGGGCCGTTGAACAGGCAGAATGGCGGGGCTCTCGAGGCTGCCGTGGCTGCCATGGCTGCCGCTGCCCGTCACCGGCTCACACTTGACCTTAGGATGCGGCAGGCCTCGCAGGCCCGAAAGTTGGTCATGGCAATCACCAGCCCCTGCTGCCGGGAAGACGTCCAAGAGGAAGCGTCCGAGACGAAGCATCCAGAGGAGGCGACCAAGAAGAAGGCGACCAGAGGAGGCGGAAAAGCGACGCTGCGCCGAGCCGAGGGCAGCGCCCTGTAGTGCCGAAACAGGAGCTATAGCTTAACAGGGCCCAGACGATCGGACTTTGCAGCGACGACAACAACAGCACACTCGCAGCCTTACGATGTCTGTGCCGAGTTCCGCACGCGAATGTCGCTTCTAGTGAATGCACAAAGTATGGCCACGGCGGGTCCGGGGATCGCCGTACGCGCGTGCTTTCCAGCCCTCCGCCCTCGCGCATTGGCAAGTCAAAGCGAGGCGGTCCAGACCAAATGGATTATCCCAAAGGATGGAAGCGCGTGAAGCGCAAGCGGCCGAGGCTCGTAGCCAAGTGGGGTGGCCGGCTGTTCATGAACGTGGAAAGTCATGTGACAAAGGACCTGATACTCGACAGAGTCCAGGCGATGAGTAAGCATTATCGCACATTTCCAGGGGGGCTCCTCCTCATCGCCAATGGGCTGTCCTTGGTTGGATCGCTATCGCCATATCGGCGGCCGCAAAATCTTTTTAGCAGGCGGCCGGGCAAAAAACCCCGCCACAGCCCAAAATTTCACCAAAAAAATCAGAGGAAACCCCGCCACAGTCCAAGTCGTCTTCCTTTGCTCGGCCTTGTTTTTAGACTGGAGCCGTCGACTCGTTTTTTCTGCCCTTTTCGCCTTTTGCCCTTTGCAATCTGTACGCGACAGCCCTTGATTGTGTTGCCGCACCACGACTGCATCTTTTTCGTATCGACACCTTCGACACCGCCACGATGTTGTCCGCGTCCAAGCAAAAGAGACTCGCCAAGAAGGCGGCCGACGGCAAGGAGAAAAAGGCCACCAAGACCAAGGCTGGCAAGGCCAGCAAGGCTGCGGCCGACGAGGTCGACGCCGAGGGCAACCCGATCGAGGCCGACGATGGCGTCGACACCAGCAAGGACGACGAGGTCAAGCGGCTGGCCGCGCAGATGGACAAGCACGGTCTGTCGGACCGCGTCACCACGGGCGTGCTCGCCTCGACGCCGACGAGCCGTGACGTCAAGATTACGAGTGTCAGCCTGGTCTTCCACGGCCGCGTGCTGGTGCAGGACTCGACGCTCGAGCTGACGTACGGCCGCCGCTACGGCCTCCTGGGCGAGAACGGCTGCGGCAAGAGTACGCTGATGAAGGCCATTGACAAGCGCGAGTTCCCCATTCCGGAGCATGTGGACATTTACCTGCTCAACGAGGGCGCCCCGCCGACCGACCTGGGCGCGCTCGAGTGGGTGGTCAAGGAGGCGCAGAACGAGCTGGACCGGCTGGACAAGCTGGCCGAGAAGCTGCTGGAGGAGGAGGGTCCCGACAGCCCCGTGTTGATGGACATTTACGATGTACGTGCATGATTCTTGTTCTTCCTTTTTTCCTTTCTCTCCCCCCTCTCTTCTCCTCTAACCGTCAGCACATGGAACGCATGGACCCGTCGACCTTTGCTACCCGCGCCTCGCTCATCCTCACTGGTCTCGGCTTCAACAAAGTCACCATCAACAAGATGACCAAGGACATGTCCGGTGGCTGGCGTATGCGTGTTGGCCTGGCCAAGGCCCTGTTCGTGCAGCCGTCGCTGCTGCTGCTGGACGACCCGACGGCCCATCTGGATCTCGAGGCCTGTGTGTGGCTTGAGGAGTACCTCAAGAAGTGGGAGCGCACGCTCGTCCTGGTGTCGCACTCTCAGGATTTTCTCAACGGCGTCTGCTCCAACATGATTGACATGCGCGGCAAGCAGCTCATCTACTACGGCGGCAACTACGACTCGTACATCAAGACCCGGTCCGAGCAGGAGACCAACCAGATGAAGGCCTACACCAAGCAGCAGGACGAAATTGCCCACATCAAGAAATTCATCGCCAGCGCCGGTACCTATGCCAACCTGGTGCGCCAGGCCAAGTCCCGCCAAAAGATCCTCGACAAGATGGAGGCCGACGGCTTCATCCAGCCCGTGACCGAGGACCGCGTCTTTTCCTTCCGTTTTGCCGATGTCGAGAAGCTGCCGCCGCCCGTGCTCTCCTTTGACGACGTCACCTTTTCCTACTCGGGCGACCCCAAGGACGACCTGTACCGCAACATTGACCTCGGCTTCGACATGGACTCGCGCACCGCCCTGGTCGGCCCCAACGGTGTCGGCAAGTCGACCCTGCTGCGCCTGATGACGGGCAAGCTGAGCCCGACCCAGGGCACCGTCGCACGCCACACGCATCTCAAGCTGGGTGTCTACTCGCAGCACTCGGCCGAGCAGCTCGACCTGACCAAGTCGGCCCTGGACTTTGTGCGCGAAAAGTACCGCGAAAAGTCCCAGGACTACCAGTACTGGCGCCAGCAGCTGGGCAAGTACGGCCTCTCGGGCGAGTCGCAGACCGCGCTGATTGGCACCCTGTCCGAGGGCCAAAAGAGCCGCATCGTCTTTGCCCTGCTGGCCATTGACGGGCCCAACATGCTGCTGCTGGACGAGCCGACCAACGGTCTGGACATTCCGACGATTGACAGTCTGGCAGACGCCATCAATGAGTTTAGCGGCGGTGTCGTCGTTGTGAGCCACGATTTCCGGTACGTCTAGAGTCCACGGCCATGCTGTACTCTGCAGTGCTAACCAACAGTCTCCTCGACAAAATTGCCAAGCAGATCCTCGTGTGCGAGAACCGCACCATTCGCCAATGGGACGGCTCCATCTCCGAGTACAAGAACTACCTGCGGAAAAAGATGATTACGGCCGGTGCCGTCTAGAAGGTGTCTCGCGAAGCGCCAGACGAAAAAGAGGCCGCGGCAGGCCAGCGGTCGATGCGCCTGGCCCGGCGGGGTGGGACGCAAACGGCATGCCGAGTTTCACACGGACGGGGACAGGACACGGAACTTGGCCCACGACACGAGACAGGTGCTCTGCCGAGTACAGAGGGCAGATCGGGGCCGGGCTGGACAGTATGCATAGACTTGTTTGGACCAGAATGCACGTGAATTTGCTTATATAAGCACAATACAAGGATTCTGTGGATTTGCCTTTGGTTGCTGTCGACGAATCGTTTGTCATGCGTTGGGATTGTCGGTTGGAAATATGAGAAACTCCGCGTGTCTGTACTTTTTCCTCGCCACCGGGGCCCAAAGTCCTAGTCCTTGTCCCCGGCGTTTCCTCCGACGCTCTTTGTGCCTGAGGCACAATGTAACTGCTTTTCTCCGTATTCTCGCGCGATCTGACAAGAGGTCGAAAGGAGGCGGGTCCAAGTGGGCAGACGCCGGGATGTGTGATTGGCTGTAATTGGCTGTGATTGGTTGTGATGGTGCAGTGTGGGGCTGTCAGAGTCTGGAACGGAAAGGCAGCGGAAGCGACGCGACGAGAACTTGGGGAAGAGGAGACGCAAGAGGAAAGGAAGCGGAAAGGCGGCAATGGAGGCCTGTTCGTGGAAACCATCCGCCCAATATGCCGCAATCCCATCTGTTCGGCGGCACAGAAAACGTAAACAGAGCGTAGCGCGGCAGGAGCAACTTTGACAAACTTCCCAACGATCCAAAATCGTTGGAGAAAAGACACGAGCAAACCGTAAAATCGAGGAGACGCCCAGAAAAAAGGGCAAAAACGCTTCGCCCGAGGAAGGCGCACCAAAAAAAACAAGCCTTGCCGTCGCTTGTCGTGTCGTCTGTCCTTTTTGGCTTTTTGGGGCCTTTCCACCGCCTTTGGCCCGACCATTCCATTCCCTCCACGCCATCCCATTCATTTCCTCTTCCTTTTCTATCGCCGTTGGCTATCGTCATCGTCATTGTCATCGTCATCGTCATCGTCACCGCCATCGCTTCGATTGCCTCCACCTGCCCTGATCGTCGGTCGCTGACGAGCCGTCTGTCCGCTGTGGGACGTTTTGGCGGCGTTTCGATTCGACGATTCTTTGCGCGGAACTGCGACGTGCGAAGTGCGACGTGCGACTCGCTACAGCGCTGCTGCGACGACCAAGACCGCGACTACACACTGCGACACGCCCACGCGACCGCATCCATCGACTGTCATTGATGCCGTGCACATTGCGCTGCCGCCGTCCGTCCTCGTTTGCCAGCGCTCGCCACACGTCTGTCGCCCGCCACCTCGACGTTGTCCTACCCTGTGCTCATTGGTCGACGCGGCGCCATTGAGAGAGCTGTTTGCCCCGGCCTCGGCCAGCCTGACCTCGACACCCCAACAACGCTCGACAACGCTCGACACGCTGCGGCGACCATGGAACCCAACTTCCGCTCGACGGTGCTGTCGCGCCGCGACGACGCCAACGAGGCCCGCCACCGGCGCGACATTGACATTCTGAACCCCGAGCAGACCGCGCCGTCGGCCGCGCCGGCCTACCCGTCCCGCTACGGCCACGCCCACTCGGCGTCGACGCACTCGGCGCACTCGACGCACTCGACGCACTCGACGCACCACCACCGCCCGCCGCCCCTGTCCCTGGCGGGCGCGGGCTCGCCGCCTGCCGCGGCCTACGACTACGCGGCCCGGGACCGCTCCTCGTCGCGGCCGGCCGGCCAGCGCGACCAGGCGTCGGGCAGCTTCTACGACCCGACGACGGACCGGACGATGACGGCGGCGGGCGAGCGGCGGCAGCAGGAACAGGTGCGTATGCGTGTTTTGTAAAATGCTTTGATGACCATGTTGCTGTTCGGCGCCGTACTCCTACGTACTCCCCGACCTACCCCATTACCGCCTTATCGTGCGCTATCTGGTAGCTTTGATGCGCTTTGTCTGCTGAATGGGTCTTTTTTCGGCTCCACGGCGGCGCTGCTGGTCGCGCCTTCTGCATCCTGTCTCATCATCCTCCACGTTACTCAATTTTTGCCCGACTTGATTTTCTGCCCTTATTTCCACCGTTTCCTGTTCGCTCCCTTTTGCTCCCTTTTTGGTCCCCTTCTTCTCGACTCCACCACGCTGCCAGTCGCCTGTGACCTCTTGCCTCTCTCGCCTTTTCCCCCTTCTTTATTCCCTCGACGGCCATTTCCTGCACGGAATTTTTCATCCACTGCCATCGCCATCGACGCCCCTTTCTTTCTGCTTGCAGCCCACGCGTAATTTCTGCCTCTGGCCTGCTGTCCTTTTGTCCTTTTGCCCTTTGCCCGTCGGCCTTTTTCCATTCTGCGTTTTCCCTTTGACCACCTTTTTCTTCTGCCTCGCCATTATGCAACACGTGTAAGCGTGATCCGCTGACGCAAGCCCTTTCGACTGCAGCACCGCGACGCGTACAACTATTCTGCTCCATCTCAATCCGACGACCGCTCCAACTACTATCCTCCATCGTCCCTCAGCCCGGCCCTGCATCACCGACAGCCGTCCCTGACGACGGTGACGACGCCAACCCTCGCCACGAAGCCCGAGGCTCCTCTTGCCGCCCATCCGCCACCCAGAATGGCTTCACCATCTCTCAGCCAACGGCCGCTGTCTCTGGCAGGCTCGCCACCGCCAAACGGTGCAACTCCTTTGACCATCTCTGGTTATGCGAGGGCCGAGTCACCGGCGGTCACCATCAAGGGACTAGGTCCCGCCAGTGTACGTTTTGTTGTCTTTCTGCCTCTTTGTCTCTGTCTCCTCTTCTGCTTCATCGATTAACTCAACAGACACCCAAACGCACTGCCGACCTCATGTCCTTTTCCAACATCCTCTCCAGCGCGGAGCCGTCCGTCGAGAAACCCCCACAAAATTCGCCGCCGCCCGTCGAAGAAGAAGAAGACAACGCTTCCAGCCGGGGCGTTCGGGTCCTGCGGCTGGACAAGCCCGACGACAAGAAGCCTCGTGTGGTCCGACGGGCCGCCAAGCCGCGCGTCTCGAGTGCCAAGGACAGGGACACGGACAACGATGCCTCCCTGGTCGACATTGCTCCCAAGGCCTCCAAACGCGCCTCGACTAAACTCGCACCGGGCGAGGCGCGTGTGCCTGCTAAACGGCGGGCGAACGGGCAGCCCAAGAAGCCCTTGCCTTCGCCGTCCGTCACGGCCGAGCGGGAAAAGAACATCCAGGCCTTTCTGGCCAAGCTGGACGATGAGGTGGACGACATTGACACGTCCGAATTCGATGACGAGGAGGAGACGTGGCGTGAACGCTTCCGTCGGCGCAAGACACAGATGGCTGCCAAGGAGGCTGAGCTACACAGCCTGCGGCGCACCGACTTGTCGGTCACCTTTGCCCGGCACCTCGATGAGCACGCCTACCTGGGCACCAAGAGATACTATGAGATCTACTATGATGAAGCCCTGCAAGAGGTACGCGAGCAGGAGCTGTTTGCCGAGAAGGAGCGCAAAAAGGACATGCAGCGCAAGAGACGGCGCGAAAAGTCCATGGCCTTTACGCTGGAGCAGAAAAAGGACGCGCTGGCCCGCGCCGCCCTGACCCAGGACGAGAACGAGCGCCAGCGCCTCCTGCGCGAGGCCGAGCGGGCCGGCAAAAAGGCCCAGCAGACCAAGCTCATCCTCCAAAAGGGTCTCAAGGGGCCGCTGCGGAACTCGACCGTCCTGGACCTCAACCTCGAGGGCGGCACCATGACCACCTTTTCGAGCACCGAGCCCGAGTCGGGCAAGGCCCGGGCCAAGGGCCGCGGCGGCTCACGCCCCAAAAAGTCCAAGGAGCAGAAGCAGCAGGAAAAGGAGAATGCCGAAGCCGCTCAGGCCGCACTCGACGCTGGCGAGGACCTACCCAGCCGCGAGGAGACGTCCAAGATCCGCATCAAGATCAAACGGGGCGCTGCTGCCGCTGCCGCCAACGGCTCCGGCCGCGAGGACTCGGGCGGTCGCGAGGACGGCCACTCGAACAAGGAGAATGCCGAGCCCAAGGCGGCGCGCGGCAAGGAGGGCAAAGCGCTGGCGACGGAGCTGCCCAAAGACCCGCTCGAGGCGCGGTTTCTGTCCAAGGGCTACAACCAAATCTACGACCAGATCTGGCGCGACATGGCCCGTAAGGACGTCAGCAAGACGTTCCGCCTGGCCACAGACTCGTACTCAACCAAGGCCTCCAACCTCAAGAAGACGGCTCTGCTGGCGTCCAAGGAGGCCAAGCGCTGGCAGCTGCGCACCAACAAGGGCAACAAGGACTTGCAGGCACGCGCCAAGCGCGTCATGCGCGACATGATGACCTTTTGGAAGCGCAACGAGCGCGAGGAGCGTGACCAGCGCAAGGCGGCCGAGCGGCAGGAGCTCGAAAATGCGCGCAAGGAGGAAGCTGACCGCGAGGCTGCGCGCCAAAAGCGGAAGCTCAACTTTCTCATCTCGCAGACGGAGCTGTACTCGCACTTTATCGGCAAGAAGATCAAGACCGACGAGGTCGAGCGCAGCACCGATCACCCTGACGAGACCGCCAAGGAGAGCGCCTCGGCCGCTGCCAACGGAACCAGCGCCGCGAGCAAGCAGCTCACGGTGGCCGAGCCCACGGGCCCGCTGGCCAAGGTGACAGACTTTGAGAACCTCGACTTTGACGACGACGACGAGACCAAGCTGCACGCGGCTGCCGTGGCCAATGCCCAGAACGCGATTGCCGAGGCGCAGCAAAAGGCCCGGCAGTTCAACGAGCAGAACGAGGCCGGCATGGACATGGATGACGAGGGCGAGATGAACTTTCAGAACCCGACCGGCCTGGGCGACGTGGAGATTGAGCAGCCGAAGCTGCTCAACGCGCAGCTCAAGGAGTACCAGCTCAAGGGCCTCAACTGGCTGGTCAACCTGTACGAGCAGGGCATCAACGGCATCCTGGCTGACGAGATGGGTCTGGGCAAGACGGTGCAGTCCATTTCCGTCATGGCGTACCTGGCGGAAAAGTACGACATCTGGGGCCCCTTTATTGTGGTTGCGCCCGCGTCAACGCTGCACAACTGGCAGCAGGAGATCAACAAGTTTGTGCCCGAGTTCAAGGTGCTGCCGTACTGGGGCTCGGCGGGCGACCGCAAGGTGCTGCGCAAGTTTTGGGACCGCAAGCACTCCATCTACAAGAAGAATGCGCAGTTCCACGTGTTGGTCACCTCGTACCAGCTCGTCGTCTCGGACGTGGCCTTTATGTCCAAGATGCGCTGGCAGTACATGATTCTCGATGAGGCGCAGGCGATCAAGAGCTCGCAGAGCTCGCGCTGGAAGGTGCTTCTCAATTACCACTGCCGCAACCGGCTGCTGCTCACGGGCACGCCCATACAGAACAACATGCAGGAGCTGTGGGCGCTGCTGCACTTTATCATGCCGTCGCTCTTTGACTCGCACGACGAGTTCAGCGAGTGGTTTTCCAAGGACATTGAGTCGCACGCGCAGAGCAACACGAAGCTGAACGAGGACCAGCTAAAGCGGCTGCACATGATTCTGAAGCCGTTCATGCTGCGGCGTGTCAAGAAGCATGTGCAAAAGGAGCTGGGCGACAAGATTGAGCTCGACATTTTCTGCGACTTGACGTACCGCCAGCGGGCCTACTACAGCAATCTGCGCAACCAGATCAGCATCATGGATCTGATTGAAAAGGCGACGACGGGCGACGAGAACGACTCCAAGACGCTGATGAACCTGGTGATGCAATTCCGCAAGGTATGCAACCACCCGGACCTGTTTGAGCGTGCCGACACGACGTCGCCGTTTGTCATGAGCAACTTTGGCGAGACGGAATCGTTTAGCCGCGAGGGCAACAACATCCCGGTCGCCTACTCGAGCCGCAGCACGATTGCGTACCACTTGCCGCGCCTGATTGCCTGTGAGGATGGTCGTTTGCACCGGGCCAGCCGCAACAACAAGGTGGCCGGCTTCCGCCGCAAGTACCTGGACCAGTTGATGAACGTGTGGGTGCCGGAGAACATTCGCGAGAGTGCTAGCCAGGACGGTGCGTTTTCGTGGCTGCGCTTTGCCGACGCAAGCCCTGGCGAAGCGTATCGTGCCGCCCACAGCGACGTCTTTTCGCGCGCCGCCGAGCTGGCCCAGAAGCACGCCTCGGCGCCTGGGTCGGCGACACGTCTGGGCCGGTACAAGGCCATGTACGACCTGGACGACGCAGAAAACGCCACGGCCTACACACCGGCACACGCGCTCTTCCAGATCCGGCAACGGAACAGCCGGTCAGCGCTGGCTGAGATTGGCAGCGAGGGCGTGCTGAGCTCGCTGATGAACGTGGCGCGCGCCGTGTACGACGACACGGGCCTGACGCGGGTGGAACAGGCCGGGCGTGACAATGCATCGGCGCCGCCGATTGAGCTGACGGCCAGCAGCCGCAGCGCGGTGACGGAGCGGCAGGAGCTACTTTTTAACGTGCCGATGCGGCGGGCGTTGTACGGGCCGAACCCGGTGGAGGAGAAGGCGCTGGTGGTGCAAAAGGTACCGTGGGCGCAGTACCCGACACCGGCGCTGCTGCCGGCACCCGACGTGGAAAAGAAGCGATTCACCAACATTTCGGTGCCCTCGATGCGGCGGTTTGTGACGGACTCGGGCAAGCTTGCCAAGCTGGACGAGCTGCTGTTCAAGCTCAAGGAGGGCGGCCACCGGGTGCTGCTGTACTTCCAGATGACGCGCATGATCGACCTGATGGAGGAGTACCTGACGTATCGCAACTACAAGTACTGCCGGCTGGACGGTTCAACCAAGCTCGAGGACCGGCGCGACACGGTGCACGATTTCCAGACGCGGCCAGAGATTTTTATTTTCCTGCTGTCGACGCGTGCGGGTGGTCTTGGCATCAACCTGACGACGGCAGACACGGTGATCTTTTACGACTCGGACTGGAACCCGACAATTGACTCGCAGGCCATGGATCGTGCGCATCGTCTGGGCCAGACGCGGCAGGTGACGGTGTACCGGCTGATTACGCGCGGCACGATTGAGGAGCGGATCCGCAAGCGGGCGCTGCAGAAGGAAGAGGTGCAGCGGGTAGTGATCCAGGGCGGCAGCGCGGCGTCAATGGGCGTGGACTTTTCAGGCCGGCGGGCGCCGGACAGCCGCAACCGCGACATTGCGTTGTGGCTGGCCGATGACGAGCAGGCGGAGCTGATTGAGCGGCGGGAAAAGGAGCTGCTGGAGAGCGGCGAGCTGGACAAGGTGGCCAAGAAGCGCGGCGGCAAACGCAAGCGCAACGTGGACGCGGGCAACGCCAGTCTGGACGAGATGTACCACGAGGGTGAGTTTTGGTTTCTCTGGGACCTTTGTGTTTCATGCGGCGACTAACGGGACAGGCGAGGGCAACTTTGACGACAAGTTGGCGTCGGGCGTGGCGACGCCGCAGGAGAACGGGACGACTCCGGGCGGCAAGAAGAAGCGCGTGAGCGCGAAAAAAGCCAAGACGACGAAGCAGCGTCTGGCCATTGCGGACGGACGCATGGACGGCTAAGTGCTGGTAGGATGCACGTGTATATCACCGGGACGTTTTGTCTCTTTGGAGACGAAAACAGGGCGGATGGGAAGGACTGGTCGGGGCAATATTCCTTTGTGGGAAGATGCTGGGAGATTTCTTTGTTCAATGTACCATTATGCGGCTCGCTGGGATTCTGTTTGCACGGCGGAGGGGCGTTATACTTGCAGTCAATGGGTGGTTTTCATATAGTGATAGAATGCCAAGATTCAAAGTATAGAGAGGAGAGAGAAGAAGAAACAAAAGGCAAATAGGCAAAAAAAAGTAAAGAGATTACCGCAGCAAAAATGACAAGAGAGGGATTCGAACCCTCGCCCTTTCGGATTGGAGAGAGATAATTCAGAATCAAGCAAAAGCCTAAATCCAACGCCTTAGACCACTCGGCCATCTTGCCGTTCGTCGAGAATTGATTAACATGAAGGAAATATAAACAGCAAGTGTACTTGGGACATCGAGGTCGGTCGAGGCAAAGTCCAAGTAGTCTGTCGACTCGAGGAACGGCCGGCAGCAGTTGTTTGCCAATGACGTAGGATCATCAGACGGAGCACACCACAGCGTCGCCATGGCTTACCTGCCGGACCGCGGCGGTGCAGGAAAAGCCGGAGCACGCAACAGATTACGACATGCAAATGGCAAAATGGAAGTGGCCGGTAAGGTTCGCAAGGACTGGACATGGAGAGTACCGGGTACCATAGGTAGACAGCAGGGCGCGGTCGGGTACGGATCTGTTTGTCTGTTTTGGGGGGGTTGTTTTTTTCGCTTGCGGCGGCACGGCGCAAAATCGCCCTGGCGCTTTGCACGTGCATCTCGCTCGCCCTGGCGTCGGCGTCTGTCTGGGCCGACGCCGACCCTGCCGTCCGTTGTTGGGGAGTTCGTATTTCCGTCGCCCGGTTTCCATGGGCAGTCCGTGAGCCATTGGGACAGGAAACCAGAAACGCCTCTTGGTCCGTCTCTGCCACGATCGGCGTCGAGTTTCGCACGGCCCCGTTCCCAGTGCGACGCCGTCTCGAGGTCGACCAGACGAGAACGAGCAAAAAAATAGGGTCCGAGAGGCAACAGGATGTGGGCAGCGGCGGATCTGATAACTTTAGTGTTGCGTAGTGTCGCGTAGTGTGGGCGAGAGTGGACTGGCCGCTGGGGGGGCAGGAAGAGGAAAAATAAGCAGACGAGAAATGGCGCAAGAGGAGACGAAGAGACCTGGGAGACAGAGGTACGGGAATAACATAGACATGGGCGACATAGGCACAGGAGAGATTTGTTCCATTGCCGTGTTCCTTGCGCATTGTCCAGAGTAAGCGACATTGTCAGCACCAGCCACAAACAGGAAGGAGCGGGGGACCCCAAAGACAGGAATAATAATAATTACCTGCTCCTTCGCCGGGCAAGCGCGGCAAGACATGCCCCTGTTAGGAACGGGGCCCTGTCGGGGCAACCACACGCCCGGCTGCAGCTTCCTCTGTGTGCCCTCGGACAGATGCATTGCTCCATGGGGACTTTTGGGGGGAGGGGGGTTGTTCTACGGGCGCTCTCGCTCCAGCCACAACGCCGTCATCCGCTAGCGACACTCCCCTGTCGCGCCAAGCTTTGGGGCCAAGCACTTTTTGAGCTTGTTTTTTTGCGGTTCGTCTTGCTCTGCGGTGTGTTGTACGGCGGATCTGCCGGTCTCCGCTCGCCAAAGCCTGCTGTGGGTGGTCTGGACCCCACCTGCTCCGCCCTCTTTTGTGTGTCTGTATGTCTGTGTGTCTGTGTGTCTGCGGGTTTGTTCTCTGATCCTTTGCTCCTCTGGCGGTGGCTCTGCTCCTCGACCCGGTCTGTGCCTCTGTATTTGCTGATTGAAAAAAGTATTCCTGTCGCGCTGACGGGTGACGGCTGACAAGGCCTCACGCATTCCTTTGTTCGCGGGTGGCGACGGGTGATTCATGCGCACCCGACCGCTGTGTGGATTGTTCAACCTGGTTCTTTGACCTGGGCTGCCACTATGTAGAGGCTGGGCGCGGCTCAGCGTCCCTGTCGGACGACGCCACGGCAGTCTGCCAGGGCAGGCGCGTCTGCCGCTAGTGTCGAGAGAGGATGCAAAGAGTGCGTGTACTACCGGCGTACAGAGTACAAGAGAGCGACACGCGCAGCAGGATGTACAGGTCTGTGGCGGCCGAGGGCAAGGCCGGGGCCACGGCGTGCAGGTATAAAGCGGTGGTCCCGCCCTGTATGATTTTCGTCGTGCGCCTCTGGTTGTCAGTCGTCCAGTCTCTTGGCCTCTTTCTCACCTTGACCTCTCCCCTGGACCTGTTTCTTCACCTGCTCTCCCCTTGCACTCTTCAACTCTTCCTCTCTTCCTCCCTTCCTCCCACACAACATGCTCTTCTCTTGGGCCCTCCTGGCCGGCCTCGCCGTTGCCGCACCCGCATCTTCCCCCTCCTCTTCCGCCTCTTCCGCCTCTTCCGCCTCTTCCGCCTCTTCCGCCTCCTCCTCCTCCGTCGCCCCCTCGGCCACCCCGCAGGTGCCCGGCGGCGGCTTCCCCAACCCCAACACCACCCAGCTTGAGGCTATTAGCGAGCAGGCTGACGGCACCCTCGGCGACGGCGCGCCCCCGGCCACCCTCTCCAACGACAGCCTGCCCGCCTTCCAGCTGATTGCCTTTAACGAGTACTTTGAGGTCGCCTTCTTCAGCTCCCTCCTCTACAACGTCACCAACAACGTCCCCGGCTTCCAGGTCGCCTGGCCCGCCCAGCACCGCGAAATCATCCGCGTCCTCCAGACCGTCCTCGCCCAGGAGGAGCTGCACGCGCTCGACGCCGTCACCGTGCTCGAGCACTTTAATGCCACGCTCGTCCCCGTGCCCTGCACCTATGCCTTTCCCACCACCACGCTCAACGACGCCATCGCCCTCGCCGAGACGTTTACCAGCGTCGTGCTCGGCACCCTGCAGGACGCCGTCGAGCTGCTCGCGACCAATGGCGACGCCGGGCCGGTGCGCGACGTTGCCTCGGTCATTGGCCAGGAGGGCGAGCAAAACGGCTTCTTCCGCAGCCTGCTCAACCGCCTGCCGTCGCAGAAGCCCTTTCTCACCACCAGCGTCGCGCCCTTTGCCTTTTCCGTCCTCCAGAATTTCGTCGTCACGTGCCCCTTTGACGTCACCGACATTCCCATTCCCATTTTCCCCGGCCTCTCCGTCGACAGCGGCGTGGCCGCCGCCGGCGCCGCCAACCTGGAGCCGGCGGACCAGGTGCTCGCCTTTTCCGCCAACCTGAGCGGCGTCGACGCGGCGGCCGCCTACGCCGGCAACAGCTCCGCCGCCGAGGCCGACCTGTACGTCACCTACTTCACCGGCCAGGACGTGCCCGTAAGCGAGCCGATTGCCGACGCAGTCTGGACCGGCGACGTGCTCGCCTTCAGCGCCGCCTTTCCCTACTCCGAGTACGTCATGGACGGCCTCACCATTGCGGCGCTGACCGTCGGCGGCAACTTCTCCGCCCCCGACGACGTGCCCGACAGCACGCTGGCCGCGCCGGGCCTGATCCAGGTCAGCGACGCCTTGCTTTGAGAGAGAGAAAGAGAGAAAGCAGGAGGGACGGTGCAGGCGCGCCACGAGACATGACTCTATTCCAATGCCAAAATCTTTCCCGTTACATTCGCCGTGCTGTCGTCTGGATATCGTAAAATGCAAAAAGTGTCTAAAAGTGTCCAAAAAGAGGTTGAAAATCCAAACGCCATCTCCAAACTCTCCCCAGTTCCCGTGAACCCCGTCGCAAAACAACTCCATATCAACTGTGTCGCCGTATAAATTTGAGCACCTTGTCCTTGCCGCTGGTTAGCCGCCGCGTGAGTCGCCGTGTCGGAGGGACAGCTCTCTCGGGCTGGGCCATGACGCGCGCGTCCACGCCGTAGCCGCCGTAGACGGCTGGGGCGGCCTCGGTCATGAAACTCGGGTAGCCGAGATTCGTGTAGTCGAGCACATCCATGTCCGCTGGCACGTCCACCTCCACCGGCACGTTCCCCTCCACCGGCAGACTCACCCCCACCGGCACACCCATGTCCCACCCATGTTCAGTCATGCTGCCGACGGCAAACTCCGTGTAGTGGTCGTGTTGGCTCTGGTCGCTCAGACGGGCGGTCTCCAGCTGGTCAATCAGGGCGTCGACTGTGTTCTCGTCCGTGCTCTGGATCGTCTCCAGCAGGCGCCACGCATCCGCATTGTCCCGGACGGCGTTGTCGTCTACCGAGCAGCTGCGGCGCTGTCCCGCGATCCGCCGGGCCGGGCTGGTCCCGCACGACGTGACCGGGTCGCTGTTGTGCCGCGGCCGCACCCCGTTGCTGTTTTCCCGCGGAAGCGTTGGCCGCGAAATGACCAACTGCGGGACAGCCTTTTGGGTGGCGGCGTCCTCGGCCTCGAAAAGCTGGCGCAAGTGCGACCAGAAGCCCTCGCCCAGCCGCACGTCGTTGTCGGGGCCAATGTGCACGTCGGTAAAGAGGCTGCCGTTGGGAAAGGTCGACTTGGACAGGAAGCGCAGCACATAGGCCAGGTGGTAGACGAGCGCGTTGCGCTGTGCGATCAGCGCAGGACCCAGGACGCCGTCAACAGTCTCCGCAAACGACAGCGTCTGCACCAGCATCATGCCCAGAAAGACAATCATGTTGCGGGCCGACCGGCTGCCCTTGGCCATGTTCTTTGGCTTCTTGTTCTTCTCCAACGACTTCTCGACAAAATCAAAGACGCGTTGCGCGCAAATTGCTCGCAGCACCAGCAGGTCATCGGTGCTGCAGCAGACACGCGGCTCCTGCAACAGGTGGTTCCGCGCCTGCAGCGCAATGTTGGTCTGGTAAAAGGGCGCAAAGACGGGGTGGCTGCGCAGCGACGCGTCCTCGGGCGCTGGGAAGTGTGCCGACAACAGCGTGCTGGGGTCCAGCACCTTGCGCTCCAGCAGCACCTCGGTGATGACCTGCAGGTCGACGGTGCGCTGAAACTTCTCTTCCAGCGCCCGCGCCGCCGGGATGCCGTTGAGCTCGCGGCGACTGATAATGTCCCTGGCCAAGCGCTTGTTGTCCTCCGAGAGGCCTGGTCGTCAGCATCGGCAGGGAAAGGAGGGGCGGGTAGGGGAGAAAACACACTGTCAAAGAATATGTTCTTCTCGCGGAGCGACGAGCTGACGCACTCTGGGTTCGAGCCCTTGCCGGTGCCGCACTTGGTGCAGGGATTTTTGCACTGCGGACGTCAGCGGCTGGAGGACGGCCCAGGTGCGGCGAGAACACTCACAGTCTTGTGTGCTAGATAGCAAATCAAGCAGGCGCGCTGTGGCCCGGAAGTAGCACGTTTTGCCGGGCGCTGGTTCTGCCCCGCATCGTCTACGTCGTCGGACAGGCGCCGCTTCGCGTTCTGTGCCGGAAAGCGGCCCATCATCAGGTGCTGGTGCTGGTGCTGGGACAGAGGTTGGTGCTTCCGTGGCACAATGCTGTCCGACCCCGACGACATGGGCGTGGTCGCATCGGCCCAGGCACCATTGTCGGACCGTGGTGTGTGGCCGAGGCTGTAGCTCATGGCGGCTTCGTTCGTGTACATGGAATAGAGCGAGCCCTGGCTGCTGCTGGGCATGGGGGAGCGCTGGGCATTCGAGGGCGTCCGGGCCATGGCGGCGCTGGTGTACTCGGCCGCGGCCAAGTTGGGAGACGACATAAGGGGCCCGAAGCTGTAGTCCACGCCGATTGGGCCCGAAAAGATCGGTGTCGGGATGCGCATCGGCGCCACAAAGTTGCCGCTGCCAACGCCCGGTGTATCGACAAAGCCGTGCACACTGCTGTTGGAGACGGCCGAGACGGGCGTGTGCATGGTCGGCTCATACAGCTGTGCCTGCTGGAGGGCGTCCTCGGTGGAGATGGTCAGGCCCGGCGGCTCCTGGTAGTTCATGTCCAGAAAGCGCCGCGCCTCGTCTTCGAACAGGCTGGCCGTCTCGTTTGATGGATGGGCCGTGTCGAAGCCGACGCCCGGCAGGCCAAGGTTGAGGCCGCCGGGCACAAGGGGGACAAAGGGTAAAAGGTCCTGCTGCAGGGGAAAGTCGTAGGGGGTGTAAGATGGTTCTTCGAAGCCAGGCTGAGCCGGCGCCATGGCGCCCGTGTAGGGCATGCCGCCCACGGGCTTGCTGCCACCGACGACCATGCCCTCATTGCTGATGCCGCTAACCCCACTGTCAAAAGACGGGCGGGAATGCTCGGGGTAGCTCAGAGCGGCGATGCTCTGGGAGTTTTGGAAGTTCTGGGGGTTCTGGAAGTCTTCGGCATGGCTCGTCATCACGTAGGGGCAAGGGGCGACACCGGTGGCAAAGGCAGCGGCTGCTGGGCCGGCGCGAAGGCGGCGATCTTGTTCTTCGCTAGCAAACGGATCACCGGTGTGAGCCACAGGATTCGTCATTCGGGACGAGGAGAAGGAAGCTGAAAGCGCAATGACAATAGATAGATGGACAATACGTTTGGCTGACAATGACTTCTTTCAGCTCAAGTGTTGCTCTTTCTGGTTTGGACGGAAATGGTGCAGACCCGGAGGGGATTTCTTTCGGTCTGCCTTGGGCGACGATCATATATTAACCCGCCACAACGGCCGCCTTGCCGTCCGCATCCTGTTCGCATCGGCGTGAGGCGAAGCGCCTTTAGCGTGGTTCAGGCGGCTGCAGGCAGATTTCGCGGTGGGTCGTCGCTGGTCAGCCTAGTTGGCCTCAACCAGTCAGGAGGCAGGGTTTGAGCCGCCTGCTCATTCTGCCACCAGGCAGCAATAGGCCTCCGGTGGTTGCCTGGTGGTGGATGGACTTGCCGAGTCGCTGCAGCCAGTCAAAATGCGCAGCGCCGCCCAATTGTGCGGAGACAAACCCAGGCGAAATCAAGGCGACAGCCCACTGCAGATTTCTGCACGTTCCTGCACGAACACGAGCGACGCCAACGGTCGGATGAAACCAAGGCTGGAGAAGGGGATGGAATGAGAAAAGAAAATGAGGCCGACAATGGCAAAGGAATGGAGAAAGGAAAGGGCATTGAGATAAGAAAAGGCAACAATGGAGAGGGAATTACGAAAAGGAAAAGGAATTGGCAAAGGACAATCGTTCCTTCCCGGGGCTGTGCTGACCGAGGTGGGAAGGTGGGGTCGAGCCGAGCACCTCTAGAATACACCACAGAGAAAAGACACGTCATTGATGAAAACTAGGAAGCACGAAAACCCCCAAGATTCTGTGAGATGCGGAGTAGAGACAATAGTTCAGGTAAAACACTCTACAGGATGTTCAGGTATGCCGCTGGAAGCTGCTGGCCTAGTCTGCTCGCTTTCAGCTAGCCTTATAGTTTACCTCACCCCGCTAACACATATCTACTATCCGATATGGTGTAATGGCTAACATCCGACGCTCTCACCGTCGAGCTCGGGGTTCGATTCCCCGTATCGGAGCTAATATTTTTTTGCCATTTATTATCTCTTTCATATTTAGGAAAGCCTAGATTAAACAAAGTCTGAACTCAGCAGAAAGTCGCAGCTGGTTGTCTCTATGAAGGGGACCATTTCTTTGACCTGTTTTGCTTCTACTATCCTTTGATCCAGAACTACCGCTTTGCACCCACAATATATATTCCCAACGAAAGCACTCTGCTTCTTCCTCTTCTTCACATCTCCACCATCTAGCAACTGTGCCACACGGCCTGGTGGTCAGCCTTCCCAACTGGAGCACTGCACTCCGTCTGCATCCTGATCACAGTGCTCTTCTGTCGGGGCTGGACGTCTTCCGCAGCCTCGAGACCGTTCTGAGTCGGGCATGGCTGACCAAGATGGACTTGTAGATGTCGACTGCCTTGACGCCCTGTATCCCGAAGAGCTAGTGGGAGAGAAGGAGAGGATAAGGAGGCCGTTAGGGCTACGATTTCGCCGAGACGGCGTGTAAAATATATAGCAGAGTTATGTAAGCCTTTATGAAAGAAGGATTATGACGATGAGACAAGGAAAGCGTGTGTCAGTGGTAGCTGTTGACATGGGATGTCACGTGAATTGGATATAGCCTAGAACGGTTAGTGCGGCAACTGTTTTCTCCAGGCGGCCACTACAACAACAGTTGTGTCTCTTCCTGGAATACTTCCAAGGCCGCGGAAACAAATAGAAGCGTGCGTTGAAGTGAAGGGCTAGTCGCAGAGGAGATGATTTTTTCTGCTGTTAAAGACGGACTCGGTTCTCCAAACAAGAGCATCTCCAAAGCAGTTTGATTCGAAAAAAGGCAGTGTTCTCTGTATGATTAGAATATTCAAAGAGACAGTACCCTGGCTCCAAGAGAGCTCTCAAGTTAATTTAGTTCAGTAGACAGTCTCTCGAGTTGTTTTTTGACAAAGATACAGCGTCCCACAGCCTTGTTCATTGACACGTTTTCAACCCGTCTTTAGCCAGTCTTGGACTTAGTCTTTAGCCAGTTGTCAACTAGCTCTCAGATAGCCTCCAGACAAGTCTCATCTCTGGACAGCTCTACTGTAGTTAACACCAACAACTCGCAGCATCTTTGCGAACAGTCTCACCACACATCGCTTGGCGGCTTGTCATTGAGTCTACAAGAGCTCACGTCTCTCCTGGGACAGCAACAGAACGACGCCCAGGTTCCAGAAACAAGACTCCAGCAACTTCACTACAGCAGCAAAACACAACAACAAACAAACCCCGTCTCACGGGCCAACGCGAGACTCCCGCGGGCGCGTTCCTTCCGATTCTGGAAGCAGAGTTTTCAAACGTTGCTCCACAACTGCTTCATTCACACACTCTCTCCTCTGCCCTCTCCTATATATATTTCTCCCAGCAACGCCATCTCCAAACCCTCCCCTTCTATCAAGAGACTCTCTTACTTTTCGCCGCGATAAACTCTTCGAAAGAGCAGACCAACGGTAAGAGAGATGAAAGAGATTTCCGACGAAAGATATCAACTCTTGCTAACCTCCTCTAGCGATGGCGTACACCGCAACGGACAAGGCCACGATGGCCTTTATTGGGCTATTCATCTGGCGATACCTCCGACAGGTTGTCCACCTCGTCTCGTTTTGGCTTTACCAGCCGGTTAAGCCGGTGGCCAACCCTCGCATCACCAGTCGTGATGTGACGGTCATCATCCCCACGATTGACCCGACCAACGGCATGTTCCGCGACTGCCTGGTCTCAATCCTCAAGAACAACCCAGTCCGCGTCATCATCGTCACGGCCGGCCAAGGCCTGCGCACGCAGGCGGCTGACATGGTGGAGGATCTTCGGTCGTCGTTGCCCCGCTAGTTGTCGGGTACCACGATCGATATCACCGCAGTAGCAGTAGCCAGCAAGCGCACGCAAGTGGCCACTGGGCTGGCGCTGGTCACCTCGTCCATTGTCGCGCTTGTCGACGACCACGTCGTCTGGCCCGCCGCCTTTCTGCACTTTGCCCTGCCCGCGTTTGAGGACGACCGTGTCGGCCTGGTCGGCACGAACAAGCGCGTCGTCCGCGAAGACCATGCGTCCATCATGGCCAAGTTTCTCAACATGATCCAGTGTCTGTACCTGGAGCGCCACAACTTTGAGATCCGCTCGAGCAACGCCGTCGACGGCGGCGTCTTTGTGGTCTCTGGCCGCACCGCGCTCGTCCGAGCTGCCGTGGTCGTCGGCCGCACGTTTCGCCGGGCCTACCTCAACGACCACTTCTTCTTTGGGCTGCTCGGCCCGCTCGGAGTCGACGATGACAACTTTCTCACCCGCTGGTGCGTCGCGCACAACTGGCGCATCCGGATCCAGTACCGGCCGGAGACGCTGATTGTCACGGAGCTCGGCAGCGCGACCAAGTTTGCTGGCGGACTGCGGCGCTGGGTGCGCACGACCTGGCGCTCGAACACAACGAGCCTGCTGCACGCACACGTGTGGCGCGCGCAGCCCTGGTGTGTCTACGCCGTGTACCTCACCTCGTTCACCAACTTTGCCCTGTTCTACGACATGGGGCTCTTTTACGCCTTTTCCCGCTCGACCATTGTGGCGGCCCACGGCCACGGCGCTTTTGTTCCCCTCGTCCTCGTCATGGTGGCATTCAAGATGGTGAAGCCGTTTGCCTACTTTTGGAGAAACCCGCAGGACCTGCTTCTTCTTCCCGGCTACTTTCTCTTTACCTGGGCACACTCGTTTATCAAGCTCTGGGCGCTGGTGACCTTTTGGGACTGCGCTTGGAGTGGCCGCAACCTGGGGGAGATCAACGACACGGTCCAGGCAGAGAAGATGCATGAGGAATGAAGAACAAGATGAAGATTGTCAGGGATGAAAGGAGAGCCGAGATTGCGATATGGAGATTGAGAGACTGGGAGGAAGACTGAGACTGAGATGGAGACTGGGAGAGATCAAGATTGAGAGACTGGGACCGAAACTGATACCGAGATGGCTACTGAATACCAAGACTGATACGACATAATGAGACCGAGAAATCGCTCAAACAACTATGAGATAACAAACATCTCGATATATTCGGCAAGTGCCATTGTCGTTGTTGCCGTGACGAGAACCGTTCCTTCCGGTCGAACGCCAACGTCAAAAGAGACAGTTTGGGAAAAACAGTCTCGGGATGCATTTCCAGGACAACAACTTTTGGCATTTTGCTCATCTTCACTTTGGTTGCTTCATCGTCTTTGACAACAGCATTACGACATTTTACAGGTTGGTCTACGACAACGATTACGGGCGCTCTCACTGACAGCCACTGACAGCCACTGACAGCTACAGCCTCCAGAATGAAGCCCTTTTGGACCCTTCTTTTCCTGGGCCTCGCCGCGGCCTCGCCGATGCGGCGGCTGGGCAACGCCGGCCAGTCGACGGCCCCCCTCGGCGACCTGGCCTTGTACGGAGCGACGACGGACAGCGGTCGGGCCATTGAGGCGATGCTGCAGCGGACAGCCTCGGCGCGAGTCGACAACGCAGAGACATACACGGCACCGGCTGGCGGACCGCACAGCCTGAGCTGCCGGCAGGACACGTGCTGCATCTGGAGCCACATTGCGGAGGAGATGCTGCGGGCCTTCCGGTCGCGGCGGGGGCAGTGCACGGCGCTGGCGCGAGGGGCGATCCGGCTGGCCTTTCACGACGCGGCGGCGTGGAACACGTCGCTGGCACTGCCGGCGGACGCGTGCGACAGCGGCGTTGGAGTGGGCGGTGCCGACGGGTCCATCCTCCTGTCGGCCGGCGAGATGGACCGGCGCGAGAACCAGGGCCTGGCGGATATTGCGCATCTCACGCGCAGCTGGTACCGCATCTACCACGCCACGCACGGCGTCTCGGCGGCGGACCTGGTCCAGATGGGCGCGCTGGTGGCGACGACGGCGTGCACGGGCGGGCCGCGGATCCGGGCCTTTGTCGGCCGCCGCGATGTGCCCGAGGGCACGCCGCCGCCGCCGCCGGGCCTGCTGCCGTCACCCCACGGCGACGCGGCGCGGGCGGTGGCGCTGTTTGCGGCCAAGACACTGACGGCAGCGGACCTGGTGGCGCTGGTGGGCGCGCACTCGGTGTCGCGGCAGCACTATGCGGAGACGCGGTACGCGGGCCAGTCGCAGGACTCGACGCCGGCTGTGTTTGACACGCGCTTCTTTGCCGAGACGGCGGCTGCGCAGCCGCCGCACGGCGTGTACCGCTTCCAATCGGACATGTCGCTGGCGCGGGACCCGTTGACGCGGGACCTGTGGGCGGCGTATGCGGGCGCGGATGCGGAGGCGCACGCGGCGTGGACCGAGGTGAGTGGCGGCGGACGAGACGGCGGCGGTGTGGACGAGACGACTGACCGGCAGGCGTATGTGGCGGCCTTTTTCCGGCTCGGCCTGTTGGGGGTGGAGAATCTAAACGGGTTGACGGACTGCAGCGGGGTGTTGCCGGCATCGCGGGAGAAGTGAGGAGGAGGAGGAGGAGAGGAGGAAGAGTGTGGGCCGGGTAGAGAGTCGGGTGGAAGAGGGCTGGAAAGGCTGGGACTCGGCTGGAAAAGGAAGCCGACGAGTATTTTTGTACTACCACCGCACGAGACCCCAAAGCATTTTACGATCCAATCGACGCCGGGCCAAAACGGAAAGGGAAAGCAGGCACAAGCCGGAAGATCGCTGCGGCTGACGGCAGGCGTTCCGCTTCCACCCGTGACTGGTCGAGATGCCGCAGCAGCTGGAGTTGGACGGGATGCGTGGCATTTTGCTTCGAGTTGTCTGTGGGGAGAAGGGCTTTTCGTACGGAGCGGCAAAATAACGGTCGCCGCCAGGGTAAGAGGATACTTGCGCCGTCTGTAGGAGTACCGGCGGACAGCGGCTGGATTGCACGGTGTTTGGGGTACCAGGTACCTGTGACCCCGCCGAATCAGCGTCTAGCGGTTTCCAATTTAAAACAGCGGGTCCGTGACCGCGTTGAGAGCAGACAATGTCGTCGTTGTGGGCTGATGCAGGAGCGCGGCCAGACGACGGCAGGGGCGTCCGCAGCCAGTCACAAGCAGGCGGGCGGCACAATCAGGCGACGGAGCGCCTGCTACGATGCTCACGCCACTGCGACCATCAGGCGGGCGGCAGATCTGGTGATGGGTGGATGGGTTTTTTGGGGTGTTTTCGTCGCTTGGTTTGGCATCGCAAGCGCTTCTGGAACGTCGTCCATCTGGCCGCTCGGAAGGACATGCGATTGTCGTTTCGCATGGTGCGTCGGATTCGGAGATTTGCACCGTCGTGTTTAAAAGGATTCCGTCCGGTAGCGTCTATTGTTCTTGGGCTCTGATAATCTCTCTCGATTGAACTGGACCTTGCTGGACTCTGCCTTGGGACATTCAAAGTCGACTCACTCTCGACCCTCCATCTCTCGACCGGACTCTCTCTCGCCTCTCGACTCTCGACTCTTAACCCTTTCCCTCTCTTCCCCCTCCTCTACATTCACCATGGTCGGCCGGACGATTGACATGCGGCACATTGACCGCAAGGAGCTGTACACGAACCTGGAGACGCGTGTGCAGTATCTGCACAGCTTCCTCGACTTTAGCAGCAGTACGTCTTTTGGTCCCTCCTCGCTCGTCTCTTCCCTTGCCTCTTCCCCTACTGACCGCCGCCAGCCGACATTGACCACCTCATTGCGGGCGCCAAGTACATCAAGGTCCTCATCCCCGCCATCACCAACATTGTCTACCGCAAGCTGCTGCAGTACGACATCACGGCGCGTGCCTTTGAGACCCGCTCGACCTCGTTTGAGGGGCCCCTCGACGCCGTCCCGGCCGAGGACTCGCCGCAGATTCTGCACCGCAAAATGTTTCTGCGCGCCTACCTCGCCCGCCTCTGCAGCGACCCCTCGCAAATGGCCTTTTGGGAGTACCTCGACAAGGTCGGCATGATGCACGTCGGCCTCGGCCGCGCCCACCCGCTGCACGTCGAGTACGTCCACATTGGCGCCACGCTCGCCCTCATCCAGGACGTCCTGACCGAGGCCGTCCTGAGCCACCCGCGCCTGTCCATGGGCCGCAAGATGGGCCTCGTCAAGGCCCTCGGCAAGGTCATTTGGATCCAAAACGATCTCTTTGCCAAGTGGTACGTCCGCGACGGCGAGGAGTACACCGATGGCGTCGACTACAGCACCCTCGTCGACAAGGAGGGCTACCTGCACGGCAAGCGCATCATCGGCGGCGACGAGAGCGAGCGCAGCAGCGACCGCGGCGACGACGCCAGCGTCCGCAGCAGCGACCCCGACGACGACACCAACGGCGCCAAACCAAAGGCCGCCCCCGCCGGCGTCTGTCCCTTTGCCAGCATGACCACGTCCATGGGCGGCCTCAAGGTGACTGGGAGCGCCATACCGGTGGCGAAGCCGTAGCCGGGGTGAACGAGAGGGAGAGCGAGTGGACGGGGAGAGAGGATGGACAAGGAAAGGAGCGGCTGCATTTGGTCTTTGGGTCTGTCGGTTTTCATATTCGTTTGGGCTGCCTTTTTTTCGCATCAAGGTTGCAAGGTCGAGATACAATACATTGTTTTGATCCCACGTTCTCGCTTCCCCCAGGCACCTACGACTTGCCCAGTTCCGTTGCCCGCTTTGTCGCGGCCGTCACCGCCCGGTCCACCATGGCGGCAAAGCCGTCGTGCTCAAAGCTGACCAGCGCCGCATGCGTCGTCCCGTTGGGGCTCGTCACGTTCTTGCGCAGCTGGCCCGGCGACTCGGGCGCTTCCACCAGCATGCGGCCCGCACCCAGACACGTCTGCTTGGCCAGCCGCGCCGCCTGCTCCTCGGGCAGGCCCAGCTTGACGCCGCTCGCAATCAGGTGCTCGACCATGGCGAAAAAGTACGCCGGTCCCGAGCCCGACATGCCCGTCACCACGTCCAGCAGGCTCTCTGCGTCCACCCACTCGGCCGCGCGGCTGACGCTGCGCAGCAGCTCCGTCGCCAGCGCCCGCTCGGCCGGCAGCAGGTCGTCACCCGCATACAGGCCCGACGCACCCTCGCCCACGAGCGCCGGCGTGTTGGGCATCACGCGCACAATGTGCGGCACCCGCCCGTCCGCCGTCGTCGTCCACTGGCGCAGACTCGCGAGCGTGACACCGGCCGCAATCGACAGGACCACGGGCGTCTTTGACGACGACGACGACGACGCCGCTGCAAACGACGACGCCACCTCCTGGCACGCTGCCTGGGCCACCTGCGGCTTGACCGAGATCACCACCAGATCAGCGCCCGCCGCCGCCTCGACCGTCGACGTCGTCGTCCGCACGCCCAACGCCGCCATCTTGTTGCGGTTGACCTCCCACGGCTCCGACACGCAAATGTGGTCCGGCGCGATGCCGCGAGCCAGCAGGCCGCCGATGATGGCGCCCGCCATGTTGCCGCCGCCAATGAATGTGAGCTTTGCCGTCTGGAGAGTGGCCATTGTCGGTGTCGCGGTCGAGGCGCAAGTGTTGATGTGTGGTTGCAACGTCAGTCACACACCAATGGAAAACGACAAAATTCTGTTATCGGATAACGCCGATTTGGCGGGGGTTTAGATTATGTAATTTCCATTTCCGAACACAACTAAAACTAATGCTCGCGAGGGTCTTGGGTGAGATGAAGCTGGTGCAAGAGTGCAACGCTCGAAAGGCAGCGTGACGCAGAGGTGTCCCTTACTCGCTAGCATGCAAATTCGTCCAGTCCCGTATTCGATAATTAGAGGGCGGTGGCGTGGCCGGCGGCGGCTATTCGCTATTAGAATGATGCTTCACCAGTTGTGCTCCGCGTGTAGGACATAGGATATCTAGATCTCACCTCGCTGTTCTCGTCCTCATCGTCTTCTTCGGCGGCGTTTGCAACGGCGACGGGCTATTTGATGTTAAACCGCGGTTGTACCGGTCAGACCACGGCACTCACAAAAAAGGCAAGCGTAGCCTTCAACCAAAATGCGTGTCAGTCATAGTCAACAGACAGACTCGAAATAAGATATACCTGGATGATGGCCCCAAAGGCCTGTGCCTCGTCGGCTGTGCGCTGTTGTTGCACATTTGTCAGTACATTTTCTCTTAATAAAAATGACTGTTTTTGGCCGTCTACTTACTCGGTTTAGCACCGCCTGTGAATTTTGGACAGGCGAAGCAGAGTCTGGGCCGGGAGTGCCAGGCGCGGGGCCGGCCTATGTTATCAGAGTACTGTGGACATGGATGACAGTTGAGGGCTTTTGGAAGTGCTTACAAGCCTGGTGAGAGCGTGTGCTGCCCCTCACTCTTCACATGTCTGTGCTATCAGTACAATCCTCAGGTGTATCTCGATCACGGTGAAGGGACTCACATCCATGGTGTTGATGAAGAGCATCCAGAACCAGCGTTTCCTGAGGGGGCGCTGGCTCGTAAAGCACATCTCATGTCAAAACGTCCCTTCCCGGCTAGAAAACACAATTAGAGACGAACGTACTTGCATACTCGACAGGAGGTGTGTGAGAAATTGCGAAGGAGTAATGCATACTGGGTGCTCTTTGACTCTTAAGTAGAATTGGGAAACTACATTGGAGCAATGGAAAACCCCAGCTACTTATATAGCCTTTGCGCCTGGGACGCTCTTGCCTGACGTTCACATTGCTTTCACCTTTCTCTGGGCCTCCTCTCAGAGCGATCCTTCCATTCTCAGATGCTCTTCATGTCAAATCGTCCTCATCTCTTCACTCGGATGTCGCTGACCGACCCACAAGTAGGTAGGAGCGTTGCGATTCGTACCTGCCCAGCTTTACAACGTAACCAAAGATCTGGCAAGCTCTTCCGAAACCAGACCTGTTGGTAGCATGTGCGGCCTTCAAGACCACTTGCTAACAGCAGGCGCAACACGCCTTTTCGGACGCACCTGCCTAGCTTGTTAGCCATCAACATCAAACGGAAGCGACGATGCTGCCTACTCCGTCGTCTTCCCACACAAGACCGACGCGCTTCTTTCCTTCTCGCCTGCCATCTGCCTTTATTATTTGACATCTATCGTTTTCTCTTCACTGAAGCAACTATCTAGCATCCATCGGACCATCTTCCAGCCTGATCCATCACCCGGCAACTGACGTAGCACCCTGAAGAAGCGGTATAAACTAAAGAGTACAGTGCCATTATGCAATTTTTTTGTCGACTGGTGAACAGTAATGCCGCACTTTACACAAAAAGTCAAGGAGTGGTACATTGGCATATTGAGCACAATAGTTGTAGTTGCGAGGTTTGTAGCTCTCGACGTATCTGATCGTCCCATCAATGAAGCCGCGCCTAGATCTACAGGAATTGATTGCATCGGCCTTGTACATGGCAAATTTGTACTGATCACCGTCCTCTTGTTCTACCTCGTAGTCGGCCGGCAGCCGGCCGCTTCAGTTGATGAGCCACATGCGAGTTATATCCGGGATCTCGTCCTTTCTCCAGGCCCAGTGTGCCCGCAGCACGAAGCCCCTGTGCGAAGCTTCTGTCTTATGATCGATCATAGACTTTCTACTTGATTCCAGGCCGTCGTTCCAACTATTGACAAACTCCAAGGCCTGATTGATATCCGGTGACTGGGGGATATGGACAAGGAAAGGTGCGTCAGCAAGAAACTCCAGTGCAAGGAGATACGGGCAGCCAGGTCGGCAGGGGAAAACTGGAGGCACACAATGCCAAACTTTGAGCACACCCAGACGTAGACCCGTTGTCCGTGATTGTACGCCTCGACAATGTTCTTGCGCGGCAGTATGCGTCTATTTTTGCGCACGCGTCTGAAAAGCAGTCAGCTTCCTTTTGGGGTTTTCTTTCGGTAGTGCTGCAGAGCGGCGCGGGACTCTCTGCACGCAGTTTTCAGGCCGCCATCCCACAGGTAGATGAAGCGGTTGTGACGGGTCCAGTCGAGCTCTCACGGTTTGGATTGCAGCTGTGGGGGGAACGAAAAATGCGTCATTGCTCGGCGAGTGAGAAGGCGCTTTCATCGACGCAGGTTGATACATGCGCATCATATACTGCAAATGGCCAGCTGCCAAATGATCCATCGCAACTCGGGCCGCAGCTGAGGAAAAGGATGGAATTGCCGCAATGGGGTGTTTGCTTCGCATAGAGTGGACGCTATGTCGGGGTGTTTTGTGAAGTGCAACTTTTTGTGATGCGGAAGAGAGCAATAGGTAAAGGAATTTCATTCGAGACTGGTTTGTGCGTTGGCTTAGTACTACCAGTTGATGATTTCATCGTTCCATGTCTGCTGGACTGCATCATTTGTTGGTTTGGAAGGTACTCGCATGCAGTCTGTAATTAATTGATGCTATATATGATCATCTAACGTAAATCAGGGTATAAAACGCCTTGCGATGCAGTCAGATGCAGTATGGTGAAAATGTGGGAAATGTTGCATGTCGCGGTTGATGTCGATGTCAAATGTCAAATGTCGAGAATGCCCGCCCCCGGCTCCTAATCACTGCACATCCATGCCGCCCATCCCCTCTTCTTCGGCTCGTCCTCGTCCGCCTCGGGCAGACACGTTCCTTCGACGCCCTTGCTGGTCGAGTCCTTGTCCTTGTCGCTCTGCTCATCGCTCTGCTCTTCGTTTTGCAGGGCAATTCGGTACCGCCGCACACTACCCGTGTCGTCTTCAAAAACGGGCCGCCGCTGGTCCTTGGGGACAAGGCACGCAGGCACAACATGGCGCAACAACCAGCCCTTGAAGCTGCGGCTGGCGGCATCAATGGCAGCGTACTCGAGGCGGCGCGTGTGGTCGCTGGTCCAGTAGTGGGTGGTGGGGGGCGGGAGCGGGTAAGCGCTGGAGGCGACCGAGACGACCGAGAGGGAGGCGTCGGGAGGATGGGGAACGAGGTGGGAGGGTAGGGACGGCAAGTGATCAGGGGAGTGGCCGGGAAGAGAGTGGAGGGCGGTGACGGGGGAATGGCTGCGGGCCGTGCCAGACTCGGGGCTATGGCTGTCCCCCAGTGAGGGAAAGTGAAAGTAGGACATCCGGGACGGACCTGGAGCCTGCGAGGTGGCATGGACGGTCCTGTTCGGCGTGTTTTGGCGGGTGACGGTCCGGGCCACTGTGCGCCGTGCAGACGGTCGGCTGCGGCAGGTCGATGGGACGCTGGCAGACGTCGACGGACTGGTGCTGGTCGTCGGGTGCGCCGTGACGGGGCGCGCCCGTGACGTCGACCTTCTCTGGCGGGTGCTGCTGCGCGACAGCGGCGGCATCTCGTCGGGGGCCGCCGAGCCGAGGGACTCGTAGCCGGAGTCCTGCCGGCAGACCGTGGCGCGGCTACGGTTGGGGTCGGGCCGGTCGGACGAGGTCCGCGCCGGGGTCTTTTGTGTCTGCCGTGTCTGCTGTGTCTGGACTGGTGGTTTTCTGGTTACCCACGACGAGGGCCCTGCCGTCTCGTGTCGGCCGGTGCGGTGGTGGACGCTGGGCGGCGCGGGCGCCCGGGGCCGAGGCTGGGGCTGGGATGGCGGCATGGTGTAGGCATGGAGAGCTGGGTGAGCGTGAGGATGGACGGGAAGAAGCTGAACGGGTTAAGTGTAAGTATGACGGAAAAACAAAAGCCTGATAGCTTGGAGCAGTGATCTGATGGCGGGAATCGTCCGGACTGCCAAGACGCCGGACAGTGCAGACAACGAGGCAAAAGTACTCGCACTCGCGCAACACGACCCAGCTGTCAGCGGTGAAACAGATTCTGCAGTCTGGCGTTTCGGCGTGGTCCGCGGGACCAGAGGCCCCCGATCGCTGCACGACTGGCGGTCTGGTCAGTCGGCGATTCGCAGCGAGAAGGCAGAGAGGCCCATTGTACAGTGGATTTGTGCCCTAGCATGACTGGCCCGCGGTGGGGCACATGCAGGGAAGACCCCACTAGAGCAAAGCCAATTCGAGCTGTTTACGACCGTTTCGACACGTCAAAGGGCTCTGGTCCCCTGTCCGCTGCTATTGTCCCCGTCATTTGTCACCTTTATTGGTTCTGTCACCTGTTTCTTTTTCCTCCTGCTGTCCGTCTTCCGTCCTCCGCTTTCCACTTTCCCGTCGTTGATCCGTCTCGTCTCGCCTAGAGCCAAAAAGCGGTCTGCGTAGAAGGCCGCAATTTTAGCGACCGCTCCAGTGGGGCGCGGGGCTCCTGCCGAAAGGGCCCTTGCACCATGCATGCCCTGTTCCTTTTCTTCAGCAGACGACCGTTCGTTGGGCTGTATGCAGGCACGGTCTCAGTTGTGCAGCAGCACGCCGCAGACGCCTGCACCGACCGGTCTCGGCCTGGCCGATATCGCTACACGACAGGACAGCCGTTTTGGGTCATCGGACGCGACGTTCGGAATAGACGGCGGGAGGGGCCGACGACAGCCGCAGTGGTGTGTGGTGTGTATGGTGTGTGTCGGAGATTCCTGATCGGTCGGTGGCGCAGCCGTTGCGGCTTTCTGGGCGTCGCCGGCAGACGATGCCATGCCAAGCACGACATACGACGTGAAGCAATGGGTAACGAAATACCAAAATGTTTAAATATCAAAATATCAAAATATGGAGTCTTCCGCCCAAAAAGAACTGTCTGAACAATCTGGCAGGTGCAGCCGGCCCGTCGCTGCGTGGCTTCTTGGCGTCTGCGCCTGCCAGTTCCACTGACCGTCTAGGCAGGTGGCGCCGAGACGGCCCACTCTCCCCTGCGCTGTCTTCTTGTCCTGGCGATGTGCAAGTCCACGATTGCTGCTGCCGTTACTGCGCTGTCCCCCGTGTTATCTTTGTCCTGGCGTTGTCCCGCCTTCTCTTTTCGCTCTTCCGTCTTTCCCATTCTGTTGATGCTGTCTCCAATACGTAGTGCGACTGGGAAATGACGTCCTCTGGCATGGCGAGTCGTAGCTACCACTATCCGCTGTGGCGACAGAGAGGAAGGCACGAATGGCATCACGAAATACCACAAAATGCCGAGTAAACATTGCACATGGCAACTTTCTCTTCTTCGTAAACTCTTTGCAAACTTTACACCACCAGCATCAACTTGGCAACCGTTTCCATTTCTTATCCACGTTCGACCGAGCATCTGGGCATGATCTTCGTCTGCTCCCCGTGCATTTATTGTTTATCAACGATCAACGACACATCTGCCTCCAACCATGGCCACTTCCAAGAAAGCCCGCCGTCGGGAGCAGCAGCGTGAGGAAGCCGAGTCGTCCGCCGGGCTCGAATCGGTGCTGTTGGCATTTGCCAACCTGACAAAGGCCGTGAAAGACGTTGAGATCCAGAACGAGAGGATACGGCGGAGCCAAGTCAGCTTGAGCGATTGCGTCGATGCAGTATGTTGTTTTCCACTCATCCCTTGTTTCTCGTTTCTCTTTCCTTTCTTTTTTCCCTCGCTTCGCTCATGTGTCCTATTCTCCCTTTTCCTTGCTTTGCTCTTTTTTCCTTTTCTCCCTTTCCTCGCTTCGCTCTTTTTCAACCGCCAACTCTCTAGCAAATGCAAGCTCTTGCCACTCTGTCACGCCAGACGCGCTTCACACAAGAGGTTCATCAAACCGAAGCAAGCGGGATCCTGTCTGCCGTGTCCCGGACAACAAAGGCCCTCGACGACAAGACGGACGGCCTGTCCCAGCAGATGGCGTTGCTGTCGGAGCACGTTTACACGGCCAAGTCCAACCCTGCAGCGGATGTCTATCAGTACGATCAGAACGGCCAGCCGTGGTATGGGCCTCTGCCACTTCCGCAGCGTCAGTACTTGAAAAGTCTGGGGGACCGGCGGAAGCAACAGAAGCAGCAGAACCAAAACGAGCAGTACGCACTCCATCACCGGCAGCCCGGCTACCCTCTGCATGTTTCCCGCAGTTACCCAAGCCCCTACTATGGCAGACCATCATCACCATGCAGCCAGCACACCACCTGTGGCTCTGTTCCGTCGCTGCCTGGACGTCAACACCCCCCTTCTCCATGTCTTGCATATTCATTTGGCAGTTCCCAACAGGAATACGAGAATCCCTCAAGCCTTCTGTTGGAGCAAATCTATGCAGCGCAAATGCGCGAGCCAGTGGCCAGAGGCGAATGGTCCGAACTGGAGTACGGACCGCTCCAGTACGCAGAACCAGCACAATCCGGCCACGGTGAGATGGGAGAGCCATTCTGGGACGACTCTGTGCCGCGGCCCGATCATATGCTACTGTCCATGGTGAAGGACGAAGATTACAATTACGACGGTGTCTATTACGAGAGCTACGACCAATACAATGACTCGGGATACTCGAC
This sequence comes from Leptographium flavum, assembly GCA_963580335.1. Lineage (NCBI taxonomy): Eukaryota > Fungi > Ascomycota > Sordariomycetes > Ophiostomatales > Ophiostomataceae > Leptographium > Leptographium flavum. Next base: position 3,370,547 of record OY756931.1, on the reverse strand, counting down.
TCCTCTGCCCAAGTCGTCCCCTACCCTGTCCAGTACCAGCGAACCAGACGACGAACCCACGCTGCACATTCAGCTTGACGAGGAAATGGCCGAGGGAGAGGATGAAGGTATACAAGGTGTCACCGAGGACCGGATATTGCTCAGCGACTTGCGACAGAATGAGCTACCGCAACAAGCCGTGCAGCGGAGCAGTGCCGAGTCCAGGGTAATTCCAGTTGACGGTGACATGGACAAGAAGCAATGTGCAGCGGCAGACGACAAGACGGACGCCAAGACGGACGCCAAGACGGCGCAGTTGTGGGAGAGTTTGAAGCCCAGGCGTGTTCGCATCCAGACGACCCTGACAAACGACCTGCAGCCGGTACCCAGGCCAAAAGCGTCGCAGCGGACTGTGCGGAGGACGTGCGTCCCCCATGTCAGGCGGGCAAAGATGGCACGGCGGTCTCAGTTGGCTGTCTGATGGACGGTGGAGAGAAATTGCCAAGCTGAGCGATGGGCATTTTATGCAGCATGATTATGAGCGATTAGTTTTTTCCGTTTCTCAGCGATGAATACAGCGTTTTCTTAGCAATCACGTTTCGACTGGACGGAGTCTGGTTATTTCTGTATCCAATGTTCCGCCGGCTGCAAACGTGTGTCGTCTACTCTTTGCCGATCCAGCCCGGATCGTTTGTTAGATGATATTTGGGCAACCAGTTGATTGTTGTCTCTGTCTGCGTACCTCCACTTTTCATCCTCCTTCTGACATCGTTGTCTTCGACAACTCGAGCGTCTCCAGGAGCTTGGAGCTAGACCACCAGCCGTCTGTGTCTTGAGCTCCTCAGTGCCAAAGGCGACGGTCGCCAACACCCAAGCCCGGCGTCTGCAACAGCTTCAATTACCGGCGCATAAAGTATTTGGCGTGCTGCCCTAGGTGCAATATTTTCCGTGAAGTAGGTCTCGGCAAGCTCATGGACACACGTAGCGAGTGGTTGGTAAAATGGCATAAATCTTTCCATGGCGAATTCAATTTTATCCTCTGTGTGTGAAGCCAACCTAAATTCACCATCGCCGGCCGCACAAGCGGCGGACCAAGGAGGGCCTCCAAGGCGCTGAAGCTCTCGACTAGCAGTGAAGAGGTAGAATCTGGAAGAGGTACAGGAAGCCCAAGAAGCCCTTGCAAAAGGCAGCAGCCAGCTTAAAGCAAAGGGACGAGCCTCGAAGCGGTAGCGGATGTGAAAATCGATCAGAGCTTTGCGGATAATTTGGCGAAGGGTACGGCAGGAATTGGAAGAAGGGAATTACCAGACGGTGGCGGGGCTGCGGGAAGTCCCCTGCTCACTTCACATCAAGTCTGCAGAGTTGATGTTGGGCTTTGGGGACTCCTAACCCCGCTTCGGGCAGACAGACTCTTTTCCACTTTCCCCCGTCTTCCCTGTCTCTTTTCCACTTTCCCCCGTCTTCCCTGTCTCTTTTCCTCAACCATGTTCGAGCAACTCGCTACCATGGAGATTGAGGGGCCCAAATCGACCTTGGACGCCATGCTGAAGTCGGGAGAGTTCAGCGACCTGGAATTCACTTGTGGCAATGAGATCTTCAAAGTACACAAGGCTGTGGTCTGCGTGCACTCGAAGGTCATCAAGGCTGCTGTCACTGGCATCTTTTTTGTACGCTTCTCTCCTTGCCGCTTTAATCGGGCGCTTTTTGCTTGCTAACGCTGGTGATTAGGAGGCGACATCCGGGGTGATAAACATGGACGAATTTTCAGCGGGCGCTGTCCGTGCTCTAGTTGAGTACATGTATCTCGGGGACTACAGCACACCAGAAAGAGAGTCGCTAGACCATTTCGATGACCAGACTAAGACGGATACCCCGTCTCCGACAGAGCCAAGCGCTGCGGCTCTTCTATACCACGTTCGGGTTCATGCAATCGGCCATTACTATGATATTCAGAGTCTGGTTTCCTTGACACAAAGCAAAATCGATCCTATTCTCCGGTGTCAAGAAGGCGCAACATGGCTAGTCAACCTACCATTAATTACCGAGGAGGCTATCAAGTCGACAACGGATGATCGACTTCTGAATGCTCTCGCTAAAGTATTAGCATACAACACGGGCTTTCTCTATCAATCCAAAGCGTTTGCGAATCTGTTTGCGCCATCCGATTTCTCAGCAAAGCTGCTGAAATACATTGGGCTACGCTTACAAAATGGGGTTACTGAGGATGGGGATACATACCCGCATTACAACTCAAAACGGGGCAAATTCAGTAGACAGAGCAGAATTGGCTTTTAGATTGATGCGTATTTTTCGGAAATTCTTTGACATATGGCCATGAAACCTTGCTTAGCGACAATACATGGCTGTCAAAGATCTGGTGCGAGCTCTCCCCTCTCTTATAGAGCTCGCAGACAAGAACACGGCACGTTCCATAGAGGGCGAGAAACTGCAGTTGGGCGAACTCAAGAGCAGTTTCGGCCTCGTTCAAATCACATTTTAGGAATTTCCTATCAGACCTCATGCAATGGCCTTGTAGAAAGTGTCAGTGCTTAGGCACATCTTTCGTACGCAACCCGCACTTTGCTGTTGTTGTGGGCAGCTTGATATGGTCACTTCAGCTCGAGTCGGCGTCGCAGGCCCAGACCCATAGAACAACCGGACTGGCAGTTGTCTTGCTCTGTAATCTGCCATCACAAATCGTCATCTTCCTCTTCCCCCGCCAACCGGACAAATTGTCAGAATGGCCTCGATTCGCGGCGCCGAGTCACCACCGTTGAGCCAGCCCCCCATGGCCGACGACTCGGCCAAAGACTCGGCTACGGAACCGTCGGCGTCAGATGGTGGTGAGGTCACACTCGCCGATATCTACGACAAAGTCGAGGAGTTACAATTCTAGATGACCTGGAAAATACGCCACTTGAACGCCAAGCTCGACGACAGCGACGATACGGCCTAAATCACTGCTAGTCGTCTGCAAAGTCTGACTGATGTGGTTGGAATATTGATGCGGGACATGTCGATAACTCGAGCGGCGACACGTTTTGCGCGGTCCCCCGAACTGCCAAAGTCGCTCATCGACAAACCCAACCCCATGTTAAGGAACATCATGGAGTCTTCCAGAGCGACCTGACATTCACTTGCGGTAGAGATAAATTCAAGGTCCACAAGGTCGTCGTCTGCCATCACTCAGATGTGATCAAGGCAGCGGTCACGGGAAAATTCAAAGTATATCCCATTCAACTGCGTTTTTCCCCTTATTTTCCTTATTGTCCTGATAAAATGAGACAAAGAACCTACTACGAATGTTATCCATATGGACAGCTTTTCCGTCGAGGCTGTACGCGCCATGATCGACTACATGTATCTTGGCGATTACCAGGTACAAGGCAGCGGAAGCAGCCCGGCGCCGCGGTCGAGGAAGTCTACTTCTGATGCTACTGCTGAGGCCATTACGGATCCTCATGCTGTGATGCTGCTGAACTATGTCCGTATCCATGGCATGGCCACTATTACAATATCCAGGGCCTTGTCACCCGGACAAAGGCCAAAATGGACTCGTTGCTCCGTCGGAATTCGTCACACGACTGCTCAAGAGCATCGTTGACATTCAGTGCTCGTCATGCCAGAAAATACAACTTTGAGTGTGAGGTTGGGCATGATACGGCATGCTGGTAAGAGATGGCTTTGAAGAGAAGCGTTGGGATTTTGGATGCTATGGATGGGATCAGGCTATCAGGGTACTTTGGAGAATATGCATCATTTATTTCCGTCTGGCTAAGCATTAAAACTCGAATATTTTAGCCAAAATGCTGCTTTGAGTGGTTGGGTGTCATGTCTTCTCGAGAAGCTGCTGTCAGGGCTCGTCAAGGATAGGCACGCCTACAAGTCAGTCGAGCTTCTCATGCGCTCTGATGCTGCCACCTGGCCATAGACGCGAGTTGCCGGACGAGGGAAGGACAGCACTTGGTACGTGGACGTGTGAATGACGACAGAGGGCATCAGCTGGATCTTTTGCTCCATCGTATTCGCCAAAGTACCTCACTTCAGTACTTGCGACGTGGGGTATTCTGCTCGCTTTCTCGTCGCGCATCGCTGGTCGCCGCAGGGAAGCCCTGAAAGAGCTCAACAGGCCACGATGTGGCGTGGCCAGCGCACCGGCAGCGCCGGCGAGCGTGGATTGCGTATCGCTTTGCTGTTAGCGGCGCCGAGGCAGTCTGGCGGCCATTCGCCAGGAGGTCGCAGTCGTTTGGAATGGAAAAGGCAACTGGCTCGTTGGGGGCCGCCTCTCCGTTTAGCCATAGCTCCTTCCTCGGGCGACGTTTTCGCTCTTTCCACAAGACGGCCACTTTATCCACTTGTCCCATCCAATGGAGGCGCCGATTTTTCCGGTTCTCTTGCAGAAATCTGACAAGAACGCGACCTCTGCCAGTCTGGGGTCACATTGCACTGACCGCCATCAGCCCGACGAAAACGCGCCAGTCAGAGAGCTCGACGCGGCAGCGGTGGAGACGGTCTGCAGCAAGTGCAGAAACTGTGGGTTGGATCGTTTGAGCTCCTGCAGACGCGCTTTGCGGAGGGGAAAAGAAGAGGGGAAGAGGGAGGAATGCCACGGAGAAACAGGACGTCCGACGCAGTGCAGCTTCGCCAAGACAGTCTCTACGAGGCGCTACAGCTGCCCATACGAGTACGAGTACGGGACGGCCAGAGCCCGGTGTCCATGGCGAGATGCCGCAGCTGGAGCGAAAAGATACTGCTGGGAGGAGAGAATTGGGTTCCCCTGCGTCCGAGCTCAGCCCAACCTGCCGGCCAAGGTGCACGGGCGAGGACTATCTGGGGATGATGCCCGATTAATTGCTACGGTGCGGCCGCCGGCAAGGTCTAGAAAGAGGCAGGCCGGCAATAGACGCGGACGAGACACCACAAAGACGCCGCGATTCAGCGGGGTTGCAGCTTCTCTGACGTGGCACTGCAATTTGGGCGAGACACTAACGAGCGTGCATGAGACGGACGATAGCAGCGGCCACTGCCACTGGCCGAGACGTCCTAGTGCCAATAGCGAACAGACACCTGGGAGTTAGGCCAGGAGCACGGAGCAAACTTGGAGCCGACTGGAGCAGACTGGAGCCGACTGGAGCAGCTGCTGGCCCAGATCAGGTGCCGGTTGGAGGAGGGTCGTGCGGCGCTACGCCGTGTGGATCGTACCTTGAAGTGGTGTGCTTGCTGGCGGGGACTCTCGTGGAAAATGAGGGCATGCGCGAGGCGGTGGGACAGCAGCGAGGGGCCAGCACGGGAGCACCGAAGCAGAGCTCCATTAAAGACGAATAGCTGCCACTCTTTCCAGCCGCCCCCCCCGAATCCGCACGAACCGACTAGACGAACACCGACATGTCCCAATACTATTCACGGCGGGAACGCCACGGCGACGACTACGAGGAGCCGCCAGACGAACATTCGCACTCGTACCAACGGGCCCAGCGGGCGGCCCGCACCGGCAGCCGCTACTCGCCGCCGGCCACGCCCAACTATGAGTTTGCCCGGCGGGCGTGGGCCGGGTCGAACAGCGCGGGCAGCGGCGGCGGCGGCGGCAGCTACGAGGAGCGCGAGAGAGGACACCATTTCCGAGAATACGCCCGCGACCGAGACCGGGACGTGGACGGGTACTCGGCGTCGCCGCGGACGTCGTCGTACGAGGCGCGGGGTCCGGTGCCAGGCAGCAGCGTGGGCAATGGAGGCGGGGCGACGTCGAAGCGCCGCAGCCGTGACATTGCCGAGTCGCCGCGGTATGAGACACGCAACAGCCCGCGGGAGCGAGAGCGAGAGCGCGACGCAGACCGGGACTTTTACCAGCGGCGGGAAAAGGCGCAGGAGCGGGCGCGGCAGCGGATGCGCAACGAGACGCAAAACTACCCGCGGCGGCTGCGGACGTACCTGCTGCCGATCCTGCAGAGCCAGCACGCCATGGACCAGGCTGCCGACGTGTTTGTGAAGCTGGACAAGGACGCGCGGTACCTGACACGCAGCGCGGCGGCCCTGCTGGAGAGCCTGGCGGCGGTGGCGGACGACATTGCCAACAACATCCAGGGCGGCGACGGCACGGGCCTGGACGACCCGCCGACGGACTCTGAGCTGACCGAGGAGAGCGCCTTTGAGGACTCGGAGACGGCAGCCGAGTCGGCCAACTCGGACGACGACGAGTCCCAGGTGGGCGAGTTTGAGATGCGGCGGCCGGCGACGGCGCGGGACAGCTTTGGTGCACGGCGGCGGAGCAGCGCGGCGACGTACGCGGGCGGCAGCGGTGAGGGGGCGGGCGGCCGCAAGGGCAGCGTCAGCGTGGCGCCGGTCTTTATGCAGTGGGGGGAGTTTTCGGCGCATGCGCTCAACAAGACGCCCGAGGGGGTCAACGACCGGCGCAAGTCGTTTCTGGCGCTGACGCAGACGATTGGCGGCAGCCTGCTGACGCTGAACATGGAGGCGACATCGCTGCGGGGCGGCAAGTCGGGCACGAGCTACCTGTCGACCAAGGGGCTGCTGGCGGAGCTGGTGCGCGTGCTGCAGCCGCACGACTACCGGGCGTACTTTCGGGCGTCGGCACGCGTGCTGCTGCTGCCGAGCGGGCTGCTGGGGGCGTCGGGAGGGTCGGGGGCGTCGGGAGGATCGGGAGGATCGGGAGGAGCGGTGCCGGTGCGGCGGCCGGACGAGGTGGCACTCGAGGCGATGGAGCGGCAGCTGCTGGGGACGGCCAAGTTTGGGGCGGCGCTGGGCGGCGGGGCGGCGGGCGGGGCGTCGCCGGTGGTGGCGTGTATCACGTACAGCTCGGGCAACTACGGGGCGATCACGCTGTACCGGCTGGACATGGCGACGTCGCGCGAGGGCGGCGAGTGGCCGCGGCGGCTGCTGCCGGTGTCGGCGATGACGGGCGTGCCCAAGGAGTTGCTGCGGCGGACGGCGCGGGCGATGCCTCCGTCGCGGCGGACCGTGCTCAAAGTGCGGACGGCCGGCGGGGGGGTGATGTCTGGGGGTGGGAGTGGCAGTGGTGGTGGTGGTGGCAGCGGAAGCGGCAGCGGCAGTGGCAGCGGAAGCGGCGGAACCAGCGGAAACAGCGGAAACGGCGGCAGCAGCGGCAACAACGGCAGCAGCAGCGCCAGCGCCACGGGCAGCGACTCGCGGCTGCGGTGGGTGTCGCTGCCGGCCGACGTGTCGGTGCCCAGTCTGGGATACAGCCCCAACGTGGGCCGGGCGGTGCTGGCGGGCAGTCTGCGGACGGCGCTGGGCCTGGAGCCGGACGACCTGAAGCTGCCGGGCGGCTCGAGCGCCAACATTGTGAACGCGACGATGCCGGCGATGCTGGCGTGGCTGCACGTGCGGGCGGCGTACCTGTCGGGCGTCGAGTTTGAGGCGACCGAGGTGCAGCGCGGCAGCAGCGGCAGCAGCAAGCGGGAGCGCGAGCGGGACGGCGAGGCGTCGGCGGCCTCGACGCCGGTGCGGCGGCTGCGGCGGATTGTGCGGTGTCGTCGGGGGCCGACGGCGATGGAACACGAGGGCCGCGACCCGTGCATTGTGGTGCTGCATCCCAGCCGGGGCGACTGGGTGACGGCGCCGGTGTACTGGACCGAGGTGAAGGAGTAGGGAGAGGGGGGGCGGCATTTTGGACGGCGGCTTGTCTCTTGGATGCATTGTTTGGGATTTGGTGCTTTGTTGGACTGTGGATGTGTTTTCTGTGCTTTTTTTGGACTTGTTTGGATTTCTGGATTGTTTCCATTCTTTCTTTGGGCTTTTTTGGATTGTTTGGGTGTTGTGTCCATTCTTTGATTTTGGCTTTGTTGGACTATTTGGCTGTGTTCTTTGGACTTTGTTCAGACTTTACTGCATTGGCCCATTGTGAATACAGTTCGTCTTTGACTTCATGTCTTTTGACATGAACAACTGGCGACGTGAAAGGACAAAGCCATGGTTCATGCAGGAAGACGGCGGTTCAGTATAAGAGCAGAGCGAACGAGAAGGAGATGTCAGAGACAGACAACAACAGCTGCACAACTACAACTACACAGCTCGACATGGAAACGATCATTTCCCGCGGCGCCGTCTACTGCACGGCGGACTTTCCGGTGCGCGCGGCCGCCTGGTTCCGGCAGCAGCGCCAGGAACAGGACCGCCACCGGCCAACGCGCATCCAGCCACCGCGCGCCGTCAAGCGGCGCGCGACCTGGACCGAGACGGCCGAGGGGGCCACCACGGGCGACTACGCGCTGGAGTGGCCGCGCATGGGTGGTGCCGGGGAGGAGGAGGGTCCTGGAAAGGCCGCCGACGAGGCCGCCGACTTTGGTCGCCGCGTGGCCGCGCTCATGGCCGCGCTGCAGACGGCCCTGGCGCAGCGCCGCCGCCAGCAGCTGTTGCCGGCCCTGCCGGCGTGGGCCTGTCCGCTGGCCGGACAGGCGCTGGACTGCAGCGCGCCCGCGGGGTCGTGTCTGCACGGCGTCGACGCGGCCGAGCCGCCGGTGGTGCCGACGGCCAGGATGGCGCCGGGCACGCCGCTGGAGTGGCGCAACTATCTGGCGGAGCGAGCAGACATGTGGGCGCCGCACGCGGACGAAGCGGGCGAGCTGGGCGGGCTGCGCTTTGTGGTGGACGCGTGTGCCGGGGGCGTGGTGGTGATGGTGTAGGGCGGCGTAGACGGACGTACGCGTAGACGGACGTAGACAAGGACGGACAAGGGCGTAGTGCACAATGCAGAGACGGCAAACATCATATATTCCTATCTACGGGACGCGGGAGCGACCCCATCGACGATCTCTGGCCATGTGCAATGGCGTTTATTTGCCGCAGCTGGTGCAGGTGCCTGAGTTGTTAGTAATCGAGCGAAGCGAGGAAGAAGAATCGAGCGAAGCAAGGAAGAAAAGAGAAAGAACACGTACAGTCAGAACCGCAGTTGCAGGTGGAGCTCGAGGAGCAGCCGCACTCGCCCTTCATCTTGACGGTTGGTGGGTTTGGAAAGTAGATTAACTCGCGTGAGCGGGAATGGTGGGCAGTAATGCAGAGAGTGGAAAGTTGAGTGTTGCAGCGGACGTGTGACGGAAGAGGCGTGTGAAAAAAGCGTGCAGAAAAAAAGAGAGCGGCGCTGTCCCGCGGGGCAGCGCGCGTTTATATACCGTAATCGATCCCCCAAAAGAGGGGTCGGACGCTAGCGTGCGTCATAGGCGCAGGTCACCCGGTGGCGTTGGCCTAGCGCTCTCGCCGATAGGGCCGGGCGATGCTTCTCGTGTGTGCGAGACGGGCGCGTGGCGACCAGTCGCTGCGTGACGGAGTGGGGTTCAGCCACACCGACTACGCTCGGGCCGCCGAGGCCTGCACATTGTAGGTCCTGCTGTAGGCCCCTGCTGTAGGCCGCTGCAGCCGCACAGCGCTACAAGGTCCGCTGTCGCGCGACGGCACGCCCGAAACCTGCTCAGTGCGCAAGTTATGCGTTGTCTGCGGGCGTCGGTGCAGGAAGTGTGCTGGGCGTGCAGGGCGTGCAGGAGTATGTAGGAAGCGCGCAAACCGTGTGTACGAAAAGGGACGAAAACGAGGACGAAAAAGGACGAAAACGACAGGACGAGAACGAATAGGAAGAAAAAGGACGAAAAGGACGGGGACGAGAAAGACGGGGACGAAAAAGACAAACAGACGACAAGTCTGTGTGACCGCCACGGACTCTGACACGCCCACCGCGGGACAGACCGTTTCAGACGCGGGCGCATCGAACGATGGGCGGAGCGCGCGTGTTCCGTCGCATGTCGATGGACCGCCTCCTGGTCCCGCTGTCCTCTGCCCGCCGCCGACGACATGCTCCTGGTGGTCGATCCGACGACGGCCGACGACATCGTATGTCTCTCGGGCCATGGGCGGCGGCTGAAACAGACATGCGGCGAGGGAGGAGGAGTGTCGGGCGGCGTACGGCGTGAAGAGAGATATATCAGAGACATGAGAACGAGATACAAGACAGGAGAAAGAATTGAAGAGCAGAACAACAAGAACTGGCCAACATGAACTCGACGGATCCCCGTCCCAACGGCAAGAGCCCGCCGTTCCGCACGACGCCGAGCCGGCTGCGGTCTGTGCGGCAGGGCGCGGCGAGTCAGGGGGGGAGAGAGGGGGCGAGGGAGACGAGGGAGACGACGAGAGGAGAGACGACGAGAGACACGAGAGACACGAGAGACACAAAAGACACGAGAGAAAACACCCACCAAGTCGCCAACGTCCAAGGCCGTGTGACCGGCGCGACGACGGTCAGCAACAGCTCGTACGCCTACAGCGGACCGGCGGCCAACAATGCGAGCGGCAGCAACGTCAGCCGGGGCTACCGCGCGACGGCCGACAGCGGATCGCGGTACGACTACTACCGCGACTACCAGTCGCCGGCATCGCCCACGTCGGACTATGGAGAGGGGGGAGGGGGAGGGAGTGGAGGGAGTGGACGAGGAGGAGGGGGGGGGGGAGGGAACGGGAGAGGCAATCAAAGTGACGACGACAAGTTTCACCGCAACAGAAACAACAGCAACAGCAACAACTCCAACCCCACCACCCACAACGTCTCCTTTACGTTCTCCGGCTTTGGCGTCACGGCCGGTCCGGCCGGCGTGCACGTCGGCGACAACGGCAGCAGCACCGCCAACGGCTACACGTACACGTACAACAACCAGGGCGGCATCCTGCCCGGCATGCCCCTGCAGCTGCCCCTCCTGGGCGGCGATCTGTTGGGCGGCGGGCTGTTGGGCGGCAGCGGCGGCGGTGGACAGCGGGGGTTTGTCAATATCCGTCCGTTTTGAGTGGTCAGTCTTGCTTGACTTTTGGTTCAACTCTCTTTCATGTCCGTTGGCTGTCTCAGTTCCACGGATCAGTCGCTTGACTTTTAGCTCAGCGCTCTTTCATGTCCGTCTCTGGCTGTGCTGTAGTTTGGTCAGTTGACGCGTCTCTCCTCCGTCCGCTTTGCTGTCCACATAAACGTCCACGTCACGTCCATGTCACATCCTCTCTATATAAACGCCCGCTCCTCCCGCTTCCACAGTCGTCCCGATGGTCTCCATCCCGATGGGGATTCTCTGTGCTGCTGTTGTTGTGGGCAGCAGCGTACCGCTCATATTGTTGCTCACACCGAGAGCCGCCTTGTTCTTTCGCGCGACCAGAGGTCCAGGAAAGGCAGGAGGCAGCTGGCGGTCCGGCAAACGACGCTGGACACTGGGAGATGCCCCATGGTCGTGTGGGAGCTAGGCGTGCGCGTCGCGGAGCACTGGCGGTAGAGGGCCGGAGAGCTGCCCGGGGTGCATCGTTGCCCGCCCCTTTGGACACGGCCCATCCGTCCGGCCGTGGAAGAGTATTTGAGTATTTGCCGTCAATCAGTCGTGCAGCAGGCGGCTCTGCTGCGACACAGCACTTTCACGACAACGTTTCTGTTGACCGGCGGAACGTGCAACACCCAGATGTCATGGGCGCCGTCCCGTCCAACATACAAATGTCTGTCGGGTCCCCTTTGGGACCCGATCGGAGCGGCCATGCTTCCGTGCATGGCCTGTTTTCGCTCTGCGCTTAGCGCTGCTTCTCGCGGCGAGAAGGTGTTATTGCAGGCAAACTAAGCGGTGCGCAGCAGCAGCGACCAATTCGACTCTCTGCATTGCAAAAGCACCAACGATGCCCTCTGGGGCACTGTATTCCAACTGAATCTCTGGGTATACTCGACCTCGACCTGTTTTGGAGGGCACATACGATACAACAGAAAATGGCGCCAATTCACAATGGTTTGAACGTGTAGGAAAATCCGCGGGAATATTGGCGTCTAAACGGCCAAACGGCCAAATGTTGTCTTCCATGCCAATAGCAAACACGCATACTATGCCAATACCCGGTCCAATGCTGCTGTATCCATCCCTTTTGTCCATCCGTCAAGGATCCTCGTTGGGCGAGTAATAGGCCCCGAATCTGCTTGTTAGCATGTTGTCTCTTGTCTCTCGTCTTTCGTCTCTCGTCTCTGTCTTTCTCGTCTTCCCCCCTCTCCCCTCACTCACCCAATGATCCCGTAACACGCACACATCAGCGCCCCCTTGAGCCCGCACGTCCGCAGCTTCCGGTCCCCGTCGCTCGACACCAACAGCCCGACCAGCAGCGCCGTCCCGACCAGCGCCGCCATCTCGAAAAAGGTAAACGTCAGCGACAGCTCCCGCTGCAGCAGCCAGCCCGCCCCGACCGTCAGCGGCGTCACGCACAGGGCAATCTGGATCGACGACCCGATCGCCACCGAGATCGCCAGGTCCAGCTTGTCCCGCAGCGCCACCGACACCACCGTCACGTATTCGGCAATGTTGCCCACAATCGGCAGGATAATCAGCCCAATCACCGACTCCGACAGGTGGCCCTGGTGCGTCACCGCCCCAATCGTGTCCACCAGAAACTGCGCATTCACCGACATCAGCCCCGACGCCACCACCAGCACCAGCACGGCCATGTAAAAGTCGCTCGCCGGACCGCGCGCCGCCGGTGATGGGACGCCCGCGGAAAGTGTACTGCCACCGTCGTCGCCGCCCATGCCGCCCATGCCGCCCAAGCCGCCCTGGCTCTCGTTCTCCCGCATAATCTGCAGCGCCGCCAGCCCCGACCGCATCAGCCCGGGACCGCCCAGCGCCGCCACCGACGCGCTCGACAGGCCCGACATGGACGGCGCGCGGCTACGGCGGCCTGGGTGCGAGTTGGTGCGCGATCGCGACCGCGCCATGTACCGCTGCCCGCGGAAGTCGTTGCACCGGCCGCGGTCGTCAGAAGCGGCAGTGGCGGCGGCGGCGGCGACAGCGGTGGCCGTCTCAGGCACCGCCTCGTCCGCCACGTTCTCGTCGGCAAACCGGATCGTCCGCGCCGCCGCCGGCGCCAGCTCGACCATGCCCATGGACGGGGTGTCGGCGTTTTCAACGTCCTCGTCCAAAGCGTCGTCGCTGTTCCGGTCCACGCCGCTGAGGTCGCCGTTCGGGTGGACCGGCCGCGACCGCAGCTCGTGAACAAAGTAGAGCAGGTAGATGAGCAGGACCATGACCGAGGAGACGCGGCTCATCTGGAGCGTGGCTTTGGACACGTTGGTATGGTCAAACGTGTAACTAAAGGCCGTCTGCGCCGTGAGTAGGGGGGAGAGGGGAGAGGTAAGTAAGAAGGGGGGAGAGGAGAGTAAGAAGGGGGGAAAGGGGGGAGGGAAGAGGAGAAAATGAGACCGCGACGTACCGGCATCAAAAAGACAAACACGGACGCGAAGAGCAGTGCGCTCAGCAGCTGCGTCTCGGCCGTGTTGTAGATGGGTTCGTTGTCGCTCACGCCCGTCGCCAGCAGGGCCGTGCCGAGGATGAGCAGGCTGTTGACGAGGATCGAGCCGAGGATGGACGCCTGCACCACGCGGATCTGGTTGTTGACGAGAGCGACGCTGGACTAGGTCAGTGGTTGAAGAGGGAGTCGCTTCGAGGAGGAGTGCTAAGAGTCGCTTGGAGGACTGCTAAGAGTCGCTTCTAAAAGTCGGACGAGTCGCCAACTGAAGAGGCCAAATAGACGTACATGCTAACCGGTCAGCAGGACAGGCCTTGCGCCCTCTTCTTCCTCCCCTTCCACTCACAACAAGATCAGCTCCACTAGATTGCCCAGACTAATGTTGAGCAACGCGCCCACCGTGTCGCCCGACTCGCGCGCCACCCGCTCCGTCGCCGCCGTCAGCAGCGATGACAGCGGGATCACCGCCACCGCGTTGGTGGCAAACACGGCCAGCGGCCGCACCCGCAGCACGTACGCCGCCATGCCCACCGGCACAAACACGAGCAGCACGTTGAGCCACGACGCCGTCAGCATCGCTACGAGCGCCTGCCCTGCCGTCGAGAGTGTGCCGCGGGAGGTCGTCGTCGGGGCGGCCCGCCCCAACGCCCGGTAGCCACCATGGCCGCGTCGAAACACGCCCAGCAGTCGCTGCCGCCAGTTCACTGCATCTCGCTCGATTCGCTCGCTCCCTCGACGCCCTCGTATGTCGTCGTCGTCGTCGTCCCGCACGGCGCTGTCAAAATCCGTCGGGGCCGCATTGGTGTCCATGGGCCGAGATCGGAACGTGCGTTGTCGGTCGGTGGCTGTTGGTCGCGAAAAGGTCAAAAAGTACCAAATACCAAATACCAAATACAAGTGCAAATCCACAATATTATAAGACAACCAAAAGCAACAATGTCTTGGACCACTCCAAATTTAGGGGGAAGCCACGCGTGTGCTCGTGCTTCCGCTCTTGCCTCTTACGTCGTAACGATCGACGCCACGATAGCTTCGTTCTCCACACATGCACGTGACACTGTACATGCACTTGTACCTGTCTCGCCCCTACCATCACCACTTGGACACCACCACCTAAAACATTCTGTATCGTATTCATCCTAATCATACACTACTCTAGGCTCATCTGTGCCTCGTCGCCAATCCCCCAACTGCCTACTTTGGGCTCGTTCAGCTTTACGCCCGCGCTCGAGCTCAGCACCGCCGCGTCCTCCTCCTGGCCGTCGCCGTCCCGCCGCCCGTTGCCAATCGCCATCGCTGTCGCTGTCGTCGTCACTGCCGGCGCCGCCACAGCCCGCACACTTGCGTCTGTCACCCGCCGCCGCAGCAACGGCCCTCGTCCACCGCGGCCCGACCGCGACGACGTCGACAGCAGCGACATAGCGTCTGTGTCGTCATGGCCGTCCGCTGTGCCATCAGCACCCGTCAGGGCCGGTGTCGCCTCCGTCTTGTCGACCTTGTCGGCCTTGTCGGTCTTGTCGGCCGCCACTGTCGCCGTCCGCGCCGTCGCCGAGCTCGACCCCCGCGACCGCGCCCCCGACCGGATCGACCCCAGCGAGCTGTCCTCGGCCTCGTCCACCTCGACCAGCTCCGCGTCGCGGTACCACTTGCGCCGCCGCGTCCACCGGTTCCAGCTGTCCTGGCCCCGCCGCCCGTTCTGCCACTTGTTGTCGTAGTACACCCAGCCCATGCGGCCGCCGTCGCCGTCATAGTCCCACGTTTCCGTGTGCTCGCCAAACGGCCCGACCTTTCCGCTGCGCACCGCGTCGTCCACCACCCCGTCCACCCGCCACCGGCTGCCCTCCACCCAGCGCCACCGCATCTTGCTGCCGTCCTCCACCTCGGGCAGCTCAAACTCGTCCTTGGACGGCACCGCGTTGTTGTGCTCGTCCGTCCACGACGGCCGCTCGTACGTAAACAAGCTCGTCGTCCACCCCAGGCCCACCCACCGCCGCTGGTTCTCGTACAAGATAAACGTGAACCGCACGCCCGCGTCGTGGCCCGCCCGCGCCCGCCGGATCGCCTTGGTCAGCTCCGACTCGCGCGGTGTCGACGGCCCGGCCCGGCCCCGCCGCGAGCTCGACAGCTTCGACTGCACCGCCGCCGCCGCTGCCGCAGAAGTGGCGCCTTCGCTCGACGCTTCCGAGAGGCCCGCCGTCACGTACGGCGGCGACTTGACCGGCCGGGACGGCTCCTCCAACGCCAGGCCCGTCACCAGCACCGCCACCCGCCGCACCGTCGCGCTGCGCCACAGAATCGTCCGGCTGATGCGCATCGCCTGCGAGTGCCACGTCAGCACCACCGTGCCCAGCACCAACACCACTCGCCGTGTCGTCACAATGCGCAGCGGCGGCAGCGTCAGCGCAAACCAAAACGGCGTGCACAGCAGGATCCGCACAAACAGCACCGTCAGCGCCGGCCGCGTCGTCGCGCTGGTCGGCGTCGACTGCGTCGACAAAAAGTCTGTCAGCTCCAGCAGCGGCTCCAGCAGCAGATTGCACCGCGCCGTAAACTCCTTGAGCGTGTCCACTATCTCGTCCAGCGTCTTTTGGTGCCGCGTATTGGTAGCGACCTCGGACACGTTGCGCTGGTGTGCTGTGCCGCTGGCAGACCCGTTGCCAGGGCCCGTGCCGCCGGCCGTGTCGCCGCCGGCGTTCTTGTTCTTGGCCCGCGTCCGGCCCTTGGGGTCCGCCGGTGCGGCGGCCCCGGTCGATCCGCCGGCGCCGGCACCGTAGCCAAAGAAAAAGTAGCTCAGACTGCCGGTGCCGAGGAAGCCGCCGTTGCTACTACCGCTGCCGCTGTCACTCCCATCCCGCCCGCCGCTTCCGGCCACGCCGTCGTCGGTGCTCCAGCCGCTGCTCGACAACGGGCTGTACCGTCGGCCGTACATGCCGACGATGAGCGTCAGCACCAGCAGGATCGGCCCCGCAGCGCGCATGATGCTGTCACCGTACAGCACGAGCCCCCACCACACGAGCACCATGACAAAGCTCTCCCAGGCGTCGCCCGTGGTCCAGCTAATGAGGCCGGCCAGCTTGTTAAGCGGCAGCACAAAGGGGTGGCTGTAAGCGAGGGCGCGCGTGATCTGCGGCGGCGTCGCCAGCAGTAGCGGGGACTTTTGGTGGACGAGGATGACGCTGCGGCGCTTGGCGGCCGACGAAGCCATGGTCGTTGTTCCCGAAAAGGCCGTCACGGGCGAAAATGTTGCATAGGTCGGCTTTGGCGCGTACGGGTCGCTGTCGCTGTCGGCCAGCGGCGACAGCGGGCTGTGGTTGCTCGCGCCATGGCGCTCGGCCGCTTCGGGATGGAGGAGGGATATTCGAGGGGCGGACATGGAGAGCCAGGGAGTGTCCTATCGAGGAGAGGTTAGACGGAGGAGAGATGCTTGGCCGTCCGAGGCCGCATGCAAGAGGAAGAAGAAGACAGCGGTCGGCGGTGGTGGTCGCTGGATCGAAAGAGACGCTTGGAGACAAGGAGGTGATGCGGAAGAGGCGCTGTGGACGAGACGCTGTGCAAGATCGAGGAGTGAAGAAGCTGAAAGCCTAGAAATTGACTGACGTCGTTGAACCGGCGCTGCCTTGTTAGGCCCCACTTGGCGGTCCACCTGCACTGGCGTGTTGAGGAAAGAGCGTAGAGAATGCGGAGAAGGCGCGTTCACATGCGACTGCCGAAGAGGAAAAGAAGAGAGCAAGCGAAGGGGGAAAGAGAATCGAGCGAAGCGAGGAAAGAACAAGCGGAAAGGAAAAGAGGAAAGGAGAAAAAGATCATCGAACAACAGAGCGACTTACGAGAGCGGCCATGGAGCCGAGGGAGGGGAAATCACAGAGGCACAGACGAGGCCACTGCTCGTCAGATTACCGGCTGCGTCATCAGCGGCCGGAGGTGCACGTGAACAGAGAGGACTGTGCGAAGAAGAGCGAGAGGCAAGATGCAGTAGAGCAAGAGAGAGCAGGAAGGAGGAAATGGCATAGAGAAGAGAGAGGAAAGAAGAGCACTCGAGAAAGCGCATCGCAAAGACCCTCGGCGCCTCTCCGCACGTGAATCGTACAACCCCCCAATTAAACGGCCCATTCTACCGGTGACGCATGTGATGGCATTGGGCGAGTTGGCCGATCCTTTGTGCCCCGCTCCGTCGAGTTTGACCGCATTTTGCGGCAGAGGAATGAGCAGATGCTGGCATGCCATTTGGGGCGAGTAACGATGCGGGAAGCAAAACGTTGCATGCTTTAGTGTATGTGCACGAAGTAGATTGTGCGAAGATCATCACATCGAAAATCGTGGCAATCAGGAACAGTCACTCATTTCACCTTTTAGACTCCTGCAGCCAGTCGAAGAGGGCGTAAATGCTCGCTTACAAACTACGATGCCTCTTGTCGCTCCTGCCATAGCACGCTCCTTCTTGCCTGAACTCTGTCCAGATGGATTATGTGGGAATTCAGACCTCTAATAAAATTTTAATCGCTTCAATCTTGCAATCTCTCACTCTCCCAATTATCACAGAACACAAGATCGACCACGACTTCCCATTTTCGCTCCAACCCCACAAGGCTAACTCTGGGATGGCCCGCAGCTGAGCGATCAAGCAGCCCTCGGCTTGCCCGCCGTTAAATGACACTCATCTTCCTTGACCTGATGGCATCTGATTCAACATTTTGACCTGCATTGAGACGGAGCAGCCAAACGAGCAAGGTTGTTCTGTATCTCCCTTGATATCGCTTTCAGCCAGCCAACAATGCACGGAGAACTCCGAACCTTTTTCCCCTGAATATCAATAGCTCCAGTCTACCAGCAAGACGATATTCCAGCTCTGACTCGATTCGTCTTCTAATTCGGTTGTCGTTTTCCTTCCCAACCTTCGATTCTTTCTTTTTCATCCCTTCCCGGAACGATTGTCCCAATCTGGCCGCGCTATTGCTGGCGCTTGCAGGACAATGCTACGCCTTGCCTCGCCTTACGATTGTTCTCTGCCGCAGCCGTCACGAAGAATGCCACGCGTGGTCGCTACGCTCCCTTGCATATCTGGAAGCTTGCTAGTGCGAGTGGACAATGGTAAGACTGAGGCGGCGTAGATTGGCCGAATGCACAATCACTGCTTCGTTGCACATCAATTTTGGCCGCATGGGAATAGGCGTTGGACAGTGCTGATGTCTGTCCTCCTCTGCTCCTCTGCGCTCTCCGCTGCTCTCTCTAGACTCTCTGTTGCCGGTATATATGTCGCTGCCGGCGCCTCTCGACATGTCCGTCTGTCATCATCACCGCTCATCCCGTGGCTCTCGTCTCCGCTCTCACCATGTACGCCTCTCTTCTCTTCATCCTGCTGCATGTGGCTCTCTGTGTCGGCTTCGGCTCCAAGCCGCCCGGCCTGCACGCCAATTTCTTCCAGCGCAACGAGCTGCGACACGACCAGCTCGGTGCATTCAAACGGGCGACAAACACTTTGACGAATACGTCTTCCTCCTCCAACACCGGCTGGGGCACCTTTGACCAGCTGCTCGACCACAGCGACGTCAGCCTCGGCACATTTTCGCAGCGCTTCTGGTTCGGCACCCAGTACTGGCGCGGCCCCGGCTCGCCCATCATCCTCGTCACGCCCGGCGAGTCGTCCGGCACTGGCTTCAACACGTCGTACCTGACGACCAGCCGCATCACCGGCCTGTTTGCCGAGGCCGTTGGCGGTGCTATTGTCATTCTCGAGCACCGCTACTGGGGCGAGAGCGCGCCGGTGGCCGAGCTCGACGTCGCCGCGCTGCAGCACCTCACGCTCGACAACGCGCTGCGCGACTTTGCCTACTTTGCCCGCCACTGGACGCCGCCCTTTGACCGCTCGGGCCGCAGCCAGCCCGCCACGGCGCCCTGGATCTTTGCCGGCGGCTCCTACGCCGGCGCCCTGGCCGCCTGGTCCGCCAACCCCGCCGGCACCAGCACCGGCAGCAGCAACAGCAACAGCACCGAGTCTCGGCCTTTTTGGGCCTACTACGCCACCAGCGGCGTCGTCCAGGCCATCGGCAACTTTTGGCAGTACTTTGACGCCGTGCGTCAGGCCTCGCCCGCCAACTGCAGCGCCGACCTGCAAGACACCATGGCGTACATTGACAATGTCCTGCACAGTGGCAACGAGACGGCCAAGGCAGCCCTCAAGGCGCCCTTTCTGCTCGGCGACCTCGAGGACGCCGACTTTGCCAACACGCTCGCGTACGGCCCGCTTTACTGGCAGTCGGTGCAGCCGTATGACGTGGCGCTGGCGGGCTACGATCCGTACCACCGCTTTTGCGACTATGTCGAAAACGTGTGGCCGGGGTCGAATGCCACCGTGCCCGGCGCCGAGGGTGTCGGTGTGACCAAGGCCTTGACCGGCTATGCCAAGTGGGTGGTCGAGATGGTCCTCCCAGGATGTGAGTTGTCCGTGTCCTTCCCCTACATGTTCTTATCTCACTCCCAGTGTGCGCGTCGCTTGGCTACGCCGACTTCCAGGGCACCTACAACACCGGCTGTCTGGCCAATCTCAATGCTTCGAGCCCGGCCTACACCGACCTCTCGGCCGACAACCCGTTTGACCGCCAGTGGGCGTGGATGACGTGCAACGAGCCGTGAGTTTGTCCAGGAGGATGCAAGCAGACAGACAGACAGACAGCACAGCAGACTGACATCCCAGCCTTGCCTGGTTCCAGACGGCCGCCTCGTGTGGCCGGCCCTCGATCGTCTCCCGCCTGGTCAACTACGACTACTACCTGGCGCAGTGTGCCCTCATGTTCCCCGGGAGTGCCGGCAGCTTTGGCCTGGCTTCGGGCCGCACCGTCGACGCCGTCAATGCGGCCACGGGCGGCTGGTCCGTCGACACGAGTCTCACGCCGCGCCTGCTGTACACCAACGGCGAGTTTGACCCGTGGCGGCCGGCGACGGTGAGCAGCGACGACCGGCCGGGAGGGCCGCTGGCTAGCAGCGCCAGTGTGCCGGTGCGCGTCCTCCCGGGCGGCTTCCACGTTTCGGATGTGTATGCCTCGAACTGGGCGGTCAATGCGGACATTAAGGCGGCGGCCGACGAGCAGGCAGCGACGCTGGTGGAGTGGGTGGCGGAATTCTACGAGGAAAAGGGGTTGGTGCAGCCGTGAGGTCTGGCAGAGGGGCGGCTCTGTTTCTGGAGCAAAGGTATCGCACGGGATTTCCGGTTGCCGTACTTGACTCGTCCAATCACTTTGAATTTCCCACTGCGCTCAGCATTCCCATTGTCTTCACCTCTCTCCAGGCCTTCTTTCAGACTGGCCTACAATTCCACTCAGACGCTCTTCATGCAGCGTTTGGTCGAAACGTCCCCACCTCTTCACTCAGCAGTGACACGTTTGTCCCGTAGACGCACCTACAAAGCTAGGCTTCTCTCCCGCCTCTCCTCTCCCCTTCACTTGTACACTGTGCATTCCACACAGCTTACCGCTGTCCTGCGTGCCTTTGCTTTTCGGTGACACAGACGATGCCGATTAATACGACGACCGACGGCACCGTCAGAGTGACTGACCTCCGGATCAAGACCGACCAAGTTTGTGTGCGAGGGGTGTCGCCGTGTTTGGTTCGGAATACCACACCAAAACAAGGGCAAGCGGTCACAGTACTACTGCGTTGCCGGGAACCCGCTGGCCGCTGCTGACTCTGCACAGACAAGGCATACGGCAGAAATCAGGCGTGCGCTCCCGTGCAACGTCGTTGGCCTGCTACTTGGGACACCTCCTGGAGCCCACCACTGCCAAGCAGCAAGAGGCCGGCGGTTCGCCTTGTACGGCCCCCTCATTCGTGGGGAACAAGGTCTGTGATGGCCAAGCGGATGGATGCGTTCCGCGACGCCGCTCGGGACAGGATATGCCATCGAGGGCATCCACGTGAGCAGTCCTCCGACAGGCACCTCTAACCTCTACATCTCTGCACCGAGCCCTGCACGCGGCCTGTAGAGGAATGCCCACAGCAGGGTGACGAGCCGGCGTCGGTTTGTTCCAGGCTTTCGTTGTTGAATCGGGCCCAAAGCACGTCCCGTGTCTCGTCAAGGCCTTGGATACTGTCGATGAAGGTTTCAAGCACGCCCTGTACTCTAGGGACACCTCCAATCTCGCGAGACACAGGCCACCCTCCTCGTCACGACTCTGATACGATTCAAGCAGCTCGCTGGTCGTACTATTGCGGACGACATCGGTAGTAGACGAGTAGACGAAAAAGGGGATAAAGAAAAAGGAAATAAGAAAAAGAGACAGCGACTACCAGTATTGTAAACGGCTTGACAGAGCAAATAACCTTGTTAGAAGGACGACGAAAAGTGGGTCATGATCTGGATTTGTGCCCGCTCTGGCTGTCTCCATAATACCCGAAGCTCATGTTGTCTGTTTCTCATGCGCTGACGGGCGCCATGTCTCTGAGCAGGAGGCACAAGAAGAGACAGAAGGGAAAATGTCCGCAGAGAACAGTTCTGGCCGAAAATCCAGACAAAGCTCCGTCTAGCCGACCCCTCGACGCCACAGACCGGCCGTCGTGCGACCCAAGCCATGAGGAACAGAAGGATGTAGGCTACATTTGCAGCCTGCGATGCAGCCTGGACACTGGGGGCCCGAGCACAGCCTGGAATGGCCACGGCGATTCCGCCCTTCCACGACGGACCGGGCTTATGCAGGGCGCAAAGTTGTGCCACGTCATGCGAAGTGCTTGCTCCTGCAGTCTTAGCGAAGAGATTGCGGCAAGATAAACCGAAAAGAGAATGCGCAAAACAGGGCGCCACGGTGTGGCCAAAGGATTCAGGGAGCGGAGTCGAGGGCTTTTGTTTATCCAATGGATATCTTCTTGGGGCTGATCTCTTATTGGCTGGACCTCGCGTTTTCCATTTGGGGCATGACAGAGGCCGAAGGCTGGCCGGACACACGGCCCCGGCCAGAAAGGAGCAGTTCTTAATCCGGTGCACGCTGGTGTTCCCAAGATGTCCACGTGCAGTGCTGAGGCGTCAACCGTGTGAAACGAGCGTTTGTTCAGGATTCTGCCGGAAGGATGCCAGGATGCCTGGATGCCAGGATGCCAGGAGGCCGCTGCCAGGCTGCCGCGATGCCAAATGCCACCAATGGGCCACCAGGATGGCGTCGCACCTCGTATCTGCTTCCGTTTCCATGTCAATGAAGGGGGAGGAACGACTCCAGGAGAGCCAACGAGCGGCCCGAGAAGCAAAAGGGACGAGGCAGGGCCAAAGAGGGCGCCCTCTTTACTTTCCACACGGCCGAGGAATGTAACCCACCCTTTTGCCGTCAGACCTAGAACAATGGAAGAATACTTTGTTCCCGATGGGCGACGGTCATGGGTGGAGCTGGCAGGCTGATGCTGACGGACGTCCTCTGGTTCTGCGAACGCCAAAGCGCCACGTTTGGTGGGGGGAATGAGGGGACGACCGAGAGAAGAGGGCGAGGGGAAAGTGCGAGAAATTGTGAGAGGAGACTGTCAGACGGAATGAAGAAAGGACGCAGAACGGGAAACGAGGCCCGGCGTTTGGGTGGCTCACAAACGGCAGGAGCAGAGGTCGTGCAGACGCTATTTTTGGCCACTTTTGAACTTGCAGGAGAAAGGACAGAAAGGACAGAAAGGACAGAAAGGACATGGGAAAAACAGCGCATCAACAACTCGACCCAATGC
Organism: Leptographium flavum; assembly: GCA_963580335.1. NCBI lineage: Eukaryota > Fungi > Ascomycota > Sordariomycetes > Ophiostomatales > Ophiostomataceae > Leptographium > Leptographium flavum. Next base: position 3,347,612 of record OY756931.1, on the reverse strand, counting down.
ACCTTGATAAGACAGGGTAGCGCGACACGGAACAAAGTGCACCAGTCCTTTTGTCTGCGCGGTATTCCAATGTGTAGCTCGGCGATAGAATGCGGCCCGCAGCGACGGCAAGGCTGCCACACCATTTGACGGCCTCGGACGTTCTCGGCGAGATCGACAGAGACGCGGAGAAGATGGCCATGTGCCCAGTTTGTGAGCTTGCAGGCTGCTATTCTGGCTGCCGGCTAGTGGCCATTGTCCTCTCTCGGCCCTCTGCCCTCTGCTGCTTCTGCTTCCCCGTCGACCCTTGCCGGCCTTGTGCCGTTCCCACCCCCCCTTCATGCTAGGCAGACTTCTCCCAGGCTATAAGATGTTCGATGCGTCCTGTCTGCTGACGGGGCTTGGTCGAGTCGTCCCAAGAGATGCTCGGAAAAGGCCGGCTGACGCTGTGAGATTCTTACCTTTCCCAAGCCGCACTCCTCGCTCCATCTCACCCTTGGCACATCGTCTTTTCAAAGCCTCTCGGACTCTCAGCCTGCTCACTGTGGTGCTTGCCGGACCGATTGGCCTCTTTCACAGTTCCTCCCTCTTCTCTCTCACGGCCTTGCTTGTTCTTCCTCCCTATTTCATACTGTCCCCTCCTCTCCCTCTTCCTCTCCTTTTCCACCACACCTCGTTCATCAACCCAACCCGTGCCGACCTCTGTCCCTCACACCTTCCCCCATGGAATACCACGAGTACGCCTCCACGGCGCCTCTCGACGACATTCGCCGCGCCGAATATGGCTTCCTCGACGAGCAGCACCACGTCTACCTCGACTACACCGGCGCTGGCCTTGCCTCCTGCGCCCAACACCGCGCCCACGCCCACCGCCAGTCCAGCACTGTTCTCGGCAACCCACACTCGGCCAGCCCCACCAGCGAGGCCGCCACCCAGCTCGTCGAGCACGCCCGGTCCCGCGTTCTGCAACACTTGAATGCCAACCCCGACGAGTATGTGGCCATCTTCACGGCGAATGCCACCGGCGCCGCCCGTCTCGTCGGCGAGTCCTACCGCTTCCGTCCAGATGCCCGCCTTGTCCTGACGGCCGACAACCACAACTCGGTCCATGGCCTGCGCGAGTTTGCCCGTCGAGCCGACACGGAAACGGTTTATGTGCCCAGCATGTCGCCCTCCCTGGCCGTCGACCGTGCCGCCCTGGATGCTGCTCTGCGGCCGAGGAGTGTCTGGCTTACGGGGTGGACAAAATGGGCAAAGAACCTGGGTCTGTCCAGCTGCTGGGGCGGTGATGGAGGGGACGACGACGACGACGACGGCGAAACCCGAGAAAAGGACGTCTACGACCATCCATCCCACAGCGGCCTCTTTGCGTATCCGGCGCAGAGCAACTTTTCTGGCGTCCGCCACCCCCTCGCCTGGGTTGCCGATGCCCAGGCCCGCGGCTTCGACGTGCTGCTCGACGCCGCCGCCTACCTCTCGACCGGTTCGCTCGACCTGTCGCTGACCCACCCCGACTTTGTCCTTGTCAGCTGGTACAAGCTGTTTGGTTTCCCCACCGGAGTCGGCTGTCTGGTTGCGCGCCGCGCCGCCCTCGCCCGCCTCGACCGGCCCTGGTTTTCCGGCGGCACCATCCGCGCCGTCAGCGTCGGCCTCGACTGGCACGCGCCCGCCCGCGATGTGGCCGCGCGCTTCGAAGACGGCACCCTCAACTTCCAGGCCATCCCCGACGTGGCCGTCGGCCTCGACTGGCTGGAGGACGGCGTCGGGATGGAGCGGTTGCAGACGCGTGTCCGCTGTCTGACGGCGTCTTTTCTGCGTCGACTCGTCGCCCTGAAACACGCCAATGGCCAGCCCATGGCCGTCCTGTATGGTCCTGGCCCAGACTCCCAGACGGCCCGTGGCCCGACTGTCACCTTTAATCTGATCGACTGCCTTGGCCGGGTCATTGACGAGCGCATCGTGGCCACCGACGCTGCGGCTGTTCGCATCTCGCTGCGCACTGGCTGCTTCTGCAATCCCGGTGCCGGCGAGACGGCGCTTGGCTTGACCCGCGACGACCTGCGCCGGCTCCAGCAAATGGCTGTTCGCAGTCTGGCGGGGCCGTCGGGCCATGGACACGCCAGCAGCATCCGGACCGCCCACAGCGACGACAGTGTTGCTGCCGAGAAGAAGCGGCAGCGGCTGCAGAAAGCCAGCGCGTCCACAACTCCCCTTTCTTCCACTGAGCCGCTTCCCCTCGCGGGCGCCGTGCGTGTCTCATTTGGCGTCGCCTCCAATACGGCCGACCTGGACTACTTTTTTGACTTTGTGCAGAACGCGTACCGCGATCGGTTTGTGGACAGCAGCCATTTGGGGCCACGGATGGAGTGTTGAGGTACAGGCTATGTGTTTGGGCGTTGGGGAGGTGCATTTGGCATGTGTCACAGGATTGGGACAGCGGGCGGCCGGCTGTTTTAGGAAATGGAATGGATCTGGCCATAGACAACAACAGCAGGAATGTTTGGAAAAGAAACTCGTTCTGTATTGTGCATGTTTTTTTTTTTGGTATTCTGGAACCGCTCCGCCCGCCTCTCGAATCTTCATGCCGTCTTTTCGTCGGCCGCGGCGACGAGCCGGCCGACGACGAGGTATTTGCCGTCGAACCGCTCTTCCCAGCCGCGCAGCGCCTCGAGCTCCTCGGCGTCGAGGTCGGTGAGCGGGTCGAGCGGCCCGTCGAGGTCCTTGGTCAGCATCTCCTCGTCAAACGAGTGCTTGGCGAGGCCGCGGCTAGCGTCGCGGCCGGCAAAGTTCTCGTACATGCCGCCGGGGCCGTAAAAGTTGCGGCCAGAGGAGACGTCAAAGACGCGACCGCGGACGGCGAGGTAGACGGGCTGGCCGGCGGTGCCGTTGAGCGGGAGGAGGGTGCGCGGCGTAAAGGTGCGGAAGACAATGGCGGGGGCGTCCTTGGGGAGGGGCGCGGCGGTGGACGGGCGGACAAAGAGGTAGAGGGTGTAGAGGAGGGCGGCGAGGAGGAGGAAGTTGAGGGGAGAGAAGAGGGGGCTGGAAGGTTAGCAGAGAGAAGGGGGGATGGGGAAGTGAGGAGGAGAGAGGAGAGAGGAGAGAGGAGAGAGGAGAGAGGAGAGAGGAGAGAGGAGAGAGGAGAGAGGAGAGAGGAGAGAGGAGAGAGGAGAGAGGAGAGAGGAGAGAGGAGAGAGGAGAGAGGAGAGAGGAGAGAGGAGAGAGGAGAGAGGAAAGAGGAAAGGAAAGATACAGGAGGACGAGGAAGAGAAGAGGCACGCTCCCTGGACACTCACCTCGTCGCGGCGCCGTCGTGCTTTTGGGCCTCCTGGGCCATGCGCTGCTCGACGTAGTCCATTGTGCAGTCGGAGCTGGCAACGTCGAGATGCAAGTCGTTGGGTTCGTCGCCTTGTCGGATATCAGGCTGCTCGCGAAAAAGGGCGGGGGAAGCACGAGGACGGTCGCACACAAGTCGTAGGCTGTCGGGCTCTCCGCCGGACGTGTTCGGGGTATTTTGGGGCCAAGTGCTCGTTTGGTTCCCAATGCAAATGCGCGCCCGTGATTGGTTCGTGGCCCACCTGAAACGGACATGATACGGGCAAGAGTGGCGGTGGAAACGGAGAAAACGGAGAAAACGGAGACAAACGGGTCGATGGAACGGTGGTAGAACGGCTGACGAAACGGGGACGAAACAGGCAAGGCGCACACAGGGCGAAACAGACAAAACGGACAACACACGACCACACCAGCTGAAAGCCAGCTCTTGGCAGTGGCCAGCCGCAGGCCTGGCCGGCGACGAGGCCCACTCCACGGGCGAAACGATTGGCAACGAGGGCAGCGATGCGCGGAAAAAGGAGCAACCATGACCTCATCGTGCCTCCCTAGACGCTTGGTATTGTTTCGCAGCAGCGGCCAGGCCGTGAGGGAGCGGCGCGTTGGTTTGGGTGGCCGGTTTGGTGGTTCATTGGTTCGTTGGTTCATTGGTTCGTTGGTTCGTTGGTTCGTTGGCTCATTGGTTCATTGGGCTTGGTCTACTCGATCCCTGTTTATGCTTGTGTGATTTTCAGTTTATGCTTAAAGAGGGCTCGCCCTTCGCTGTCTATCCTACCTACTTCCTCTCTCTCTTCTCTCTTCTTTCTCATATCCTCTCCATCCATCTCCATCCTCCGCTATCCATTCCCTCCACCGCCACTACCATGGACGCCCTCAAGAGCATCATCGGCTCGGCTGGTCAGCAGTCGAACCAGTCCAACGAGTCGAACCAGTCGAACCAGTCGAACCAGTCCGGCTCGGGCGGCTCGGGCAGCCTGGCCGACAACCTCCTCGGCAAGGTCAACAGCATGGCCGGCGGCGGCGCCGAGAGCGAGAAGAACGAGGACTACCTCGACAAGGGTGCGTTGCCAGTCGACCGCTGGCCATGTTCTCCCGCTAACAGCCCCAGGCGTCGACATGGTCCAGCAGTACGTCTTCAAGCAGGGCGACCAGAGCAACGAGTCGGCCGTCGAGCAGGCCAAGGACGAGCAGATCTCCGACTTTATCCGCAAGCAGTACAAGAGCGTCACCGGCTCGGACGTGCCCATCAAGGACAAGGAGACGAACCTGGGGCTGTAGAGCGGAGGTAGATAGGAACAAGACACTGCAGAACCCTGGCTACTGCCCCGGAAACGGAAGATACTTTGTGTGACTGCCCGCCACCACCACCAGTCCTCCCGTCGGCGTCGCCTCGCCTCCGTCTCCGTCTGCGTCTCCGTCTCCTGCCGCCGCCGCCGCCACCCGCTTCCGAATCTCCACGTTCGTGTACGCCAACGTCTTGCCCGCCCGCTGCACCCACGCCGCAATCTCGAGCTCGTCGCCCGCCCGCGCCGCCGACACGTAGCTCACGTGCATGTCCGTGCTGACGCCCGTGCCGTGGCGGCCCGTGCTGGCAATGGCCATGCCGCCGGCCCAGTCGACGAGCGCGCCCGAGACGGCGCCGTGCAGGATGCGCTTCGAGTTGACGTGGATGGGCGCGATCGGCAGGCGCGCGAGGATGCGGCCGTTTGACGCCGCGACGATGCGGATGTCGCCGAAAAAGAGGCCGTAGATGGGCGAGTTGGGCTCGATGCCGGCCCAGTGGGCGCGCACATGGGCGAGCCGGTCGGCATCAGTGGCGTCGGCCGGGAGGTCAGCTGGACGGTCGGCCATTGTGTTGGGGGGAAGGGCGAAGCAGAGAATTGTTGAGCCCAAAATGCCAAATCGGCGTTATTGGTGTGTGAACATAATCCACCCGATCGGATTCTCGTTTGCATGTCTCATTTTTACCCACAGGCCTACCAAAAAGTTTGTCTTATTCAGAGTACTCCCATCTGTCTTCCGTGGTGTCCACGAAATGTAAGACCCGTCGAATGAAAGCATTTCCTGCATGCATTATTTTTGAACACCAACAAAGCAATTGGCAAGATGTTCGCACTCACTTGTGTCATCATTATGCGTAGTCTTTCGGCCCGTACGCAGCAAGCTCCATTTTATGCGAATAGATGTGTAACCTCACCGGGCATCTGAGTCGTCTGGATCAACTCGTCAGCCACAGGCCGCAGCCACATTTAACGGACATACTCCTGACTGCGTTTGGGCAATTTGGACCTCTTTCTCACACATTCAAGTACGATACTGTAATGTTGTATTCGCTAATGCTGCACTGCACACATTGTCTGTCGGGCTTGCTGTCGAGACTCTCTGCCCTACTATGTATTCACGCGAGGCGACTCACTAACTGGCGAGGCGCCTGCCGTCGCGATGAACTGCCCGAGGCGCGCCAGAGCCATATTAGGGCGTCTAGGGAAAGGCGGCTGGACGAGCATGGCTTCCCGTGGGTCACGCAAGACCAGCACACGGACACCATGAACGCGTATATCCGCTCGATCAACAAGCAAGCTGTCTGTGAGCTGGCGTCGCGGTTCAACAATGACGTGCCTTGCCGCATTGTCGGTTCGAGCCACGGCAGCTTCAACTTTTGCTTCTTTGTCGAGTTTGACGCAAAAGACGGTAAAGAGCCGACGAAATGGGTTGTTCGCCTCCCCATGGGGCCGGCGTTGGAAAGTGCGTGGGACAAGGCCGTGAGCGAAGTGGCGACTATTCGGTATTATGCCACGTACCTGTTGGCTCTTGTACAAAGTACTACTGACAAAATACAGGTATATAGAACAGAAAACAAGCATTCCTGTTCCACACGTGTATGCGTATGGGCGGGATAGCAGCCTGATCATACCGGACAAGGCCATTAGCATGGACGGGGACCAAATCTTTATCCTTACCGACTTTATGGCCGGCAACACCCTCAAGAAACAAGAGCTGGCCACGGCCGACCCCAAACACCGCCGCAGCTTTTTCTTGCAGCTCGCTGCTATGCTCGCCGAGCTGCGGAAGCTAGAGTTCTCCCAGCTCGGCTCTCCCATGCCCGGAGAGACTGACGAGACGCCCGTCTTTGGGCCCATCCTCGCCATGTCTGACAATGTTCTCCATCTGACGCCACAGCCTGTCCAGACTGCCACCGGCTATATGAAGCACGAGTTTGACGTTGTGTGCGAGTTTTTTGTCCCGCCGGTCAGCACCGTGGACGTTGACGATCTGCGCGAGGAACTGTACGCATTGCACGCACTGGAGCCGCAGTTCCCCGGCCTGATCGACCCGGCCTTGGACAAGGACCCCTTTGTCTTCTGCCACCTCGACTTGCAGGCGCACAACATTCTTGTCGACGAGAAATTTCACATCCAGGGCGTCATCGACTGGGAGTTTGCTGGCACGATCCCCCTCCAGCTGTTCACGCCGCCGTCGTGGGTGACGGGCCATGATGCAAGCACGACAGGCTCCGTGCTGCATGATGCCTTTCGAGAGGCGCTGCACAGTCTCGCCCTGGCAGATCCGTCCTACCGGCAACTGCAAAGCGAGTGGTACGGCGGCGAGATGGCCGATCCCTTGTCGCCGGAGACGACGAGAAAGTTTTGCATTGCGCACATTGTGCGGATGCCGTCCGATGCCGTGAACACATTCTACGAGTTTATGAAGGGGGAGGCGACGGAGGAAGAGAAGGCGGCCAAACTAACGCGCTTCTTCAAAGATCACCCCACGCTGGAAGCCAAAGCACAGAAGCGGCGCGAACGTGCACAGGCATATGTCGCGTACTTGACAGAGCACGGCCTCTTTGAAACACGGGCGGATCGCATCCGCCATATGGAGAAGGAACTGCGAGCCAAACTGGGCTTGCCCGGTGACAGTTGCTAGCTGCTGTAAAGGAAGGCTCGACCGAACACAAGCAGATCTAGTCGATTGGCAATTTTCCCTCCAATTCTCGCTCCTTTTTTGGTAGGTCGTGTAAAATTATCATCATGCGTCCAATGCTCTGTTCCTTTGCGACGCGCGCAGCCTCATACTCTTTGATTGTCTGATCTCGCGTCGTGCTTTCGCCGGGATGCCTATCGCGCTGCTCTTTATCGACCTTTTCCCCTCTACCCTTCCCCCTCCTTTCTAACGCTCCGGATGCGCTCTTGGACATCTGAAAAAGGATTCGGCATCAACCGACTGGAGAAACACCAGGATGTTGTCAAGCTCCTCCTGTTCTTTGCTGACGGCTGCTATGATTTCGCTGATGTGCTTCTTGATAGTTCTCACGTCTGCTTGGGAAACGGCCATTGTAGGAAGAGTAAATATTGTTTGTCCTTTCTTTGTTGTGTAGGTGGACGCAAACCGGTCGTAAAAAAGTTGATACTAGGCAGATAAATGGAAGAGACTTGCAACGGTTGGTTCGACAATTGTGCCTTGTTAAAGACCAGTCATATCTCCCCACCACTTGCCTACCCCTCCTATCCACTTCCCGGGCGGGATAATCTGGGGGCTGAGGGGTCCTGTATACGTTTTGTTCGTAGTCAGGTGATCAGTTGATGGGGTTGATATTCGGAACGCTCAAAGACTGATATACCAACATAGAGGCGCTATATGGAGCGCGAAGTATATTCAAGACAAGAGGCGAAAACCATTGTTTTCCTATGCAGCCTTAGAGCTATCTATGCGTTCTCTTGTAGACTTCGCTTTGGTTTAAGTCACGTGAACCGCTTTACCCACTACTATCGATACGACAGCCGTGTCGCGACATCGTGACATCGTCGGGGCCCTATTTGGCCCCACATTTGTCAGATGATATTCGGGTAACCAGTTGATTGTGTCTGTCTTCTGTGTACTTCTCCAGACTGCGCGAAGTCCTTTTTACCCCTGATTTTGTGCGGGATTTTCAGGGTTTTCCGGACGCCACACAACCGTCACAGGTACCTAGTCGACGGCACAAATCTACCTCGACCAGGACCCACCATCCTTCTTCTGACAACATTCCACTCACTGATTTTACAAGGGGAAGCAACTATTCTGTTTTCAAGATACACTTTGCCCCTCCTTCTCACTCCCTCTTCTTCATCTTGTCCGTCCCGTGCAGCCGGTCCATCCAGCCCAGCACGCCATAGTTGAGGTTGAACCGCTCGTGGTGAGCGTCGTGCATCCGCGCAGCACCGTGCAGAAAGTCGTAGCCGCTGTGCACCGTCGCTGTCTCGGCCAGCGTCACAGCCGTAAAGACCCAGTTCGTGATCACGTGTGTGTGCAGCATCAGCGGCGGCAGCACCAGCGGCAGCACGTTGGCCACCAGGTGCTCGACCGGGTGGGCGTACTGCGCCGCCAGTGCCACGGGCGCCGTAAAACGGTGGTGGGTTTTGTGGATGGCGCGGTAGAGACGTGGCATGTGCAGCAGCCGGTGCGCATAGTAAAAGAACACCTCGCGCAGCATGGCGCAGCACACGACGTCGCGCACCATCTCGAGCAGGCCTGGGCACTGCTCGCTGATGCGCACATAAGCAAAGCCCTGATGGCTGCTGCCCGGGTGGGCGGCCTCCCGGGCCTCCTTGGCGAGCCCGCCCGCCCAGGCCAGGCTGAGCGACAGGGCCGTGTTGCGCAGGACCACGAGGGTGCAGTGGCGGATCTCGTTGGCAGTCGGCTGGCGCGGCGGCGGCTGGATCTTGTGGCGCTCGGAAAAGGCGGGCGCCAGGCACGGCAGGCTGATGTAGACGGCCGAGAGAAGCCAAAAGAAGACAAGCTGCACGCACACGAGGCCGCCCAGCTCGACGCGGCGGGCGCCGTACGTGGCCAGCGTGTTGGCCCAGAGCGTGGGGAGCGTCATGTCGCGCAGGGAGCTGGACGTGTCAGACGCGTCTGGCCACGCAAAATAGACGAACCGTTGCCACGTGATGAAGGAGAGACAAAAGCAAGACGAGGACGAAGAGGACGGAATGACGAAATGCAAATCGTGGAGGCGAGTATAGATCGACTCTCTCGATCCGGCTAGATTGCGGGGAGGATAAAGTTGGCGCCAGGGCTGGCCGATGCGGATGACTTGAGCTTTGGTAAAGAGGCAAAGTCTGTTTGATGCTGAGATGGAGATTTATTTTGCACAATTTTGCAAACTATCCTAAAGTCGCCGTATAAGTGAAGAAGGTGCCATGGTCGTGACTTCCTTTTTGGGAAATATGTTGGTCACGTGTCCATCACTGGGGCGCGATGGGAGTTTTCTGTGACTCTGTGCTATTGTGATTGTGCCAGTGAACACGTCGTACTGCTTGGGAGACGTGGTGTCGCTTGCAGCGGGGTTCTTTTGAGTGAGCACTCGACATGGGCTTTGAGGCCTCCTCTGGATCTCGTCCTGACTCGATACAGATATCCTTACCGGACAGCATCTCGGCACATTTCGGCACATTTCCACACATATTGTCCATTTACGACTGTTTCAACATGCGTCTTGTCCCCTTTTTGCTCCTCGGCTGCGCCGCCGCGCGGGACACGCCCCGCCGCCAGGCCTCGCTGGCCTTTTCCGCCGGCACAGACTGCACCGGCTCCGAGGGTGCGTGGAACTGCCTGACGTCGCAGTTCCAGCGCTGCGTCGACAGCGAGTGGACGGCCCTGCAGGGCGTGGCAGCCGGCACGATGTGCACGCCGGCCGGGCTGACGTTCAACTTCCACGTGGTCGCGCTGTTGACGGGCGTGTCCGGGTCGACAACTGCGTGTGCGTGCTCCTCCACACCGACGACGACGACGACGAGCTGCTCTTCCGTCACGTCTTCTACGCTGGCCGCCTCGACGACGTCGACGATTGCGAGCGCGACGACCGGGACAGCGACGGCGACTGCCACCGACGGAGGAGCCGTCAGCGAGGGTGTTGGGGTGGGAGTGCGCAAGGTGGTGGCGATGAGCGTGGCCACGATGGCCATGGTGTTTGCCCGGCTGTTGATGTGATGGCGTGGATTGGGCGGGACAAGGGCGAGCAGCAGTGGACAAGAAGCAGCACAGGACGAACGAGGCCAAGGATAGGAGACAAAAAGGAAGACAAAATACAGACACTGCCATCACAACCGAATGCCCGACAACACCCCAATGGCCACCAGATAGCCGCCCGCGCTCACAAAGTACGGCAGCCCCAGCGCCCAGCCGCCCGCCGTGATGCCCGCCACCCACAGCGCCGCCATGAGCGGTGCGCCCACCAGCGCGCCCAGCGTCTTGGCCAGCATCACGACGGCAAAGATTTGCGTGTCCGTGTGCAGCCCCGGCACCACAATCGCTGGTGCCTTGAGCAGCGAGTACGTAAAGACGGGCAGGACCGAGCCGAGCGCGTAGACGAGCAGGGCCGGCACGAGCGCAGCCATGGACGCCGACAGGCCAATGGCGACGGCGCCCACGACGGAGACGCCGAGACAGAGACGGGCGAGAAAGAGGTGGCCTGCAGATGGGGCGTCAGTCATGGTGCCGGTCGTGTCAGTTGCCCGCTTCGATTTCGGCCGCAGCACCGCCGGCACCACTACGGTCAGAAGCAGCACGTTGACCACGGCCTTGGCCGACAGCAGGTAGCCCGCCTGGGCAAAGGTCCAGGCATAGCGCTTGGAAATGTACTGCGTCAGCAGGCGGGTGTCGGCGCTGGCGAGCGCGGTCAGCACGAAGCCGGTGAGCAGCAGGCCAAAGTTGCGGGGATGGCGGCGGACGACGGCGACGAGGCGGGAGACGGAGGCGGCGAGCGTGCCATTCGCAGGCGTGTCGTCGTCGTCGTCGTCGACGGCCGGCAGCCGGCCAATTACTGGGATGCAGAGCAGCACCAGGGCGACCGACACGGCCAGCGGCAACCACAGCGCGACGCTCATCGAGGCCGCTGCCAGGGCCGGGCCGGACAGGTTGACGACGTAGGCGATGGAGCCGAGGTAGCCAAAGTAGGTAGCCCTGTTTTGTCAGCCTCCTTTCTCGGTACCGTCCTGGTTCTCGGTTTGAACCTCGGACTGCGCCTTTGGTCCTCACGCACCGCTCCACCGCATCCTCCGTCAGGCCGGCCGCCAGACTGTACACCAGCGACCCCAGCACGCAGTCGCCGCCCAGCACCGACAGACACGACGCCGCCACAATGGCCCGCGTCCGCAACACCCGCTCTAGCTGCAGCACCGCCAGCGCCCACGCGGCCACTGCTGCCCGCGGCACCAGGTTCAGCCACAGCACCGCCCGCCGTCCGACGCCCCGACGCTGCGCGGCCGCGCTCAGCGGCACCGTCACCGCAAAGTCGCCCACCACCCACGCCGTCTCCATGGCGCCCTGCAGTCCGGCCAGGCGCCGCTGCACGGCGTCCATCTTGCAAGCTGTCTCGGGCACGCTGCCGTCGGGGAGCAGCCGCGACGGGTCGTGCACGCGGTAGTGCTCTGCGCACAGCCGCCGCTCCAGCACGCGGCTGGCCGGCAGCTGGTAGAGACTGGCGGCGAGGCCGCTGAGGAGCATCAGCGTGAGGAGGGCGCACATGGCAGGCGGCAGATGACGTCGCGGAGCCGGCAGAGGGCCCGCCGGAGACGAGGGCGACGCGCACGGCGACATGGCCGGGAGCAGCGGCCGGATTTCGCTGTCGTCGGGCATTGTTGGTAATGTGGATAGAAGAAGCGAATTGGGCCGAATCCCAATGGAGAACTTGCAGCGATATGCCGTGGGGCTGCCCGCGACCAAAAAGGAAGGAACGCTCCGCGAAAACCAAAGGACCGTGACGAGTCGAACATACAGAGTCTGTCTTGAATGGTAAAACAAGGTAGATCAAAAAGATAAAACCATCAAAAAATGGGGGCTCCACCGGGGATCGAACCCGGGACCTCGTGCAGTTGCTCCGTAAGGAAACCCAAAGCACGAATCGTACCACTAGACCATAGAGCCGCGGTAGATACATGGCACTAGCTAGCAAAGATTATATAGAAGTGCGTCGTCCCGGGCGAGGGAATCTCAAGCATCAAATCGCACATCACATCACCAACAGCATAGGCAACCAGCATCCGTACAATAAGTCTATTACTAAACTCTCACACTCTACACAAGCCCCGCCTCCTTGTCCTGCGTCCGCTTCGCCCGGCACGCTGCAATCACAGTGTCCACCTTGGCGGCCACCGCGGCCGCCGACAGCGGCGCTAGCCCGTGTGCCTGCCGCAGCGCCACGATCGAGTCCGCGTCAAAGGTCCGCTTCGAGGCGAGAAAGTCGTGGTACATGAACGTGTGCACGGCGCCGACGTAGCGCTTGACCATGACAGTCGTCCCGCCGGCCACCATGGCGTGCGCGTACGCCTCGCCCTCGTCGCGGATGTTGTCCAGCTCGGCGGAGCGCAGGTAGAGAGGCGCGAGGCCGCGCCAGTCGGCGAGCGAGAGCGGCTCGATCCAGGCGGCGGGCCACTGCTCGCGGAGGCGGGCGATGCAGGCCTGGCGGTCGGCCTCGTCGGCGACGGTGGTGGGCAGGGGCTGGCCGGCGACGCGGGGCTTGGTGGAGGCAAGGCAGAGGTTGGCGTAGAACTGGATGCGCGGCCACGGCAGGATGGGCGAGTGGGACATTTCCAGGAAGGAGGGGTGGGGCGAGTCCGAGTAGTAGCGGTAAAAGAGGGAGCCGGCGGCAGGCGGCACGGTGGCGAGGACGAGGCGGAGGGGGATGTGTTCGTCGCGGGCGCGCTGCTGGAGGACGAGCGAGATGTGGCCGCCGGCCGAGACGCCACCGACGGAGATGGAGTCAGGGAGGATGTTGAGGGGGGTGGAGCGGGCCTGGCGGTTAGAGGGGGTCAGAAGAGGTAGACGGGAGACGGCAGGAGACAACAGACGACAAGCGACGGATAGCAGAAGACAAGACAGAAACAAGACACAAGACACAAGACACAAGAGGCAGACGACAGAAGAACAGACGGCAGAAGAACAGACAACAAACACACACTTACCCAGGTCAAGGCCGCCCATGCATCCTCAAAACAACGTCCCCAGACCACCTCTGTTTCGTCAGTCACAGCCGCTTTTCCCTTTGCACACACCCCCACTCACCCGGACAGTGCCGGTAGCCCACGTCCAGCACGGCCACGCCCGCCTCGCGCATGCTCAGACACAGCTGCGCCTCGCAGTACAGGTCGCCCTGCACGAAGCCGCCGCCGTGGAAGTTGAGGTGCAGCGGATACGGACCGGCGCCGTGCTCGGTCGGATCGGGCAAATACAGCCGCACCGGGAACGTGCCGCCGTCCGTTTCCGACGTCAGCGTGTGCTCGGTCACCCGCGCGACGCCCTGCGACGAGTCCAGCGCGATCAGCGTGCGGTACTTGGCCGGCTCGCGGCGCAGGTCCTCAATGGTGGCCGCGCGGATCGGCGTGCCCTTGAGGACGGTGTCGACATAATAGGCCACAAAGTCGGGGTCCATGCGGTGCAGAATGTGCGGCTCAATGTGCTTGGCGGGGTCGGCGCTGTCGCCGTGCTGCTTGGGCGTAGCGACCATCATATTGAGTGAAGGAGGTGGTAAGGCGACTGGGGAAGAGAAGCTGGTCAAGGTGGTCAAGGTGGTCAAGGTGGCTAAGGTGTTGCTCAAGGTCCAGGTCAAGATGATCAGCGGGTCTCTCTCTCGGAAGTCTTGCAATTCACACCAGTCAGTCCATTCATCCTCTCTTATTCATGATCCACCTCCACATTACCCCGGTTTCGGCCGCCTGTCCCATTGGTGGGTTGTTGGCCTATTTTTCCGGCGCTATTTCCCGACCACGCGAATCGTGCGAACCTTTCCCGGCCGCAAATCCCCCTACTCGTCCTTTTTCTGCCGCCGTGCCGCCGCCGCCTCCTTGCGCCGCCGCAGCCACGCCTTGACCTCGTTGACCAGCCCCATGACCAATGGCACGCCCACCGGCCCCAGCAGCGGCAGGTACACGGCCACCTTGTGCTCGTCGGGAAAGTAGAGCTGGCCGACCATGCTCTTTTCGAAAAAGGCCCGCTCGGCCTCGGCCTCGGCGATGCGCGCGTGCGCCAGCCCGTCGGCGCCGCCCAGCGAGTCGCACGCCAGCCGCAGGTGGCGCATCGTGTTGGCCACGCCCTCGGCCACGCGCGGCGGAATCGCAATGTTGCGCAGCGCCAGCGACAGCCGCGCCAGGCTGCCCAGCGTGGCCGACGCGCGCAGCAGCAGGTCCGCCGACCGGATGCGGCTCAGCGTGCGCAGCCGTAGCGGCAGGCTGCCCGACTGCGGCGTGCCCAGCAGCGCCAGCAGGTGCCCGGTAAACGCCAGCAGCGGCGCCCGCAGCGCCTCGGCCGACACGTGTGTCGCGTTGGACGGCAGCAGGTAGACGGAGCCCCATTGCGGCACGAGCCACGACTGCGACGTGTGCGCGGGTGGCTGGCCTGGCACGGTATCTTCTTGGCCCCCTGCCTGGTCGACTGCAATCGTCTGGTCGCCGACAAAGACGACAAAGTGAATGGTCGGCGCGCCTGCAATCGACGGCGACAGCGGCCACTCGGCCGCGTTGATAAACGACGGCAGGTCCTCCTTGCTCAGCACGCGCGCCTGCACGCCCGGCGTTGCGTACAGCTGCACCTGCGTGTCCACGGTAAAGTTGTGGATCGGCCGCAGCACCGCCAGCACCGGCTCCAGGTACGTCGCCACCGCCTGCTCAATGTCCCAGCTGCTCGGCGACGGCCCGCTTGTAAACAGCGACAGCGTCAGGTGGTACGTCGGCGCGTACTTGACCGCCCGCGTCGTGCGCTTAGCCAGCGCTGCCGGCTGCGGCTGCTGCTCGTCGGCCGCCGCCGACAGCAGGCCCGCAATGATGGCCTGTTCCTCGGCAAACGTCGACCGCAGCTCCGTAGCAATGTACGTCGTGAGGGCCGACGAGGACGAGCTGAGCGGCGGCACCGCGTTGGCCGGGTACGTCACGTCGAGGATCGCGTAGTGCGGGTGCAGCATCGCCGTCGCCGTCTCGCCGGGCGTCAGCCGGATCGTCAGCGCCACGTCGTCGCCCTTGCCGAGGACGGCCGTCTCGCTAGCCATGTCCACGTCGCTGTCGGCGCTCGTCTGCGCCAGCTCTAGCCGCAGGTGGTGTCCGGAAAAATCGTTGAGGTCGTCGAGCGCGTGCTGGGTCAGCCGCAGCAGGTGGCTGGCCTCGGCGTCCTGCAGCGCGGCCGCCTGGATGGCGATGCGGAGGGGGAAAACTGGACGACAAGCCTGTTGAGGTCAGCGAACGTCCCCTTTTTCTGGGTTTTTTCTGGTTTTCTGTTGTTCTGCACAGCACCACCCACCCTCCCGTCAGCCCACTCCAGCATCTCGTCCACCGGCAAGCTTGCCCGGTAGATGCTCGTCGTCCGCCACCAAATCGGCAGGCCGAGCAGCACGACGATCAGCCAAAAGGACGTGATGACGGCGCGCCGTCGCCGCACGTCGGCCGGCTTTTCGGGCGGCAGCGGTTTCTGGCCGTCGGCGTCGAGTGTGGTGTCGGCCATGCTGTCGAGTGTAGGTGTTGCCAATGCGCCTGCTCGTGTTGCCATGGCCGTTGTCGCTCTCGCGTCGAGAAGCTACTGGACACCTGACCTTATGGTACAAAGTACATGGAAATAGAGCTATTCCACACACAGACTAGTACATTCCGATACCGATAAGAGATGCGGATGCTCGGTGGTGCCAGAGCAGCGCGAAACCGGCTGGTGGAGGAATG
The DNA here is from genome assembly GCA_963580335.1 of Leptographium flavum. NCBI lineage: Eukaryota > Fungi > Ascomycota > Sordariomycetes > Ophiostomatales > Ophiostomataceae > Leptographium > Leptographium flavum. The sequence goes on along the minus strand of OY756931.1, from coordinate 3,331,623 downwards.
ACGGCCTCGGCCAAACAGGACTCGCCGCAGCATCCAGCGCTCTGCTTGTGCACGCGTGTGACGCCGTGCTTTTGGTGAGTCGCCCTTTCGCCTGCTCCAACTAGTGCGACGTTGCAGCTCCCCGCACAAGATGCCGAGGCACTGCTAACTTGGGAAGATCGGCGACTCCTTTTCGATTTAGGGCTCTTTGATCGACTTTCCCTCTTTGACCGACTTTGGCCTGACATCCTCGACCTCCCTCCGTCTCTCGGCCTCCCTCGACCTCCCCCGACCTCCCCGAACTCACCATGATCCCCCTTCCCGTCGCCGTGCCGGCTGCCGCCGCCGGCCTCGCCTACCTCAACGCCCGGGCCTCGGTCTGGTACGACCTGCTGATGGTGCGGTCCGTCCTGCCGTCGGTCTACAACATGACCAAGGCGCGCTTCACCGGCAAGATCAGCCTGTTTTACCGCCTTGAGGCCATGGCCCAGTCGGCCACGTACGGTCCTCACCCGTTTCTGCTCTTTGACGACCACGCCTACACGTTTGCCCAGGTCTACGACCGCTCGCTGCGCTACGGCGTGTGGCTCAAGGAGACGATGGGCGTCGAAAAGGGCGACGTGGTGGCCATGGACTTTATCAACTCAGACACGTTTGTCTTTCTGTGGCTCGGCCTTTGGTCCATTGGCGCCAAGCCGGCCTTTATCAACTACAACCTGCGCGACCACCCGCTGGTGCACTGCGTCCAGACGGTCAAGACAAAGCTGCTCCTGGTCGACCCGACCGTGGCCGAGGCGGTGACACCCGAGGTGCGCACGGCGCTGGCGGGCACGCGCATCGAGATCCTGGCCGACGCCACCAAGATGCAGATCCTGGCGACCGAGCCGGTGCGCTACCCCGACGCGCTGCGCCACGAGGAGCAGATTGAGACCATGGCCATCCTCATCTTCACGTCGGGCACCACAGGCCTGCCCAAGGCTGCCGTCGTCTCGTGGGCGAAGCTGATGGTGGGCGGCGGCTTTGCGGGCGCGTGGATGGGCGCGACCAAGGACGACGTCTACTACACGTGCATGCCGCTGTACCACTCGTCGGCCATTATCCTGTGCTTTTGCACGATGCTGCAGATCGGCGGCACGCTGGCGCTGGGCCGGCGCTTCTCGAACAAGACGTTTTGGCCCGACGTGCGCAAGTTCCGGGCCACCATTATCCAGTACGTCGGCGAGACGTGCCGGTACCTGCTGACGGCACCGCCGCAGACGGACCCGGTGACGGGCGAGAACCTGGACCACAAGCACGCGGTGCGCATGGCGCTGGGCAACGGGCTGCGGCCAGACGTGTGGAACCGGTTCAAGGAGCGCTTTGGCATCGAGACAATTGCCGAGTTTTACGCCGCCACCGAGGGCTCGCTAGCGACGTTTAACCTGTCGCGCAACGACTTTTCCATGGGCGCCGTCGGGCGCAGCGGCTGGCTGTACTCGCTGATCATGGGCCACAACGTGGCGTTTGTGGCCCTGGACTGGGTGACGGAGCAGCCGTGGCGCGACGCGCGGACGGGACTCTGCCGCCGGACCCGCGTCGGCGAGCCGGGCGAGCTGCTCTTCCGGCTGCCTGCGGGCGACATCAAGAGCCGGTTCCAGGGCTACTACGGCAACGACAAGGCGACCGAGGCCAAGGTGCTGCGCGACGTGTTGGGCCGCGGCGACGCCTGGTTCCGGACGGGCGACGTGATGCGCCGCAACGCAGACGGCATGCTGTACTTTCACGACCGCCTGGGCGACACGTTCCGGTGGAAGTCGGAGAACGTGTCGACGACCGAGGTGGCGCAGGTGGTCGGCCTGCACCCGGACGTGGTCGAGGCCAATGTGTACGGCATTGCGCTGCCGCACCACGACGGGCGGGCGGGCTGTGCGGCGATTGAGCTGACCGGGCTGCCGACGGACGCCTTTCTGGCGAGCCTGGGCGAGCATGTGCAGGCGGGTCTGCCGCGGTTTGCGCTGCCGCTCTTCCTGCGGGTGATCCGAGACTCGACGGCGCACGCAACGGGCACGAACAAGCAGCAGAAGAGCGTGTTGCGGGAGCAGGGCGCGGACCCGGACAAGGTGGGCGCGGACCCCATGTTCTGGCTGCAGGACGGGACGTACCGGCCGTTTGAGCGGCAGGACTGGGAGCGGCTCAAGGGGGGACAAGTGATGTTGTAGGGGGGAGAGAGGAGAGGAGAGAGGAGAGAGGAAGGGCAGTGTGACGAGTAGAGCTACAGCGTTTTTCAGTATTCTTACAGCCGCACAGAGCCGGCAGCATTCTACAATACAGTATACGATATCACCTTGCAACAGACACGAATGGCAACAAGAGACAACAGGGTTCCCCCAAGACGACACCAAAATGGCATTATACATGTGACGACGAATCAGGAGACGGAACGATTGCGCGATATGCAGCTACGCCGGAGATGGGCTAGCGCGGGGCGGGTTTGCGCCCAGAAATGGCGTGCGAGGCACAGAAAGGAATGAGGGGATGTTGATCCATGTGAGGTGAGGCGAAGGGGAACAAAGAAGAAAGAAGGCAGAGGGGAATTGGGAAAGAGCAGTAGATGAGACGAGAGAACAGATGTCGATAAGGAAGGTAAAGAAAAAGGGAAGAGAGATAGCTGCAAAAGGCCCGTCGACAGGCAGGAGCGGCCGAGCTTAGTTTGAGCTCCGGGAAGCTTACTTACACTAGGAGGATGTAGCTTCTGGGCAGCCAACAGACCGATGACGAATAGACCAGGCCGGCCAATTTGTAAGAGAATCGGATGGGGAGGGGGGCCGGCCGACAACGGGGTGGGTGTTGCGCCACTTGGAGAGCTATTTAAAGGGCGTCGTCCGGGTGTTTTGGTCCTTTGGACGTTCCCTTGTTCCGTTTTTGTCACTTTTCGCACGATTCAAAATGGCCCAAGAGAGAGCGACACCGTAAGTGAGAGGGAGAGGAGAGAGAGGAGAGGAAAAGACGGAAAACAAATACAGACACTCCAACACTGCGGACACACGCTGACGGCACAGCCTCCGTCTCGGCAGCACTGCCCCCAACTTCCAGGCCGACACGACGGCCGGCCCGATTGACTTTCACGAGTTTATCGGGGACAACTGGGTCGTGCTGTTCTCGCACCCCGAGGACTACACGCCCGTGTGCACGACGGAGCTGGGCGAGTTTGCGCGGCTGCAGCCCGAGTTCACCAAGCGCGGCGTCAAGCTGATTGGGCTGTCGGCCAACACGCTGGGCAGCCACGAGGGCTGGATCAAGGACATTGACGAGGTGACGGGCTCGCTCGTCGGCTTCCCCATTATTGCGGATAAGGAGCGCAAGGTGGCGTATCTTTACGATATGTGAGTGTGGCCGGCAGCAGGCAGATGGTGTGACCGGTAGCAGGCAGACGTGGTGGCAGTGGCACGGTGATGACGATGTGTCAAGTCAACATTTTGATGTCTTGAGTTGACATGTCGACGGTCGTCCACACTGCCATCTACCATCCTGCCTCTCCCTGCCTCTCCCTACCTCTCATTCTCCCGCTAACCCCCCAGGCTCGACTACCAGGACACGACCAATGTCGACGCCAAGGGCATCGCCTTTACGATCCGCTCCGTCTTCATCATTGACCCGAAAAAGGTGATCCGCACGATCCTGTCGTACCCGGCGTCGACGGGCCGCAACTCGGCCGAGGTGCTGCGCATTGTCGACTCGCTGCAGACGGGCGACAAGAACAAGGTGACGACGCCGATCAACTGGGTGCCGGGCGACGACGTGATTGTGCACCCGAGCATCAAGACGGAGGACGCCAAGAAGATATTTCCCAACGTGCGCGTCGTGAAGCCGTACCTGCGGTTTACGTCGCTGCCCAAGGACAAGACGTCTGCGGCGTGAGCAGGAGAGGAGTCAGCAGATGAATCCAGATGATACCAGTTGCGTTGTGCAGTGCGTTGTAGAGCAGTAGCGTCGTGACCAGCAGTCCCAGCCACAGCCACCCGTCTTGTCGCACAAGAGCCAGAGCCACAGAACCACGGAGCAATTCTACGCCTCTAGTCTTCCGCTAGAATGATTCCACTTTCCAGCCCAGCTTGTCTACCATGCGGCACTCCATGCCACGTTGAGAGCCGCATTTCAGCATATGCATCTGCAGAATATGACATCCTGCAGATACCAGACTCCCATCCATAGAAGCCCGTATTCCGCGTGATACACCGCGTACTGCCCGCCTCTACCTGAAACGACAAGGCATCTGCCGGCCTAGCGCTTGCCCCCGGCCGCCCAATCAGAACGGGCCTCTCCAAGCGACCGGTCTGAGCGACCCCACACGCCTGCCCGTGGTCGCTTCCGCTGTCGTTCCGTTCTTTCCCCCCTTTCCCAATCCCACCCAGACCAAGGCAGTTGTCGAGACGTTGCCCAAAAGACCAGGCGAGTCTCGTCACCTTTTCCTCGTTTCCGCGTCACCCAGCCATCCGCCGCCCCCCGTTGCCCCCTATTTTCCGCTCCACGAGGCGCTCGCCCGTACGACGTCCCAGCAGGCAGACCAGACCGTCGCCCCCTGCTCCACCACTTGCCGAGCCGCGCGCCTCGCGTGCTTCCTGGAGCCTCTTTTTGCTCGATCGCTTCGACGACGGAAATAGAACAAATCCTGGGATCCTGGTTGTCCTGTCCACGACCACGCGGCATATCCACCAGTCTTTCTTCCCTCCTGCCCTCAGCCGCGTGCCACTCCGCCTGGCACGTTCCCGCCCCAGCGGATCAACGTCTTTGCGACTAGGCATCACTTGTGCTGCTTCCACCAGCTTGGCAGATCCCCGACCGAACGACGGGGCCGAAATTGCCCACTGCAACATTGAAAATTTACGAGCCTTGAACTTGCTTCTGCCGGTGAGTTGCCCCTGGTCCATAGATGCTATACGATCGCCGTTGTTTGTCTATTTGTTTCTACAGTCTCTATTTCAACTGTCTGTCTCTGTCTCTCTGTCACCTCTCTGTAACCTCTCTGTCACCTCTCTGTCACCTCTCTCTACCTCCACCTCTTCTACCTCCGCCTCTTCCACCTCCACCTCATCCATGCAGCTAGTCTCCCGGTCTGCCCGCTTTTCTCTTCCCCTGCCAAGCCCCGGCCCTTTTCTCGCTGCCTCTCTTCCCTCTTTTCTTCCCCGTCATCCCCCAGCCTCTTGCCGCCACCCACGCCGCCGTCGAGGCGCCTTGTCGGGGCCGCTGGACTGACCGCCATGGACGCTGCAGCAGACCCCTACGACTCGGCCGCCGACAGTCCACAGCTGTCCGACTCGGAGATTGACGAGCCCTCCCGCAGGACCACTGCCGACCTCTTTTCCAGTGTCCGCCGCGGCTTCAAGAAGATCACCCCCAGCCGCGAAGATCTCACCAAGCTCACCCGACAAGGCTCCCAGTCGTACCGACGGCCGACCGAGCCCGCCCCGTTGGCCAGCAACACATCCTCGTCACGCTCTCGCCCTACGCTGCCGCTGCCGCAGCATGCCCGCGGCCTGAGCCTGCAGCACAGCCTCGAGAAGCCTTTGCCCGAGCCGCCCTTTGAGCGGTCATCCAACGCCCCCTTGACGCCCCTGGCGTCCCAGGAACGCATCGCCTCGCTCGTCAACAGCTTCGACGCCGTGGCCCACGCGGCACGGTCGTACTCGCCCGCCCGCATGGACAGCCGCACCAGCACCATGGACTCGAGCTCGTCCATTGAGCAGGGCTACCTCTATGTCACCAGCAACGGCAACGCCGAGCACCACCCGAGCAACGGCCACAGCAACGGAGAGGACCGAGACAGCCGCGACAACCACAGCCACACCCCCAAGAATAATGCCGCCTCGCCGCAACAACGTTCGGCGAGCGGCGCTGCCGGCTCGGGCACGCCGACGGGACAGCCGCCCAACTCGGCGTCCTCGGCGCACCTGTCCGGCCTTATGTGCAACGTGCACCGGACCACGGGCCGTGAGCCGCACGCGCTGGTCGGCGCGACAACAACGATCCTCGGCGACAAGTTGTACGTCTTTGGCGGCCGCATCCTGTCGGGCATCCGGCCGGCGTCGCTGACGTCGGATCTGTTCGAGCTGGACCTGATCCGCCGGCACTGGACTAAGGTGGACGCCGGCGGCGACATCCCGCCGCCGCGCTACTTCCATTCCATGTGCGCGCTGGGCGATACTAAGATGGTGTGCTACGGCGGCATGTCGCCGCACACGACGCCCAGCAACGGCTCGCCGCAGGACCAGCAGCAGGACATGAATGTCATGTCCGACATTCACATTTACGACGTGGCAACGCAGCGTTGGACCCATGTGCGGACGCAGGATCCGCCGCAGGGCCGTTATGCCCACTGTGCGTGCATCCTGCCATCGGCGGCCACGTTCAGCTCGCACCGCGCGCCCCTGTCGGCCCTGCAGCACAACCCATCCTCGGGTACCAACGAGGGCCGGCTGGGCGTGCACATTGACGGCACGGGCGGCGCCGAGATGGTCGTGGTCGGCGGCCAGGACGGCGGCAACCACTACATTGAGCAGATCAGCGTCTTCAACCTGCGCAGCCTCAAATGGACGTCGACGGAGCCGCTGGGCAAGAGCTGCGGTGCGTACCGCAGCGTCGTGGCGCCGCTGCCGCCGGCCGTCACGGCGCACATCGGCCGCGCCGGCACGCCCAGCGCGGCGCAGCTGCGGCCAGAGATGGGCGGCATCAGCCAGGAGGCGCGCGAGCCGGGGGCGTCGATGCTGATCTACTCCAACTACAACTTCCTCGACGTCAAGCTGGAGCTGCAGATCCGCGCGCCCGACGGCAGTCTGACGGAAAAGCCCATGGCCGGCAGCTACACGCCGCCGGGGCTGCGCTTCCCCAACGGCGGCGTGATCGACACGCACTTTGTCGTCAGCGGCACGTACCTGACCAGCTCTAAGCAGGAGTACGCGCTGTGGGCGCTGGACCTGCGCACGCTAACCTGGTCGCGCATCGACGCCGGCGGCAACGTCTTCAGCCAGGGCAGCTGGAACCGCGGCGTGCTGTGGAACCGGCGCAACACGTTTGTCATTCTGGGCAACCGCAAGCGCAGCCTGGTCGACGACTACAACCACCGGCGGATCAACTTCAAAAACGTGTGCATGGTCGAGCTGGAGGCGTTTGGCTTCTACGACAACCCGCGCAAGACGGCGCCCATGTCCGGCTTCGTGTCGGCGAGCAGTCCGTACACGAGCCGGGGCCTGAGCCTGGCGCGCAAGGCTGGCTCGACCGCCGGCGGCCGCTTCCACTCACGGGCGTCCGAGGACCTGGGCGAGAAGGCGCTGGCGATGCGCGAGCTGGCCGACATGGACATTCTGTGCATTGGCGGCGAGCGCATCCCGGTCAACAGCCGGATCGTGGCGCGGCGCTGGGGGCCGTACTTTGTGCAGCTGCTGCGCGAAGGCACCATGATCCAGGACGGGACCGAGACGAGCGGGCTGCGGTTGGGGCCCCTGTCCATGGCCGGGCTGCGCAACTCGAGCATCACGATCACGCCGTCGAGCCGCAACACGATGGAGAGCACCCTGTCGATGGGGTCGGGCGTGACGGGCGTGACGTCGGGCAGCTCCGTCGGGCGGACGCCGAGCACGCCCGGCACGAGCCTGTCGGGCGCGTCGGGCATGGGCGGCACGTTTGTGGCGCCGGCCGTCGACCCGGCCACGATCAACACGGCGCCAACGCCGCGGACGCTGCCGCCCAACAGCCGGCCGCGGTGCCTGTATCTGCCGCACACGTACCTGACGGTGCAGGCGCTGCTGCACTTTCTGTACACGAGCGCGCTGCCGTCGCAGGCGAGCCCGCTGTGCACGCCGCAGATCCTGTGCTCGCTGCTGCAGATTGCGCGGCCATACCGCATCGACGGGCTGCTTGAGGCCGTCGTGGAGCGGCTGCACACGCTGCTCGACAGCCGCAACGCGGCGGCCGTGTTCAACGCGACGGCCATGGCGGCGGGCGGCGGCCGCGGCATCGACGGGACGCTGAACCCCAACTTTTTCCTGCCGAGCGGGCCGGACGCGCTGAGTCCGGTCGACCCGACGGGCGCGTCGCTGTCCGAGGCGTCGTCGGTGGCGGGCGTTGCTGCGGGGGGGAGCGAAGCGGCGGCAGCGGCAGTAGCAGCGGCAGCGGGCACGGTCGGCAGCGACGGACAGCCGATACAAATGCAGACACAAGCGCAGGCACAAACGACGGCAGCGCGGGCGAGCAGTCCCGACGGCGTGGGCGGTCTGGCCGGGCGGACGGCGGGTCTGCGGATCAACACGTCGGTGGCGGGCTCGTCGCTTTCGAACTCGAATGCGAGCCGGCCGGGCAGCGACGAGCTGAGCGCGACGACGAGCCAGTCCGGGTCTGAGTGGAGCTCGGAGCTAGGCGACCCGAGCGAGCGCGGGCAGCGGGAGGTGTGGAGCGGCGAGCTGAGCAGCGTGATTGGGCTGCAGAAGCGCGGGCTCAAGGGGCTGATGGAGGGCCGGCGGCTGCGCGAGCGGACGGGCACGAATGCGATGATGGGGAGCGGACGCGTGGGACTCGGGATCGCCAGCGAGAGCGGGTAGTCGTGGGAGGGGGAGAGGGAGAGGGAGAGGGAGTGGCAGGACAGGAAGGACTCTGGGACTTTGGATAGGGACAAAATGCATTGGATTGGATTGGACGTGAAAAGACTTACGGCGGAGAGGACGTGCTTCTACGACGGACAGCTGAATGTGAAAGTCAACGGTCGACGCGGCGACAGCAACCAGTACACGGCTTATAGACCTCTGCTACACTGACTCCTCCACGTACGGCCATAGATACTGGAAAACACGGGATCCCGTCCGCTCTCCCCTAGTTAAACCAGTAATCGGCGGATTAGTAGTTGGGTCGGTGACGACCAGCGAATACCCGCTGCTGTACGTTTTTTGCCTGTGGTTAAGCGTTTTTTTTTTTGCTTATTGACACGAAAGACCTGGGGCAAGCAAACTTGCCCGTAATACCTAGGTCTTCTGTGTCGATGATGCTTTTGTCAGATCACCCTTAACAACGGTTTCCTGAAAGTTGGGATAATTCGTTGTCGTTACGTCGTGTCCTCTGCTTGGCGGGTATGTCCTTTGTATAACGGGAAAGTCTTTTGCAAAGCAGGATTAATCAAATAAACAAGGAAAAGGCAAATAGACAAGTGTTCGAGCATATAAGTAGTATGTTGTAGTGTAAGTTGGTTGAATTTCTAAAGCTATGAAAAGAAGCTCTTGCTGTCGATCCACACGAGACGGATAAAAACAAAAGGTACAAGTGAATAGGTGTAGATTCGCTGTTGAATGCAAGTCACTCTAGATCCTGTACGTCCTCCTCTTCCTTGAGGCGGGTATACAGTTGATCTGGTGGTGAAGCTTCTTGTCTCCTCCAAAGTAGAAACACACAAATTGGTGGGCAAATTACTCCTGTAGGGACCGCTCCTCGCGCTACCCCTATCTTTCGGATCATGCCCAGCGGCCACGTGTGCCCACACGTGACCACGCGGGCGCCCACAGCGCTCCCAGACGCATTTATACCGACACTTGCTGTATTTATTCCGCCTATCTCGTCACCTGACCCCAAGTCGTAGGCGAGGGGACACGTGCCACAACTGGGGCGTAACACTAAGACACCTAACGAGATCGACTACGACAACAACGATACTTGGGATACCCTTTGAACGGCTTACAGCCTGGACCGCCCTGCTAACATACCCTTTTTGGCCCTATTGCCCTGTGGTTATAACACTGTAATGGGCCTGGCGTATTCATTACTAGGTTAGGCTGTACATTATTATTATTATTGTCGGTATGAATGCATCGCATCGCTAGAATATGATTATGTAAGCAGTGCGCGCACAGGAGGGATGGGAGGCATCGGGCTGTAGGGTCCCGACCAGACCCACTGGAAGATAGGGGTAGTGTCACAGAGTCCATAGATGTAGTCTCGCGCACCAAATTTTGGTGCGTCGGACTACGAGAAAAGACAGACCACTTCACCACAGATCAATTGTATAGCTTCCTGCAGACAGGAGGACGTACAGGATCACGGTGAACACCAATGTGCATTGCTTGAACCATCGCATTTGTACAGGTGAATCCACAATTATTATTGCTTTTGCGTCAGTTGGGGTCCGTGCTTTCCCACGTGACCCATACCCGCTGGGGGGTCTCAGACGTGCCAAGCGCCATGCGGCAGATCTGGCGCCCTTGGGCGCCTTGATGCCCAGGCTGGCAGTTTCTATGTACATGAAGAGGAGAGAGGGGAAGCGAGAGGAGAAAAAGGAGCAGGAAAGAGCAGTTTTACGGTTTCCGCGTCTTGTCTGACGCTTCCACCTGCCCTGTGAGAGGGCGGTTACGGTCCCGGGTACCGGTTATGGGGGCAAATGTCCTGGAAGAAGCGTGACTCCTGGACGAAGTCTCCAAACAGTTTGCTGCCCTTTTCCGTACCTAGGACGTCCTGGATGGTGAGCCTCGGAAATCCAGACTGCAGGACCTTGGTTTTGCGTCTGGCAACTGTGCAATAGAAGAAGTGGATTGGGGACTTGTCCCTTTTGCACTTGCACTGTAGTTCCGCATCCTCGTGCTTGAACCGTTCGTGATAGGCCTCGAAGTCCCCGTGGCCTGTGCGGGCAGCGAGGAGCCAGCCAAGAGTTTTCCTAGAGAACCCTAGTTCTGGGGGGACTTTTTGGGCCAGGGGGATGGCCAGGTCAGCATAGCTGGTAGGGGCATGAGAGGCCCACCAAGCGTTAAATGCCTGTTGTCTCCAGGGTTTGACCGCGTTCTTGACGTGCGCCAGAGAGGCGGCCGGTCTTGTCGGGGCAAGGGGGAGGGTGGCCCCTTCTTTGGCTAGGCGGTCGGCCTCCTCGTTTCCTGCGATCTTAGAATGCCCAGGAATCCACATGACGTGTACCTTGCCTGGGGCCGACCGTAGGAGGCGATGGGGGCGGGAGGGCCATGTCCCCGAGGTTAGGCTGTACATGTAGAGGCGAACTATTTAGGGGTCTAGGGCACCACGTGACTGGTGGGGCCCTGAGGCATAACACAGATACTTCTTCTTTGGTTACATAGTGTACCGCGCTAAAACGAACCAAGTGGAGATTTACTGGGTTTGCACCGTTTCCACTAATCTCTACACACTATCTCTCCCCCATTTAATTCCCATCTCTTCCCTATCTCATCACCATGACTGAATGGAAGTATCCCGACGATCCAACCTGGTGGCGCAGAGTTGCGTGCGCCGAAGGACTCTGCTCAGCGGCCGGCTTTGGGCCCTCCACAACAGAGTTTGTTTGCCAGTCGATCACAGGAGATGTGAACGAGAAGAAGATTTTACGTTGTGCCAATTTTAGCCTCATGAACATTTTCGACGAGCCCCTCGATGCGCTTGTCTATGAGTATAACCAGGACCTTGATCGGTTTGTGTGGATTTGGGTAATGCTCCGGCGCTCCTGCGACGAAACGTGCCCTTCCCCTTTTTCGCAGAAGGAGGCGAAGACATTTCTCAACAGACTTCTTCGCCAGGACCTTCTTGAGAATGAAGATCTGGGACAGTACACGGTCGCTGCTACGGCATTTTCACGGCCGGAAAAGGAGAATGCAAGCGGAATCAACCCCAGCTCGGCCGTTTTGTCTACCTTGCTGAGGCAACACAATGACTACAATGGACAAAAATTCTTGGCCCCATACTCGACAATAGTTGGCCCCTCCGGGATCGGAAAATCTTTCTGCGTGCGCCAAATCGCCGTTAAACATGGCGTATTTGTTGCCTATTCCAACTTTGCCAGTCCGGAGAGCATGGCTTACCCGCGGCCCATTCACATGGGTCGTACGCCGATGCGAAAAACTTCCATACCAGCCGTGCACTTGTGGATAGAGTACATTAAGCGGCAGCTCGATCTTGTCGCAGCCTGCCGAGCCATGGACATCACGCCCGCCGGTTTGTTTGAGCTGCTCACAAGCAGCGAGTTGGCGTTGTCGCGCGTCCGTGCACAACTGCAGCAGCATTTCGACCAGGAAGAGATGGACAACATCAAAACACGCGACCTTTTGGCTTCCGCCAAGGCCAAACTGACAGCGCTGGGGCTCAACGGCGCGCCGGGCTCGCCGCTTCAGATCAACCGACCGCCACCGGTTTTTCTGTGTTTTGATGAATCGAGAGCCCTTCTCGATGGCGTGGACAACAGCGTGTTCCGTGCCCTGCGCCGGGCGGCCAAGACTGTTGCTGCCCGTGGTCCGGCGGGCACCCCGCCGGCGTTCTTTGTGGTGCTGCTAGACATCACCTCGAAAATCAGTAACTTTGCCCCGCCTGGACAGTTCGACACGAGCGCCAAGTCTCTCAACGTCGGCATTTTTCCTCCCATCTACACCATCGACAGCTTCAATCTCTTCTCCGCCCCCCTTCCACAGCTGCAAGATCCCACAGGAACGAGCGAGGCCGTGGTACAACTGCTGGCTCATGGCCGTCCCCTTTGGGGCGCCTTTCTTGACGCCGGTTATTCCTGGGCCTACGTCCTCGAGTTGGCCATGAACAAGATTAGGGCACAGAAAGATGAGTTCACTTATCGCATTTCGTTGCTGACGTATCGACTCAATTTTTACGTCTGCTCGTCGGTTCTCGCCGAGTCCATGGTCGCGGCCTCGATGCGTTTTCTCCTTTCCGTGTCCGAGGACAGGAATAACCTTGTGACAACGCAGGCAAGCGAACCCGTCCTCGCGCTGGCCGCGTCGCATCTCCTCCAGGACTCTGCCCTGCGGCGAGCCGCTGTGCGCGCATGGATCACAGCCCTGCGCGCTGGAACGGTGAGCACGGGGGACATAGGTGAGCAAGTGGCTGCTCTGATTCTTCTTTTCGCCAGCGACTACGTGGCAGAGCCGTGGCGGCTTCTGGGCCCAGCAGCAAGCGCGGCGCACGACCCGGCTATGATTCCAGCAGAAAACGTTGCCCCTGCGTCTGTCCCGTTCCAGGCCTTTTTGACGGCGCTGCTCGGTGACAGGGCGGTGGATCATCTGAAGACGCTGCGGATTGGAACGACCGACACCATCTTTCGCCAGGGACAGGTTTTTTTCAATCATGTGGTCCGGCTCACGACCAAGCCGGCGCTCGCCGTGCTCGAGGCAGCATACAAACGGGGCGCGGCCGTTTTTCTACCAACTAACTTTCCCGGTATGGACCTGGGGATTCCCATCCGCATGCCGGGAGGGCACATGGCCCTTCTTTTCGTCCAAATCAAGAACAGGCAAGACGAGACGTTGACCAGGGGGCTGCGGCAGTACATGGAAGACGCTCTGGAAAAGGCCGAAAAAGCCCTGGGCTTGTCGGACGAGTTGCAGGGCATCCTCGGGCTGGTCATGTGCCTGCGGTCGAGCGCTCAGCCCTACTTTGCATCGCTGGCACCCAAGACACCGGCACGCAAGCAGAAGCCGGCGCGGCTGCTGGGCATCTCGTTTGGCCTAGACGCCAGCGTGTTTCCCTGCATGCGGGCGACCAGTGCCACCACGGGACAGGGGAATCAGGAAAACGCCGATGACTCCCAGGCGATGGAGGACATTTGCGTGCAGCTCGCGAATCTCCTGGAACGGTGGCCGAATGCGTATGCCGAGGACACGCAAACGAGCTATGCCCAGGCTCTGCTCAATCCGATATGTCTGTGAACCGTCTTTCTAGTAGGTCTGAGGTCTGGACATGTTGCCAGACGCAGCGTTGCTGCCGTTGTGGTGGCCTGTCGCGTCTGGTTTGGCCGTTGTGTGTCAGATTCAGCTACGTCCGTGTTGGCCAAGGTCGCTGTGGGATATGTGCGGGATGTATGAACGTGTGGCTTTGGGTGCCATGCCTAATGCAGCCATGATTTGTCCTGGTTCTCTTGGTCAAGTCAACTGCGTCATCCAATACCGAGTCGAACAGCTGGCGAGAAAGCAACGGCTTTCAGACAAAGTCAAGTCTTACCTGGAAGTGGAATTGCTTGGAATGGAGCACCGCACATACCTTTGGGTACATCTTGTGTTCGACTATTTAGACACAGGCTTGAAAATGACACCGAAGGAAGTCGAGGCAGCTGTGAAAACTCTGCCAAAGACTGTCAACGAGGCATACGAGCGGATCCTAAAGAGGTCGAAGGAAGACCCGTTGGTTGAAAAAGTCTTGAGTGTCATCTTAGCAGCGAGCCACCCATTGACGCTCTCGGAAATGAACATTGCCATGAACATAGACGGCCAAGGACAGTCTATCCGCGACCTCGAACTTGAGGAAGAAGCAAACTTCGAGTCACATCTCCAAACTTGATGTGGACAGTTTGTCTCCATTCATCATAGCAAGGTTTATTTTCTTCATCAAACTGCTCGGGAGTTCCTCACACGTTCACCATCACCAACAGCTGTTTCCTCAGAGCTACGATGGCATCACTCCATCACCACCCGTCATGCACACACTGTCCTTGCCGAGATCTGCGTGTTTTGCATGCACATGTTCAACTCCGAAAAGAAAGGGGCAGCCAGCCACGATAAGAAGGAGGCCTTTTTAAAATATTCGGGCAACAACTCGGGCTTTCATTTCCACAAGGCCAACATCGAAAATAGCTCCAAGATAGTGTCGCTCGCTTCGGGAATCTGTGACTCGGATTCGATAAGCCATTTAATATGGTGTAGAATCTATAGTAAGAATATCTACTCAACTCCCAAGTGTTTTGCAGGTCTTTTAGTAGCGTCGTGTTTTGGACTTAATTCTGTCGTACAGCTACTGCTCGACAAGGGCGCCGACATCAAGGCAAAGGATTAGCATAGCCAGACGCCGCTATTGTCTGCTACCTATAAAAGGCATGAGGCCGCTGTTACTACGCCCTAGTTATAACACGTGCCCCCTCTCCTACAACATATTACTTATATACTCGAACACTTGTCTATTTGCCTTTTCCTTGTTTATTTGATTATTCCTGCTTTGCAAAAGACTTTCCCGCTATACGGATGATCATTCCTGCCTTGCACAAGACTTTTGTCACAGGCCTGCTGCTGTCGGGCTTGCTGGGCACCAGCAAGTATTCTGCCGTTATACACCGTCCTGCCCTGAATCCTGTATTTAGTCCGATCCCTGACTGCATCTTATATTGTAGCTCCTTGAGCTGCGTTCTCGTCTTCAACCTGTCCCCTACCTGCGTCATTGTTAATATACTGCCTTCCCAGCTCGTCCTCACCTACCTGTCGACCTGCCCGCCGTGACACTTTGCAAGGAGGTGCGTGATTAGACAGATCATAGGCAAGACTTCCTTGATAAAGATAAACTTTGTAAGACAGTGGTTTTTTACATAGCCCTTGTAGAAACAGAGGAGGACGGTTGTAGCAAGACAGTTGTGCTCTCTATCCCCGAGTAGGCAGCGGCACACACGCTTTACATGGTGAATGTGAAGAGTCGACGGGTCGACGCGACGACAGCAGCTAGTAGATGACTCATAAACCACTGCCACAGCTCCTCCTCCACGTACGGCCACAGATACTGGAGAACACGGGATCCCGTCCGCTCTCCCCTAGTTAAACCAGTAATCGGCGGATTAGTAGTTGGGTCGGTGACGACCAGCGAATACCCGCTGCTGTACGTTTTTTTGCTCGTAGTTAAGTGTCCTTTTTGGGGGGGCTCAAACTACGTAGCTCGCGCTGCAAATAAAGCCCAAATGGTCCTAGTCTCGTTCCCCGTCAGACCGTATTACCCGTCTCCGGCCCACTTCTTCCCTTTTTAGGAAACAAGTCTCTCATTGGACCTTGAGAGGCAGATACGTCGCATAAAGGCCCAAATGTCAGACATCATCCCCTCCCTTTATCTTTCCCTTTTCTTCTCCTCTGCTCCTCTCCCCTCACCCAAATTAACCTCCTCATCGCCTCACCATGTCCTTCCTCAACTTCATCCGCAACCAGTACACGCACCTGCCGCAGCCACAGCCGCCGGCCAACATCGCCGAGGCTGTGTACATTGTCACCGGCGCCAACACGGGACTCGGCTTCGCATGCGCCGTCCACCTGGCGCGTCTGGGCGCCCGGCAGGTCATTCTGGCCGTGCGCTCCCTTGACAAGGGCACTGCGGCCCTGGCCGCCCTCCGCCGCGAGACAGTCCGGCCCGACGTCGGCGAGGTCTGGCTGCTCGACCAGGCGTCGCTGGACTCGGTCGAGGCGTTTGCCCAGCGCGTGCGCACGCTCGACCGCCTCGACGGACTCGTCGCCAATGCTGGCCTCATCACCACCGTCTTTGGGAAGGCCGAGGGCATGGAGCAGTCCCTCGTCGTCAATGTCGTCGCCACCGCCTTGCTCGTCTTCCGGACACTGCCCACGCTGCAGGCGACGGCGCGCCGGCTGGACATCCAGACCCATGCCGTCGTCGTCTCCAGCAACTCGGCGCTCATCCACGGCATGCAGGGCGTGCTCGAGAAGCGCCAGGGCGATCTCTTTGACTCGCTCAGCACGCCCGGCCTCTTTGACGTGATTGAACAGTAGGCGTCCTACGTTCCACGTCTCCTCCTACATCTAACGAGGCAGATACCACATTACCAAGCTGATGGAGATTTACCTGGTCCGCGAGCTCGCCTCGCTGCTCCCCGAACCGGGCGTCATCGTCAGTGCTGTCAGCCCGGGCATGTGCTACTCGGATCTCGACCGCAACGGCACTGCCCTCCAACGGCTGGGCATGGCCGCCATGCGCAAGATGTTCGCCCGGACCGCCGAAGAGGGCAGCCGGAACATGGTCGCCGCCGTATTTGCTGGCCCCGAGAGCCACGGCGCCTACTTTTCAGAGTGCCGCGTCAAAAAGTGTGTCCAATTCTTGCTCCAGTGTTGGCATGCCGCTAATTGTAGTGATGCTGTTCCTACATGGGTCACCGACGAGGCCGGCTGCAAGACGCAAAAGCGCGTGTGGGAGGATCTGGTCAGGAGGCTTGCTTCCAGGGGCCATAGCGTTGAGCTTGGCAAGCCCAATGTCAAATAATCGTCATCACTGTCCAGACTCGTTTCCCCGGCTCATCATGAAACGGCCCAATCCACGGGTACACGGAAAGCTGCTCCTTGGCTTCTTCCCACCCCACGAGGCCTAGCCTCTCAGACAGAATGCGAACACGCAGCAGAGCACTGTCGTCGTTGCCCAGAATGGCCGTAATCATGCGAGCCAAAAGTGCAGAGACAGACATGCATCGTCCAGCGCGAGCCGATCCAGCTCAGCCTGCAGCACCGTCTGAAGCAGGCCCGCATAGAGATGGCGGCGGTAGTGGGTGCGGTAGAGAACGGTGCTCATAAAGGCAAGCAGGCCCAGTTGGCAGAGGCTGTCCAGCAAGTTTGCCGGCCGTGGGCTGTGTAACGGTGCGTGGTCGATGAGACGCTGTGCCAGGGAAGTGATGAGATCCTGGTACTGGAACGCGCCGAGCTGCGCACGGCCAGCGAGACGGCAGAGTCCCATAATATCCATCATGGCCGACTGTATGACGGTGCTGATGCCAATGTCCTGGACTTGAATCGGCTGTCTGACAAGAAAAAGAGGCGCCGGCCGAGACAACGGGCCAAAGATGGTTGGCGTGCTCGCCAGCAGGGCCAGATCGAGGTCCGCGCGGCGGATCTTGTTGCCGACTTCGGGTGCGGCGCTGCACAGGGCTGTTAAGCCGCCACACCGCAGCGAGAGCAGGCGCTGCATGCCGCTGAGGTGCATGCGGCTTTCGGCCGTGGCGCCGTTCAAGTTGGCGTGGACAGCCAGCGAGACGATGACTGCGATACTGGCTTCTGGGGCCGTCGAGCGCTCTAGATCGTGCCGTAGTAAGCTGATGGCCCGCAGAAAATGGCGGGCTGTAGAATTGTCCTCGCAGCCGAGAGCGCGAGCTCTATAAGTCCCCGTAATGGCGAGGCAACAGTGAAAGGCTTGCGTCAAAGGTCAGCGGGGGAGGGGAGGGCGTGAAGAGGCGAGAGTGGCATACCACTTGGACTCTGCATCACGGCCTCGAACCAGCTGGATTCGGTCTCCTTGGAGCGCCGGCAAAAGATGCTTGGATAAAGTCGCTCGCTGACGGAGTTGTGGACTTCTCTGTCAGGTTGGAAGTATCCGAAAAGAACGGCAGTGTCGGTATAAATGCGTCTGGGAGCGCTGTGGGCGCCCGCGTGGTCACGTGTGGTCACACGTGACCACTGGCAAGATCCGAAAGATAGGGGTAGCGCGAGGAGCGGTCCCTACAGGAGTAATTTGCCCACCAATTTGTGTGTTTCTACTTTGGAGGAGACAAGAAGCTTCACCACCAGATCAACTGTATACCCGCCTCAAGGAAGAGGAGGACGTACAGGATCTAGAGTGACTTGCATTCAACAGCGAATCTACACCCATTCACTTGTACCTTTTGTTTTTATCCGTCTCGTGTGGATCGACAGGCAGGCTCACGCTCGTAGAGAATACGACGGTCGGCGGCCGTTACGGTGACTGGAGTCGCAAAGTGCGCCAGTTCCGCTCCGCTGAACGGATTCGGCAACAAAGAAGGCTGCGAGGTCAAAGGCGAGGAGACGCGAGAAGACTCCTTCCCTCGACGGCCTCTGGCTGGGATTTTCTCTCGAGATTCTTTTGCTTCATCGCATGGCTGCGGACCTGCTGCAGCGCCGCCCGGTCCGGGGGTGTGTTATTGTCAATGAACCGGAACTCCATGTTGTTGTGACAAGTCAGTCGTCGAGATCGGAAGCGGACATAAGACATTATTCCCAGTCGATATCGCTGAGTCAGCCAGACATTCACGACGACAGACCACTTCGTCGCCATGCTTGATGGGTATCTTGCAGATTTGAGCTACCCCTGACTTCAGGGATGTTCCAAGCATACATGCCATGCCAACCAGATGCCGAACCAATCCAAAATTGCACATGCCAACGCCAACTTTGCATCCTGTAACTCCATCCCGTGCCTATGATCCTTTCGGCAGTATTCCAGGCTCATGCTTCACTTCACTTCTGTTCCTGCAAGCATCCACGCATCGTCTCACCCCTTCAAACCGTGGACGAGGTCCGAATAGCCGCTCCGCCGCCGCAGCCACTGACCGGGCATCATCACATTGCAGTCCGTCTGCGGCGCAGCGCCGGCAAGCCAGTCGAGATCTGCAGTCAGCGTTAGAGGCCGTGTTGCCACTGAAATGCTGTTTGGTGCCCACCTGTTTCAGTCTCTGGCCCTGTCCCTGGCCCACTCTCTGGCCCGGCGGGCTCCTGGAATGACGGACGGAGAGGCATGCCCATCTCCACATTGTTGCCCAGGGCAAATGACTCTGTTCCGTTTGGAATCAAGTTGTATTCGAGCGCTGCCTGTCTGTTGCGCGTGGCCGCCATTCTTGCCCGAGCCGCTGTTTTCTTGGCCTTGGTGGCCTTGACGATGCTCTTGACGACGCCGCCGAGCCCACAGTAGGAATCCGCATCGCGCGAAACGTCGTGGAGCGTGCTGCCCTGCAGGCTCTTCATGTCGTTGAAGGAGCCCGTCGTGGGCAGGCCGCAGCTCTCGAGAATGTCGGCGTTGGCGCTGCGGCGGCGGCGGGTGTCGTCGCGGCCCTTGCGCTGCTTCACGCGCTCGGGATGGCAACGGCAGCAGAATAGATCGCGGCGCTCGAGGCTTCGGACGGCATATTCCATCGAAAAGTAGCCGCCAGAATAAAATGCCGCCATTGTGTCAAGGAGGTGGTCAAACAAAGTGAACAGAAATATAACAGTGGTGGGAAGAGCGCAGTTAATGAACAGTCGACGGCGATGAGCAGTGATGAAAACGGTTTGCGTCAAGATGGAAATGTCATAGATGGAGGGCAGAAATTTGTGGAAGTTTATCTCCTTTGGTCAATTTTCTGCGCTGAGGAATGCGGTTGCCTGGCCGTTGAATGTTTCAAAAGAGGAAGGCACGGTGCTGTCGATGGGGAAGGAGCGATGCACGCGGCATTGCACAAACGCGGCGATATCCTCTGAATAAGCTCCATAAAGACAATAACCTGGAGGAAAGTGATCACAGGACGACAATAATGTCCGAAGAACCCAATAGCAAAGATCTTCCTGTTTTGGAGTAAAATCAAAGGCTCAATTTTTCATTAAAGACAATTTTGTGATGAAATCTACGTCAACTCCAGACAAGGTGTCTGTATTGATTCCAGATGGACTCGCGCAATGTGCGGAACAGCAAAGGCAAGATCTAACCCGTGTCTTTATCGTGAGGCAGAGGTTCGTCATCAAGTCTTGCCAGAAACTCAGCTGGCACAGGGGAAAGAATACCCGAACCTCGCTACGGACACAGCGGACCAGTCACCCGCGGGCAGACCATCTGATATGCACGGGAGGCTAGGGCTGGCCTACGGCATGCAGGGTTGACAGGCGTACCGAGCCATGAGTGTGGCATAAAGAGCAATGGGATGTGGCTGGACAAGTACATTGGAGGAGATCAAAGTCCTCGAGGTGTCTTCCAGTCTCCAGCGCCACACGTCCAGCGCCTCGACGCTGCAGAGGCTTACGCCGTGCATGGAAAGGACGACTCCCAGCGGTACTTTTTCCACTCTTTGTTAGTGGCGGATGTCGAACTAACACAGACTGCTCGGTTGCATGCAGGCATGGTCTGTTTGGAGGAGCCGTCATTGGACAGGATAGCACGGATCTGGGTAGCCTGGTGGAGTGGTGATGCATGGGTGTCGGCCTCGGCTCGAGT
The DNA here is from genome assembly GCA_963580335.1 of Leptographium flavum. Classification (NCBI taxonomy): domain Eukaryota; kingdom Fungi; phylum Ascomycota; class Sordariomycetes; order Ophiostomatales; family Ophiostomataceae; genus Leptographium; species Leptographium flavum. The sequence continues at coordinate 3,310,977 of OY756931.1, read as the reverse complement.
TGCAAGAAAAGACTGCTGCAAGGAAGACGGCGGCATGTCGAAATCAGATCTGAATTTGAGCTCACTGTACGGAGCGCGGAATAGACATTGCACGGAGAAGAAAACACAGACAGAATAAGAAGCACGCCGTGCTTTGCAGACCTTTTTCGGTACATGCCGCTGAAAGCGCCTGGCGCGCTACACCTTTCCCTCGGCTGGGCAAGAAATAGCGAGGCATGCGGCGAAATTGACGAGAACAGTGCAAGACAAGCCGAGGCGCTACAGCGCCTTGGCAAAACTGCATGAAACAACGATGGACTACCTGCAAGCCCGACAGACTACGCCGCATCAGGCTGGCCGCTGGCAAGGTGCCGGTGCCGGGTGCCGTGCTGTGGGGATGTGAGACGATGTTTTGTCGATTGCGAGTATTGTCCCATCTTTTGATGGCGGTAGAAAAGCGGGGCCACCTGATTCGACCAAGACACGAGTCGTTCCCAAGCTCGGTTTTCAGCAACGTCTCGATTTTCAGACGGCCACGGCGGCTACGCGAATAGGACGCAAGCCATTTCCGGGCCTTCTGTTCGGTATTTTTACTGCTAATTGCTAGTCTACCGGTCTTTTGCTGGCTCATTCTGCGGGTCGTCCAATAGGATGCAGCAAATTCATAAGGCTCATTGCTGCCCAATAACAAAACAGATCCTGGGCATTTTTCCAGCTGGGCAAAGACTGCCTCCGTCCGTTCATATGCACCGAGTAGATTGAAGAGCGAGCGATTCCTGCTCTGGAGCAGGCTGGCCTCCCATTGACAGCGAGACGGCACCATCCCACGGCGACAATGGCAAGGAGGGGCTCTGAGCACGAGCGCCACAAGCGGGGAGAGCAGACAGGTGTGGGTGGATTTCGCGGGCACGAGGCTAAACATGCTTTGTAGTGCAGACTTGGATGGGCGGCGGTGGCGGCAAGCGAGGAGGCAGAGGCGGCGAGGAAGGCGGGGGAGTGGCGGAGAAGGCGGCAGTGGAGCCGAACTTTTGGAGGCGAGGCTGGCAGCGGTGAATGCGGCGATGGCTGTAGGCGCGGCAAGCGATGTGGTCAGGGCCGCCGCTGCCTGGGGTAAGTACAGAACAGCTCAGGAGGATGATTTCATGTTCTTTGTTTCAAGAGAAGGAGCACGTAATGTTTAGTTTAGAGATTCCTGTGGATAATTAAAGCTGTAATCCTATGGAAAGAGACTCTGGGCGTGCTGGAGACAGCATGAACTGTGTTATTGAGACTCCCTATCTCCCGTGATCAGCTGAACCCCACATCGACCAGCTGACAGCGCCTGACCGCACCGCCACTGTGGCGGTGCCCGGCCGTCCGGGGAATGTTGGGGTAGGAGACGCGACGTCACCCAACAAGCGCACTGTTCGTGCGTCCGCCTGCGCGTGTGCTGTCCTTGTCGCGTCCCGCCACACAGGATGTTCCGGAACCGGGTGCTGCAGACATAACACTATGGAGGACGTGCTTGTGCTGGCCGACGCGCCACGATGCGACGCGACGACGACGACGACGACGACAACGACAGATAGACTGAGACAGCGCCTCTGGTCGTTGTCGGGGCGGCTAGTGAGTGCGCTGCCGCTGTCGACGGCCGAGGAGCGGGCGGCACGGCGGTTTCGGCGGGTCAAGGATGAGCAGCGGCGGCAGCTGCGGCAACGAATGAACAGTGTAAGGCGGAGGAGGACAAAGACAAACGATGAAAGATGAAAGGACGACGCTGACAAGCAGGCCGAGACCTTTGCTGAATGGGAAGAGGCAGCCCGGCGGCTCGAGGAGCTGACGGAGCCGCTGCCGCCCGACACGGACGACTCGTATGCAGCGCGCGTGGTGGCGGCGCGCACGGCCGAGCTCGAGGCGGCGCGGGCGTCGGGCGACGTCGGGCGCATGGTCCACGCCGTGCGGACGGCGCTGTCCCGCGAGGTTGGCGTGGGCGGCGCGCGGGCGGCGCGGTACGTGGCGGCGTCGGTGGCGGTGGTGGACGCGCTGGGAGCGAGCGACGCGGCGGCGGCGGCCGGTCTCTTGGCGGCGGT
>OY756931.1:3176170-3308729 GCA_963580335.1 Leptographium flavum | reverse complement strand
GCATCGTGTCGGGCACGTCGGCCGGCTCGATTGTGGCGGCGGTGGTGTGCAGCCGCACGGACGAGGAGCTGCCGGCGCTGCTGCACGTGTTTGCGCACGGCGACCTGGCCGTCTTCACGGACGCGGCGCACCCCGACTCGTGGTGGACGCACGCGGCGCGCGTTGTGCGCCAGGGCGCGTGGCACGACAGCCGGCACCTGGTGCGCGTGATGCGCGGCCTGGTCGGCGACATGACCTTTCGCGAGGCCTTTTTCCGCACGCGCCGCGTGCTCAACATTACCGTCTCGTCGCGCCCCGGGCTGCAGCTGCCGCCGCTGCTCAACCACCTGACGGCGCCCGACGTGCTCGTGTGGTCGGCCGTCGTGGCCTCGTGCTCGGTCCCGGGCGTCTTTGATGCCCGCCCGCTGCTCGTCCGCGACCCCGACGCCGGCGGCCCCGTGCCGTGGGACCCGGCCGAGCAGCTGTGGCTGGACGGCTCGCTCGACCACGACGTGCCTGTCGAGCGGCTGGCCGAGCTGCTCAACGTCAACCACGTGATTGTCTCCCAGGCGAACCCGCACATTGTGCGCTTCCTGACGCCTGCGTCGGCGGCGTCAGCGTCGTCGGCGTCAGCGTCGTCTCCTTCCTCTGCGTCGCCTGCCTCCCCCCGCAACACCCTCGTCGCCCTCGCCTACGCGGAAACCGTGTACACACTCGAGGCCCTGGCCGATCTCGGCGTCTGCCGCGACGGCCTGCGCATGGTCTTGCAGATGCTGCGCCAGACGTACACGGCCGACATCAACATTCTGCCGCGCATGAGTCTGCTCGCCTGGGGCGCTCACCTGATCCGCAACCCGACTACGACGTTCATGCTCGAGGCCTGCCGCGTCGGCGAGCAGGCCACCTGGCCCAGCCTGGCGCGCATCCGCGAGGCCTGTGCCGTCGAGCGGGCCCTCGACCGCGCCGTGTACCGGCTGCGCGAGCGGATCGCGCTGGGTGACGGGCCGCGCCGGTCGGTGCCGCGCTCGCTCAACCGGCTGCGCCGCAGCGGCTCCGACGTCCTGGTCATGACGGGCGTGGGCGCCGACGACTGCGCCGACGCGGACTGCTACCCGTCCATCCACCACCGGCGGGCCCGCCGCGGCTCCGGCGGCAGCATCCAAATGTCGGCGCGCCGCCGCCGCACGCGCCACGACCTCGAGACCACCTTGTGCGACGACGACGGCGGCGGCGCCCAGCCGGCCGGCAGCGGCATCTTGCCGGCCAGCAGCGGCATCCTCCGCGGCCCCGGCCTCCCGGTCCGCCAGAGCAGCCTAAGCCAACTGCCCATGCCCATGCGCACGCACACGCCGACGCCGACGTCTGCCCTCACGCCCGCCGCCTCGTTTGTGCGCCAAACATATGGCATGGTCCTGACGCGTCCCAGCGGAATCTTTAGTCGCGTGCCAAGCAGCAACGGCGATGACACGGCCGGCTTGCGCATGCGCTCGGCCCGGCAGGCGGACATTGTTGGCGACGACGACGACTATGCGAGCAGTTTTGAGACTGACCCGGAGGAAGGTCCGTATCGGTAATCCAGGGACAGGATAGTACGGACAAACATGCAGCACATTGCAAGGTAGACGGGACAATGGAACAGAGTGAGGTTTCTGGAATTAGCGAGATAGCCAGTATCTGAAGAGGGACATCCGATTCCCAGAAGCCCAAGCTTGTGATGCAATGACACGCAAACGGTTCCGGCTGCAAGGATGGAAAGATCGACCCCTCATTCGGCTAGGACGTGCTGGATAAAGATTGGAAATGGGAGAGGGCAAGACCCTTCTGGTAGCGCCGGCATATGCAGGGGTGTCGGAATGAGTGATTGAAATCGCCGTATTCCTGGACGTGTGGAAGAGAGTTGCATGTTCCTGGACCGCGAACTCGGACCGCGAACCCGGGAAGAATAAGAGGAGAGAGCAAGCCCAGGTAGCCGATCATGCAATGCTTAATGGCTTATGTTGCCAAGTCTTCGTAGCGACTGCTCTCGTGAGAATTGTTTGATTAATTGATTTCATTAACTAAAGATGTTTATACATTTGTTTTATGAAATACAACGCTACTGGTCTTCTATCCTTGTATCGGTCCGACTAATCAGTGCCACCAGCCATAGTACCGCACACCATCGATCCGTCCTGTTGGGTATCTCCGTCACGCATTGCCGTCCGTCTTTCCGCCCGTCTTGTTTGTCTGGCCATTCCCCTGGCTGGCCGTCTTCCCCGCCACCTCGGCCGCAAACTCGCGCACAGCGTCCTGCAGGTCGTACCGCGTCCGTCCCTCGGTCCAAAAGTGGCCGGCCGCGGGAATCGCCACGGCGCGGAAGAGGACGTCCGTCTCCGACCTTTTCTTTTCCGGTCCCGAGCCCGCCGCCGCCATCCGCACGGTCCATTGCCGCATCCGCCGGACTGACAGGAACCCGTCGGCATCGCCGTAGACAGACAGCGTGGGGTGTGCGGCCAGCTTGGCCTCGGACGGCGGCATCGCGCCGTCGGCAGGCGGAAAGGTGAAGAGTGTCGCCAGGCTGGTGGCCAGGCCGGCCGGCAGGGAGACCAAGAGGTAGGCAGGGCGCATGGGGGAGAGGGCGACGAGCGGGAGGGTGGTGGATGGAGGTGGAAGTGGAGGCGCGGATGGTGAGGCGGATGGAGGAGACGATGGAGGAGCAGACGGTCCAGGCGCAGGCGCAGGCGCAGGCAGTCCAGACGCAGAGTCCGTCGTCGCCACCTCCCCCGACCGCCCGCGTACCCGTGCCACCAGGCTCGCCTCCGGCCGCCCGTCCACGGACAGCGATAGCCGGCTGATCGACAGGGACCGCCGCACGGCCGCAGCCATGGCGGTCGGCGACTTGGGCGACTTGGGCGACTTGGGCGCCGTCGGCTGGGGCGTCCGCGACCGGCTGCCGCTGATGCTGCGGCTCATCTCGTGGCTGCGCCGCCGCCACGTGCCGTCGTCGCCGCCGCCCACGCGCACGCCCTTGCCGAGACGCACGCGCGTCGGCGATTTCGTCTGGGCGGCAGCGTCGGCAGCGTCAGCGGCGTCAGCGGCGTCGGCAGCGCGCGCCAGCGCGGCGCGGTGCGCGGCAAAGTCGGCGTTTTGCATGGCGGCCCAGCGCGCGGACCGTCGACGCACCTCGGCCGCGGGCGACTCGACGGGCGGCTGGGCCAGGCGGGCGAGAATGTCGGCCAGCGGCGGCAGCAGCCGCGTGACGAGGGCGCCGTACGAGTAGCCGGCGCAGAGCAAGACGGGCGGCGGGCCCTCGGCCCTGGTCCGCCGGCCCTCGTCGCCCTCGCCGTACGGATCCAGGTGGTGCACAAAGTAGGCCAGAAAGCCGACGACCGTTGCGTAGTCGTCCGTCTCGGGCCGGGCTGTCCACGACGTGTGGCCGCTTGGGCGGCGGCCGGCGCCGCGGAAGTTGAACGTGGCCACGACAAATTCGGCGGCAGCAGCGGTGGCGGCATCGTCCGTCCCTGTGCGGCCGTCGCCGCCCACCAACGTCTCGGCCAGCAGCCGCACGATGCCGTCGTTGTAACTGCCGCCCATGGGCGCGTACGGATGGGCCACCACGGCCGCGTGGCCGCGCCACCGTCCCGGGCCGGCCGCCAGCAGCGACGGCGGCAGGTACAGGCGGCAGTCGAGCACCGTGCCGTCGCGCAGGCTCGGCAGCGTGACCGTGAGGCTTGCGTCGGGCATCGCGGCGGGAGAAGAGGCTGAAGAGGCTGTCTTGCTGGTCTTATTCCATTGGTCGTGGAAGCGAGGCGGCCGGCGATGGAGCCGCTGAGCGAGCGCGCGTTGCAAAGTTTGCCGGCTGCCGCACAGCACAGCGCACACAAGAGTACGTGCCGTTGTCGGTGGCTGGGTCCGTGGACGTGGACGATGCAAAGATGTTGGGTCACCAGGCTAAAGGTCCGTGCATTCTTGGCGGCGCTGACGTCATCAGGAAAAGCGACGCCTCTCGATGGGACCAAACCACAGATACACAGACAAACTATCCAACACACAGACACAGGATTGCCAACAAAAGTACGCTGGGGATGGCCTTGGACGCTCCACCGATGACCACGGACGACGTTGTCGCTGCCGATCCACTGCCTTGTCGACGTCGGCGCCGTCTGTGAAGCGCGACAGCAGGCCGGCCGCCGTGGACGCATTGGTCCAGTAGTAGGGCGTCTGCGTGCTGTAGCCGGTGGAAAAGGCCATGGCGGGAATGCCGCGCTCAATGGCCGAATAGGTGGTGCCCATGGTGCCGGAAAAAAATGTGGCTGTCAAGGGATCTTGGCCAAAGGACGGCGCGCCGGCCTTGATGATGCCTACAGGGATCAACGCCGGTGTGTCTGCCGCGGGTCACGACAGACTCACCAAACTCCGAGTCCGTCGTCAGGTTGGCGTCGGTCGTGTAGCTGGAGCGGCCGGCCTGGCCCGACATGTCGGTGCTCGCGGCCACAATGAAGACGCTGTAGCCGAGGGCCTTGACAGCCTTGTACAGTTCGCGGATGTTGGACGTGCCGAAGCCATCGTCGTTCTGGTTGTCAGCGAGGAAGAAGAGGAGAAGGACAGCAGGAAAGGAACAAGACGCACCGTGATCAGAATGTAGGCCAGAAACGGCCGACACAAAGAGACCCCACCCGAGTCCACGCCTTCACGTGACACCGCGTAGGTGCCTAATGGCGACAAAAATTATTATTATTATCCCGCGACGTCGCGACGTCGCCCGATCTCTTGCGCTGCGCACAACCGCTGCAGGTCCGACGACCGCGCTCCTCCGCCATGTGGCTTCTCGACAATGCCGGCGATGCGTTTCAGGGTAGGCTGGACCGGCACGGTCGGCAGGCAGAGCACGCGCTGACAAGCAGGCCGACGGCTTTGGCTGCGGCCCGGAAAACGATATCTCTTTGGCCGGACCAAAGCAGAGGGTCAGTACGGACGGGACGACGGCATGTGTGTGTGCTGTGTGAGCCTTCTGACGCGCGAATGGCAGCCGGTCAACTGGTCATCTCGGACAAGACCATCTCCCGCAGGCACCTGACCATTGCGGTGGGCCGGGTCCAGGACGGCGACGGCGTGAGTGTCTTGTCGCGCGGCCGAGGAAGCCTGCTCTAACGAGACGGCAGACACAGCGCGACAGGCGGTCCGTCGTGACAGTTGAGGACCTCAAGACCAAGATTGGCACCGTCGTCAACGGCACGCAGATCCGCGGCCAGTCGCTCGTGCTGACGAGCGACGTCAACCAGATCAAAATGGGCCACATGGCCGATCTGTTCCGGTGAGTGTCTGCACGTCTCGTTGGTGTCTGCGTCTGCGTCCGCGTCCCGCTCACAGACAGCATCACATGGTACCCCGTCGTCCTCAGCTTCTCCTTCACCAACAAGGAGCTCCGCGCCGACCCGTGGACGCCGCTCGCCGCGCAGCTCGAGCAGCTCGACGTCAAGTACATTGCCGAGTACGACCGCGCCCTGACGACGCACGTGGTGGCCAAGAAGCGCAACACGTCCAAGGGGCTGCAGGCGCTCATCAACGGCAAGCACATTGTCATGGAGAGCTTCTGCACGGCCATTGCGCAGGCGGCGGCGGCGGCGGCGGTCGACGACATCAGCCCGTTTGAGCAAGACTTTGACGCCGCCTGGCCCAACGCCCTCCAGCACCTGCCGCCGCGCGGCGACGAGCCCAGCGACCGGCCGATCAGCACGTACGCGCCGGACGCGCGGCGCAGTGACATCTTTGCCGGCTACACGTTTGTCTTTTACGACCAGAAGCAGTACGAGAACTTGCTGCCGCCGATTACCAACGGCAAGGGCAAGGCGGTGCTGGGCGAGGTCGTGGCCGGGCAGACGCAGGTCGACGACTTTGTGCGCTACGTCAAGGGCGTCGCCGGCGACCGCAGCCTGGGCGAGTTCGAGGACGGCGGCGAGGGCCGGGGCGTCGTCGTCGTGCGGCACCTGCCGGCCAAGGGCGACCACGTCGAGTGGTTTGCGCGGTTCAGCACGGCCGTGGCGCTGCGGCTGAACCACCGGCTCGTCGACCAGCGCGAGTTTCTCGATGCCATTCTGGCGGTCGAGCCGGGCATGCTGCGGCGGCCGCTCGAGGAAGAGGCGGCAGGGGCCGACGAGACGATGGATCTGGATCCGGCCGAGTCGCAAGCGGCAGCAGCAGCAGCAGCAACTCCAGCGGCGACAGCCCCTCCATCCGCGGCTGCTCCTCGGGCAAAACGACGCGCCGTGGCGAGCCGCTTCAAAGGCTTCGATGTCGACCTGGCACTTGACGAGCTCGCCGTGCCGGCCGCCGACGAGCCGCCAGCCAGCCAGGAGGGCATGTTCATGTCGCAGGTGTCGGCGTACGAAGAGGCGGCAGAGGCCGGCACTAGGTCGAGGAAGCGCCCCATTGTGGTGGTGTTGGACGACGAGGAAATTTCGAACGGCATCGCGCCGACGGCCGCAGCAATCAAGCGGCGGCGCATCGAGGCCGGCATGGCGCCCGTGCCGGCGCTGCAGTCGCCTGACGCAATGGAGGATGGGGAGGACGCGGAGGGCGGAGAGAGCGCCGACGTGGCGGCGACAGCGGCTCCCAAGGGCAAGGTCAAAAAGGAAGAGAATGCAATCCTGCACCAGGCGCGCAAGAACCGCGAGGCGGCCGAGAAGCGGGCGGCCGACGAGCGGGCGCAGCTGGCGCAGATTCCGGCAGACGGCGTGGACGCGGCCGACATCCGGCGACTGACGCTGGTGGAGGAGATGCCGGTGCGGGCGCGACCGGGCGTGGCGCGAACGCGGGAGCAGGACATTGCCGACGGACGATGGGATCCGGCGTGGAACGGACGGCGCAACTTTAAAAAGTTCCGGCGGGCGGGCGATGCGGTCGGGCGGGCGCTGCACCGCGTCATTGTCGGGCTGGAGCCGGTCAAGGCCAAGGAGTACGGCATCGGGGACGACTACTGGCTCGAGGGCACAGAGGGTCGGAAGCCGACTGCGGCCGCAGCTGCAGCCGAAGCCCAGGCTGCGTCGGCGCCGTCGGCCGGGCCGAGCACGATCGAGGTGCCGCCGACGGTGTCGACGGTCGGGCCGTCGGGGCGGTCGGCGGACAACGTGGTGGCCGGGGCCATATCCGTGTCGAGCGCGTCGGAAGCGGAGGAAGCGGAGGAGGAGGAGGCCGAGGACGTGCGTGTCGTGCCGACGCCAATGCCGGAGAGCGCTCTGCCGCGGACGCGCGCCGCCAAGACGGCGACACGGGCGGCGACGCGGGCGAGTGGTCAGACACGGAGCGGCACGCCGGCCGAGACGTCGACACAGACGCAGAACACGACGACAATGACGACGACGACGAACACAACGACGACACTGGGCGATACGGCCGCAATAGGCACGGGCGGCAAGCGGGCGGGCGTGGGAGTGCGGGCGTCGCCGGCCAAGAAGACGCGGCGGACGGCGGCGGTGATGCTGGAGAGCGACAGCGAGGACGACGGGCTGCAGTTCAAGTTTCGGAGTCGGCGGTAGAGGTCAAGACAGGGAGGTCGGAGAGGGGAGAGGGCGACAAGGAGTGTATACCGGTGTATTGGGTATCTATGGCGTTTGCAGGGAACAGGACAAGAGGACCAACAAGAACAAGAAAGCGTCCAAGAGTCGTACAAATCGAGTCATCCGTCTGGGTCATCCGTCTGGCTCGGTCTCAGCATCATCTCCTCTTCTCCTCTTCTCCTCTTCTCTTGCCCTTTTCTTCCCCTTCATCTTCTCCATCTTCCCTTTCCCCTCCTCCTTCCCCCCCTAATCCATCTCCTCCATCGGACTCACTGCCTCGTGCTCCTCCACCAAAATGCCCACCCGACAGGCCGCCAGCATGTTGTCGTAGTTGACCCAGGCGTGCACCTGCTGGAAGAGGCGGTTGCCGTCGCGGCCGGCGCAGCGCAGCAGCTCGCCGGCGCCGCCCGGGTGGAAGGGCACGTAGGGCGTCAGGTTGTAGACCATGCCACCGAGCGCGGTCCAGGCGTCGCGGCCGCGGCGGCCGTTCATGGTGCGCAGCTGCGACGGGGTGACACGCAGCAGGGCGGGGGTGTCGGGGGGGAGACGGCGCAGGTCGGCGTGGGGATCGGCCGTGAGACGGGCCCAGTCGAGGGGGGAGTGGCCGGGGGTGAGAGCGACCTTTTGGCGGGCGGCGCGGGTCAGGCGGGTGGTGGTGGGCGGGGGGGCGAGCGAGGCGGAAGCAGGGCGGCGGTCGGGGACGGGCAGGCGGCGGGAGGGTGTCGAGGTCGGGGACGGGGCCATCAGGCGGACAGACGGAGTCGACGGCGGAGCCATCGAGGACGGCCGCCCCCCGCCTGCACGCTGGGCCGAGTGCAGAGCGGGAAACATGGGCGGCGGCAGCGTGTCCGGGCTGTCGGCGTCGGGGAGCGACAGGGCGGGGGTGGCCCGTGGTGTCGTCGGTTCGTCCTCCTCCTCGTCCCCGTCGGCGGTCTGGACGATGAGCGGTGGCGGCGGCATAGCAGCGCGGGCCGAAGCGTTGGTCATCGTTGCTGCACCCAACGTGGTCGCGTCTGTCTCTGTCTTGATATCGGTAGTGTCGACAGTCTTGTCGCTGTTGGCCACCTGGACAGTCTCTGTCTCCTTGTCCGTCTTCACTGTCTCCCCCTCCTTCGCTTCCCCCTCAGCCCACCACCGGCCCAGCCATGTCCGCGGAAACATGCAGAAACACACAAGCGAGGCCAACAGCAGCGTGATGCCCGTCAGCATCGTGGTCAATGCCGAGAGCCGCCCACCAGAAGCCCCCAATCGCAGGCCGTCGGGCGCTGCTGACGGCTGGATCACGTGTCTTTACGTAAGGATCAGGCGCGGCCGCTGCCTAGGCCAACTTGCTTCTTTCGAGTGCAATTGTATGTTCCGGTTCCGACTCCTTTCGCAAACTCCTTTTCTTCCCGACTCATTCTCTTGCCGCGCCGGACGCTTCGGATCGTGCCCGGTTCTACGAGAATGCCAGTTCGGCACGCGTCGCGGAGACGTCCGACTCGTAGACCACAACAAACACAGAAACACGGAAACGCCTGGGGAAAACGCGGTCTGCAGGACACATGCAATTTCCTGCTTTCCCCTTGCCGCGTCACGTGCTGTCAGCCGAGCTCACCGCCTGCCCCATTGACCAGTAGTCGAGTTGTGCCGGCCGTCGAGGGAGGAAAAAAAAACCACCGGTGCCAAACCAAGTCGCCGTAGCGCTTTGGGAGGTCTCGTTTGGGCCCTTATTCCGCCTCTTTTTTCGACGATGCGCCGGTCTCTTCCCGCCAGCACCAGCACCAGCACCAGCACCAGCACCAGCAGCACCCCCCCACCGCCGCCGCCGCCGCTGTGCACGAAGCCGTCCCGGGCGCGACTGTCTGCTTCTGCTGTGCCGTCGTCGACACGCCGTTCGTTGCTGGCGTCTTCGTTGGCCTCCTCGACGAGCCGGCCGTCCTTGACCGCCGTGGTGGTCTCGCCCGTGCTCCGGGTCACTGCGGCCCGTGACCGCCATGTGGTGTCCCGGACCGTGAAGACGAACTCGCTCTCGCCGCTCTCGACGCCGACCTTTTCACCCTCCTCGACGCCCTCCTCGACGCCCTCCCCCTCTCGCTCCCGCCGCCTGGCCCAGATGCGCAACCTCCGCGTCGCCCCCACGTCGCCCGCCATGGGCCTCGACCACTCCAACACGCCCCGCAAGCCGGTCCTCGCGGCGGCCTCTGCCCGGCCCGGCCACCGCACGCCCTTGACCCCCAAGATCGCCGCCTCGGCCACCCGCACCGCCACCACCACGCCCTCGCTCGCCCACACCGCCGCCCCCTCGCCACACCTGCCGCACGTCCACTCCCCGCACGTCCACACGCCGCACTCCCCCCATGCCATGGCCCTCGCCACACCCCTCGCCCGCCGCAGCAGCCGCGGCAGTCCGGTCACCGCCTCCCCGGCCTCCTCCCGCGACGATCTCGCCGGCAGCGTCACGCCCCGCTCCGGTTCCCGCCAGAGCCGCGTCGACGGCGGCGGCTACACCTCCCCAGGCAGCGGCGGCGGCAGCAGCAGCGGCGGTGATGCCAAGTTCTTTTACGCCAGCGACGCCGCCCAGCCGCCGTCACAACAACCACCACAAACACAACAACCGCCACTCCTCTACCGCCAGACCTCGCCGCCGCTGGCCCCGACGCCCGGACTCGCGTCCGCCCGCGCGTCGGCCTTTTTCTACGCCAACGGCCGCGCCGTGCCCGACGTCCCGCCTTTGGCGCCCAACAACACGCCGACCTACGGCCCCGCCGCCACTGCCACCGCCACACCCCCCCCCGACATCTCCACCAAGTTCCTCCACGCCAACGGCGCCGCCATCGACCGCCCGCACCCCCCGGCCAAGGGCCTCGCCCGCGCCGCCACCGCTGCCTACGTCGTCTCGCCCCAGTCCCGGCCCATGTCGCCCGCCAAGGTGGGCGGCGGCGGCGTCGGCGTACCGCTCCAAAAGACGGCCTCCTTCCCGGCCAGTCCCCGGGCGACCACCCCGGCCGCCACCGGCACTGCCGCCAGTGTCCGCTCCCGCCACTCGATCGGCTCCGGCTCGTCCGCCGGCCACTCCCGCCACGGCAGCCTGACCATGGCCGACCCGCCCGCCGTCGCCCGGCTGCTGCAGCCGACGACGTACGCCAAGTCGGAAAACGCCTCGCCCGCGACGGCGCATTTTCCTCCCGGCACAGCCCCCGGCACGCCCGTCCTGGCGGCGCCCTCACCCTTTTCCGTCTTTGCCTTTCCGCCGCCCGGGTCGGTCCAGACGACGGCAACGAGCCTCGCCTCCATTTTGCAGGCGGCCGACGAGCTGTCCGACGGCGAGGACGGCGACGGCCCCGAGAACGGTGACGGGGACGTGACGGGTGCTGACGGGGACGCGGCGCTGCCGAGTCCGTCAGCGCCGGACGCGCCGCCGCCGCTAGACGACCTCGTAGTGACAGCGCGTCGCGAGCGCAAGGTCCAGGACCTCGAGATTACGAATGCCTCGCTCGAGGCCATTAACCGCTCGCTCGAGCGCCAGCTGCGCAAGCAAAAGACGGAGCTGCGCCAGTTCCGCCGCCTGTCGCGGTCCGGCCGGCTGTCGCTGGCGCCCTCGGCGGCCGATGGAATGCGGAGTGCCTCGACGGCAACGGTCGAGGGGCCGCTGCAGGACCCGGCCCGGGTGTTTGCCGGGCTGAGCGACGATGAAGACGACGACGACGACGACGACGAACACGCGTTTGCGGACGCGACGGAATGGGCCCACGGCGCCGCCGACCCGACGGACCAGGACGGGCCGCCGGTCCAGGACCCGGCTGCCGGCGGAGCCGCCGCTGCTCTCCCCGATACGTCGGGCTCGGGCTCGGCCACGGACGACGAGACGGACGACGAATCGGACACGCACCCGCACCGGCACCACCACCGGCGGACGCGCGACGAGCGGCGGCTGCAGCTGGACCTGGCCAAGCACCGGCAGATGCTGCTGGACGGCCAAAAGATCAACCAGAGCATCAAGCGGTGTTTGAGCTGGACCGACACACTGATTGCCGAGGGCCGCAAGGCGCTGGCCTTCCAAGTGCGCGTGAGCGAGATCCAGCTGGGCGGGCGCGTGTTGGTGGCGGACGAGCTGGAGGCGGACGGGGACGCCGAGGACGCCGAGGTGGACCTGGAGGCCGACGGCGACGACGACGACGCGCTGGCGCTGCTTGTGCCCAAGGTGCGGCCGAGCGTGGCCGAGCGGACTGTGCGCTTTTCCGAGGGGCCAGGGGCGGGGACGGATGGGCGAAAAGAAGAGACGGACAAGGCGGTCCCGTCCGAGGACGTCGAGAAGCCCAACGAGCTGCCCGATGCTCCGCGTGTGGTCCAGACCGAAGACATCAAGACGGACAGTTCCGCCCAGGCTGACGGCGCCACGAACAACTCCACCGCCGTCCAGGCCGACGACACCACGGACGCTGTCCAGAATACGGAAACGGCCGGTATCGGTCCAGACACCGAGACCACGCCCGAGACCGCCCTCGACCCAGATCCCAGACGACACAACACCAGCCTCGGCCGCCTCACGGCCGCCGCATAACCCGCCCCCTTTCCTTTGTCTGCATGGAGTCTGCCCCCTCACCACTCACCCCGGCGTGTATGTTTGTCTGTTTGTCTAGTGGATTGAGCCACAGGTGTGGATCTGCTTTTGCGCGCTCTTTGGAGCGATTGGTGTGGATGGATTGGATTTTTGCACTGTTCTTTGATTCACCAATTTGCACTGTTCTTTGATTTCTTCTTTCTTGACCTCCCTCCTCGGGACTGCACAGCGTCGCCACGAGAACACGAACCTGCCACTTGCCGTTTATGATGCATTGCACGACCGGGGCGTGCGGCCTCGTCCCGTTCCGGCAAATGGTCCTCTTGGACATGCCTTTGTTGTTCCAGTCTTTGCTGGTCTTTTACTAGTCTCTTCCCCAATGCACACAATCAGAGAGAATCTATTCGCAACGGTGTAGGAAAACATACTCGCACACCACAATTCCAACCTCTAGAAGCAGCAAAAAATATGGAATGGTGAAAAGCTACTACCTAGTCCTGCTCGTCTCTCGGCTCCGTCTTCTTGTCTCCGTCTTCTCGTCTTCTCGTCTTCTTGTCTCCTAGTCCCCTCGCCCCCTCGTCGTCCTTCCTATGCGCGCGGCACGTTGGGCGCGTCTGCCGCCGTCGCCGCCGCTGCATGCTCGGCCGTGGCGTCGCCGCTCGACGTCTCGCTCGACTTGTGCATCCAGCCGCTGAGCCGGTCCTTGGCCTTTTCCCGGATCTTGCTCTCCCGGGAATGGCTCTCCTTGGGCTCCTTGGGCTCCTTGGGCTCCTTGGGCTCCTTGGCCTTGGGCTCCTTGGCCTCCTTGGCCTCCCGGGGCTCCTTGCTCTCCTTGTCCTTTTTCATCGCCGCCTCCGCCACCAGCTGCTCAAACGCCATGTAGTCGCCCTCCTCCTCGGGTGTCCGTTTTGCCTGTTTTTGGTCAGTCTCGCGTTCGTCTGTCAGTCGATCGGTCTGTCTGCCGCTTCACTCACCCGGTTGCAAATGTCGCCAATCAGCACCAGCGCCTCGGCCCGCTCCAGCCGCTTCGCAAGTGGCACCTTCTTGTCGTTCAGCACGGCGTCGCACACGTCTCGCAGCACGCTCTGGATCTCAAACTTGCTGCCGCGCCACGCCGCCGTCAGGATCTTGCCCGTCACCCGCCGCTCGTACTCGGTCTTCTTCTCGTCCGTCCACTCCTCGCCGCCGCGCTCCTCCATCCGCGCCATCTCCTCCATCGTCTGCTGCGCGTCAATCGCAGAGCTGATCGTGTTCCACGTGTCCTTGACTAGCGTCCCCTTGTCGCGGATCCGGCTGAAGAAACCGCCCATGCCAAAGAGCTTCTGGCTTCGCAACACCGCCGTCGCCTTGCTCACGTACGTGTGCCCAATCGCGTGCAGAATGTCCAGCCCAAACGACTCCATCTTGAGCTCCTCCACCTCCAGCCGGATCTTCTCCTGAAAGGCCCGCGTCACGTCCCGGCCCTTGTCCGTCTCCGTCCACAGCGACAGCCGGTCCAGCAGCTTGCGCACCAGCGTGTCCACGCGCTCCTGCCGGATCCGCGCCCGCTCCCGCTCCAGCGCCAGCATCTGCTCCCGTTGCTCCTTGGTCAGGCCCGTCGCCTTCTTCTTGTCCTTTTTCCGCAGGTCCTTGCCGTCCTCCTCGCCGCCGCCCGACGCCACGCCCGTCTCGTCCGACGCCCGCTCCGGAAGTGCCGGCCGGAGCGGAATCGCCCACCGGCTGCCCGGCGTGCTCGTGCCAGAGCCCGTGCCTGCGGCGGCCGGTGTGGCCTGGCCCGATGGCGTGGCCGAGGCCGCCGCCGCTGTGGCGGGTGTCGGCGTGCTTGCGGCGGCCGCTGCTGCTGCAGTACCGGCCGGCTCCTCCTCCACCGATACGGCTGCCGGCTTGGCCCACGCCGATGCCGAGCCCGCGGCCGCTGCCGCCTCCGCCTCCTTTTCACTCTCCTTCATCGCCTCCTCGGTGCCAGGGAACTCGCCCTCCTCGCCGGCCTCGCCCTCCTCGCCCGTGGCAATGTCCATGGTGGCCGTCAGGTCCTTCATGAGCGAGATCTCGCCAATCCAGTCGGCAAAGGCATCGCCGCCAAAGATGCTGGTAAAAAACTCGGACGGGTCGACAAACCCTTCGCTTGGCTGCGACGCATCCTTGCCGTACGTGTCGTACGCTTTCCGCAAGTCGGGATCCTTGAGCACCTGGTACGCTTCGCCGATAGCCTGAAACTTTTCGTGCGCCGTCGGATCGTCGGGGTTCTTGTCTGTCGGCTGTCAGCAGAGCGGTCCTAGAGACGCCTTTCCACCCTGTACTTGCCTGGATGGTGCACAATAGCCTGCTTGCGATAGGCCTTTTTGATCTCCAGCTCGGTCGCCGTCGGCGACACGCCCAGCTGGTCGTAGTAGGCCGTGTCGACCACCATCGCTGCGGTTGTGTTGGAGCGTCAAAGGGAAAGAACGGGAAAGAGGAAGAGAAAAGGGGATGCGATCAGATTCCGTCCCGTCCGGAAGACTAGGCGTTTGGCGTCAGGCCCCTCAAATGCAAATGCGCGCGGATAAGGGGATGGCTGCCGATGAGATGCCGTGAAAGAATAACCGTGTCTGTGCCAGATACCACTGCGGCAATGGCCAATGCACGAGCCGAAATGGATTTGCGTCGCCGTCTTTTGCTCCTGGTCTTTGTGGCTTCGTCATCGCAACGGAGCGAATTTCTTTAGGCAGCGGGGTTTGGCGCTCAGCCACAGGCATCGGTGAATACGTTCACGTGATAGTGAGTGGTCTGTGCCCGATATACGGCCTTTGCTTGAGGGTCTCGCCTCGCTGAGCCTTGACTAGCATTCTCGCAGTCTACTAGAATTTCGCTAGTCCTCTAGCCATCGCTGGGAATCAATTCGATTCGGAAGCATCGACTACGACTATCCGTGTGATCAGACTATTCTGCCTCCATTCCGCCCTATCCCGCCTCGGCTCAGCCTCGTGCCGCTCGCTTACTGCACGCCGGCAGCCTTCATGCGCTCAAAGCACTTGCGGTAGGCCACGTGGATCTCGGGGACCTCGTAGCCGTACTCCTTGAGCTTGGTGATGAGCTTGGTTGTGTCCAGCTCGCAGTTGCTACGGCCGGCCTTGATGACCTTGGCCTGCTCTTCGAGCGAAAAGTTCTTCCAGGTAAAGCCTGGGCGGACAATCTCGGCAAAGAGCGAGAGCACCTCGTTGTGCGAGATGGCGCCGGGGTTGGTAAAGTTGTACACACCCGTCTCGCCGTGCTCGGCCAGCAGGACCGAGGCCGGCAGCAGGTCGGTCAGGATCGTGTTGCTGTTGGGAATGTCGACCACGCGCTCGTACTTGGAGATCTTGGTGACAAAGTTGCGCGGGTTCAGGTCGTCGCTGACCGGCATGCGCAGGCGCAGGATCAGCACGTTCTTGTAGTGCTTCATAACCGACTCGACGTGCGCCTTGGTCTCCGAGTAGAAGCTGCCGTCAAAATTGGCCAGATCCGTCTCCTTGAAGCCAGGCCCGCCCCACGGGTGCTTCTCGTCGTACTGGTAGATGCACCCGGTGGCGTACACGGTAATGTGAATGCCCTTGAGGAAGCAGCAGTCGGTCAGGTTGAGCGTGCCAATCACATTGGACCGCATCGTCGCCTCCTTGTTGTCCTCGCACCAGTCGACGTTGGGGCGCCCGGTGCAGCCGGCCGCGTTGAAAACGTGCGTCGGCTTGACGCGCTCCAGCTCAGCCAGCACGGCCTCGCGGTTCTCCATGCGGATGGTCGTGGTGTAGACCTCCTTGCCCGCCGCCTCGAGCAGCGTCTTGAGGTGGCCGGCCACCCAGCCCTTGCCGCCCCAGATGAGGTAGCGGTTGGCAGAACCCGTAGAAGCCATGATGTGTAATTGGGTGGAATGTGTGGAGGTGTTGAGAGAGGTGGTGTGGATGGGTGTTGGACAGGGCGAGCGGGAAAGAGGACAGGTTTTGTACAAGCGAGGGAGCTTGATAAAGAGACGGTGAGAGGGGGATGGGCTTTAGGTGGGGCCACGCCGCGACTGCTCGTAATACCATGCAAGGAACAGGGGTTGTTTCGGGCTAACGAGCCAGAACACTTTCCTAAACTATACGGGTTCATCTTACTCGTATCTGCTGGAATTTTGCTAAAGCCAAGGTCCAATTAGTAATAGAAAAACACGCACCTGGTGGAATCTACGGGCTCAAATCAGGCAATGTGTCAGACAGCCGCAAACGACGAACACGAAGCGTCTGGATGTTGCTTGGTCATCCTCGGAGCAGCATTTTTCCCAGTTGAACTAAGCCGCGAACGCCACGGCTCTGGCTATTAAATCCAAGTGGATTAGGTCATGATCACGTGTGATGCGGACTAGTCATCCCACGTGACATAGAAGCACAACAGTATTAGGTACCGCAATACCCATCTCCAGGAGCTTGCTGCTTGACGACTTGTGATTCCAGGTGAATTTCTTTTTGCTGTCGGTTAGCCATCTCAATGCCGAGTTTGGCCAGTGCGTAGTCTGCTGTGCGTTTCGGTTCTGGCTTATCTTCGTTGAGTTGTAGCCCAGTGACATCCTGTCTATGGAGTTGTGGTTGGTTGATTTTTTTAAAGTCGTGGCTTATGCTGTCCAGGACGAAGTCTTTACAGGTAGGACTCGGCCCAATCTGTGTATTGCTTAGTCATCTAAAGGCTGCATTTTTCTTTGCCAGCAAACCGTCCTGGCTCCACAAGTCGCCACGGGACTATACACGTGACTGCTGGAAAACTCCGCTCTGAAAGGCCGGTCTGAAAACTCCGCTGCATAAGTCCGGTCAGGGGCTCTCACCGCCCTCCATTGGCCAATTAGCGGCGCAGCACTTCCCAACCGTCGATTCTGCATTTGCTGTGCGCTTTCTACCTTCACGGATAAACAGAAGCCGACGGTAGTTATTTGAACACGGCCGGTGAGTTTTCTCAGCCTCCGGGTGTTTCTTTCTGCTATATGAGAGTCGTGCCCGTCTCGACGGGAAGAAATTCAGTCTGTTGAAATCGTGGCTGACAGAGCAAAAGCATCAGACGAGACACGAAAAGTACCTCCAATCGCAAGAGAGCTCTGTTCCGGTTGTTTTCTCGCGCCCGTCCCTCACGTAGCACGGCAGTCGGCCCGAACCCGCGGTCTCTGATCAACGGTTCTCCTGCTCTTTTCCGTTATCCTCCTTTCTTCCTCTCCTCTACGCTTCTCCTCTCCTCCTCCTCTCTCTTCTCCATCCATCACAATGCCTTCCGCCGGCCAGATCGCATATCTCTTGTTCCACCCCGCTGAGCTGCGGTCCATAATCCAATGGTATGGTGCTCTCTGCTCTTTGCCCGTGCAAGCCGTCCTGACCGCCCCAGGAAAGTATGGCATGACCCAGTGCATCACCGCGACATTAGCAAAGAGACGGTGACGGAGCAGGCATGCTTCCGACACCTAACGTTGACGTCGCGCAGCTTTGCGTCGGTCATCCAGGAGCTGACGCCGGAGCTGCTGATGTCGGTGTGTCTCTTTTACCTCGTGCTACGGGGCCTCGACACGATCGAAGACGACATGACGATCCCGCTGGCCAAAAAGGTGCCGCTGCTGCGGACGTTTGACCAGATCATCGAGCAGGACGGCTGGACCTTTACCGAAAACGGCCCCAACGAAAAGGACCGCGAGCTGCTGGTGCACTTTGACGACGTGGTGGCGGAGCTGAAGCGCATCAAGCCGGCGTACTACGTCATCATCCAGGACATTACGCTCAAGATGGGCAACGGCATGGCCGACTACGCAGAGAGCGCGGAGCACGACGCCAACGGCGTCAACTCGGTCGACGACTATGAGCTGTACTGCCACTACGTGGCGGGCCTGGTGGGCGAGGGCCTGACACGGCTGTTTGTGGAGGCAGAGCTGGCCAACCCGCAGCTGCTGAACCGGCCGCAGCTGACCGAGGCCATGGGCCAGTTCTTGCAAAAGACCAACATCATCCGCGACATCCACGAGGACTTTGAGGACGGGCGGCGCTTCTGGCCCAAAGAGATCTGGAGCAAGTACGTGACCGACTTTGCGGACCTGTTTGACCCGGCGCATCGCGAGCGGGCATTGCAGTGTCAGTCGGAGATGGTGCTCAATGCGCTCAAGCACGCGGAGCAGTGCCTGTTTTACATGGCGGGCATCCGCGACCAGAGCGTCTTCAACTTTGTGGCGATCCCGCAGACGATGGCGATTGCCACGCTCGAGCTCGTCTTCCAGAACCCGGCCGTCTTCTCGCGCAACGTCAAGATCACAAAGGGCGCGGCCTGCCAGCTGATGATTGAGTCGACGCAGAACCTGCAGATCGTCTGCGAAGTCTTTCGGCGCTACGCCCGCCGCATCGCCCGCCGCAACGATCCGCGCGACCCGAACTTTGCCGCCATCAGCCTGCAGTGCGGCAAGATTGAGCAGTTTATCGAATCGCTCTTCCCGACGCAGAACATCCAGCAGATCCAGGCGGCCGCCAAGGCCCAGCAGAAGCCGCAGGACCAGGTCGACCTCAAGGAGGGCCTGATGATGGTGGGGTTTGTCGTCGGGATCCTGGTGCTGGTCGGCGGTCTAATGGTGCGTCTCCTGCTCCGGCCCGCTAGACACCAACACGATGCTAACACGCGCAGATTGGGGCAGCCTGGTTTCTGGGCACCCACATGGACCAGATCGAGGCGTTCTTTGGCGCTGCCAGCACGTCGGCCGCGCCCATTGCCCACGGGGAACTGTAACGTGCGAGCGGGGATTTGTGCATTTGTGTCTAGCCTTTCGAATCGTCTGTCCATTTATCTACTGCCATTTTCCATGCCCAACCGCGGTTGGTAAGTACAGAGTATATGCTTTCCACGTGCCCTCGAGCACCACATGCAGCGTCCACTCTGGGGGAACACAAGCACGGATGTCAAATTGCAATTCAGTCTACCTTCCCGTGACTGCAGTTGTGCCGAAGATGTGCTGATAGCAACGAGGAGACGGCGGCCTTTGACGGGCCGTATCGCTTCTCGGCAGCAAGCAGCCTGGAATCCGGGCGCGCTGCGGACGGGGATCACAAGAGACCTGTCCCGCGACGAATTGCGCACATATCGTTTATCCCATGAATAGCTCTCTCCAGTGCTGCGACTTCCCTTCCTCCCCCCTGCCCCTGCCTGGTTTCACAGCTCGCCGTTGTTGGCAATCAGGTTTGTCGTGCGGCCGCGGTTGCGCGTGATGGAGGCGCCGGTCGTGTTGGCCAGCGCGACGATGCGCGACTGGACGGCGTCGGGGTCCGTAATGTTCTCGAGGGCCATGAGGTAGGCGGCGAGGCCGGCAATGTGCGGCGAGGCCATGCTGGTGCCGGACAGCACGTCCGTGGCCGTGTTGCTCGTGATGCCGACGGAGAGCACGTCGACGCCGGGCGCAAAGACGTCGACGGACGCGCCAAAGTTGGAAAAGGAGGCGCGCTGGTCCGTCGTCTGGTCCATGGCGCCGACGGTGATGACCTCGGTCGAGGAGGCGGGCGAGCTGTTCTTGGCGTTGACATTGTCGTTGCCGGCGGCGACGCAGGCGACGATGCCGGCCGCCTTGACGGCCGCGACGGCCGCATTGACGGCCGCGCTCAGCGAGCCGCCGAGCGACATGTTCAGGACGGCCTTGCCGGCGAGGCCGCGGGCGGTGGCGTTGGCGACGGCCCATTCGATGCCGGCAATGACGTCGCTGTTGGTGCCGGCGCCGTCGGCATCGAGCACCTTGACGGCGACGAGGGAGACGCTCTTGGCGACGCCGTAGGTGGTGCCGCCAATGGTGCCGGCGACGTGCGAGCCGTGGCCGTTTTCGTCCGTGTCGACGCTGTTGGCAAAGTTGGCGCCAAAGGTGGCGCGGCCGGCAAACTCGCCATGCGTGACGAGGATGCCGGTGTCGACGACGTAGGCCGTGATGCCGGCGCCGGCCGAGCTGTCGTAGACGTAGCTGGTGGCGGACGCGTTGGCCGCGGCGTGGCTGAGGCGGGCGAGGCCGGTGGTGGCATTGGACTGCGTCGTTAGGGTGGTCGTGCTCACACGGGCATCCTGCTCGACGTAGCGGATCGTGTCGGACGAGGCAATGCTGGCCATGGCGGTGCGCTCGGTGGCGCGTAGCGAGACGGCGCGCCAGCTGCCGATGCGGATGGCCTTCATGGACATGTCGGTGCCGGTGGTGTTGGCGGTGCTGCGGCGGCGGAGGTTGTGCTTTTTCATGACGGTGCGGATGGAGGCCTCGTGGGCGTCGACCTCGTCGTCGGTGCAGTTGGCGCGGTAGACGACAATGTAGCAGTCAGAGACGAGGTTGGCAGCGTCGGCATTGGTGATGGAGAGGCTGGCAGTGGTGCCTGTAGTAGTGCCGGTAGTGGTACCGCCGCCGATGCGGTCAGCCTTAGCAGCGCCGTAGCCTCTGCCGGGCGAGGGCAGACTGAGGGCGAGGACGAGCAGGCCGAGGAGGGCGAAAAGGTGAGCAAGAGGGGCCATGACGGCAGATTAGCGGAGGAGTGAATGACAAGTAAAGAGTGAAGTAAAGAGCGAAGTGAAGTGAAAGACCAATGCCAACGGTGCCAACGAGAACGGGAGAACGAAAACGAAAACGAAACGAACGCGCACGAAGAGAACAGTCACTGTTGCGCGCTTGTGTGGGCCGGCCACGCGGAAAGAGCAAGGAACAGAGAGGACCAGAAGGAATAGAGAAACAGAGGTACAGAGGAACAGAGCTACAGAGGAACAGAGGAAGCAGAGACGCCGAGCAGATCAGGAGACATCTGCCCTTTAACAGCGAGAAATCAAACAGCCAAGACTGCACGGATGTCAGCCAAGCAGCAATGCCGACCAGGGGCACGCCGCCAGCCCGCCGGCCGTCTCATCGGACGCCCCAGGGGTGCTTGGCGGAATCTGGGGCTCCGATGAGACGGGCCAAGCCTGGAGCGGGAAAGCACACAGCAAACAAAGTGTGGGGGGGGATAGAGACATGTTTGACCGGCCTCACTCTATCGGGCGGAGACGTCTACGATGGATCTGTCTGAGTCTGCCCCGTGTGTCTGTAGTTTCCATACGCTTTCCAGACGACGACACGACCGCACGACGGCACGACCACAGAGGACGGCCAGGGGCTCTGCCAAGCCGCCAAGACGCAGCGCGTACGTAAGTGTTCGGGAGGTCCCTGTTGGGCCTCTTTGGGTGGCACAGCGCCAGGCACTGAAAATAGACGGATCGGGGCCAGAACCAAGAGCGCGGAGAGGCCGTTTGATTGGCCCTCGTCAGCCGTGAGAGATATCGCGTCGCGATGGGCTGAAGAGCTTGTTTATGCGGTGGCCTGCGCCGCTCCGTCCGACGTCTACCAAGACTTCTTGGACTCTTGGGCTCGGGTGATTGTCGCTGTAGTGTTGCAGCGAGGGCTGACAGGTGAGTCGACAGGCAAATGTTTCTTTTGGACGTCTGGAGAGTACTTGCTTTTCGTTGTCGAGAGTGTCTTCAATCCGTCGCACGTGACTGTTGCAACGCCTTGCCGTGGCTGACTCCTGTGGCTTCTTGTGGCTGGAGTGGACTCCGTAAGCAGAAGGGGGAATGTCGTGTCTCGAAATGACCCTCATTTAAACCAGGAGAACAGGAGAACAGAACGGGGCCGGAGACCGCAGCAGCCCCCTCTTTGCCATTCTGTCGTCCCGCCGCCACGGCATGCTGTGCCTGGGCTTTGTTCTCGCTCGAATTTGTTCCAGTTCTTGGCTTCGTCAGCATCACCCAACCGGCTCTTGGGCTCGTGACGTTTCTTTTTGCTGCTTCCTAGTTTCTGCCTCTGTTTGGGCGCCACCCTTCTTCTGCCGCCTCGCTCGTTCTCCTGCTCGTTGTCGCCCTCGCCACCAGACTCCATCCCGGCCGGCCTACGCCATTTAGCCAGTTCGCCCACGCCCACGCTGTCCGTCCACCGAGCCAATCTGATCCGGCCAAGTCAGGGCCTCACGCGACCAGCCCAACCTGCCATCGACCGGCGGGTGAGGCCACTGGCCAGTCACAGGCTGGCGACGGACCCATCCGCACCCGAGCAGACGACCTGGAGTAGACAGACCACAGACCAGAGATTCCTGCAGACTCCAACTCCATTCAGGCTCGACACGATTCAGACTCTCCGACCACTCCTCCGCAGCATGCGCATACCGTGATCAAACGACATCACCATGGACTCCCGTCTGCCCCCAGACAGTGCCGGCGAAGGCCGCGCCGCCTCACACCCCCGGCCGACTCCTCCACGCCTGCTTGCGTCGTCGCCCGCCGACCCCTACGCCGGCCAGGCCACCGTCGAGCTGGCCTCCATCATGAACGTCGCCGCCGCCAGCCCCCTCTCGCCGGGCCCGTCCAGCCCGCCGCTCGACCAGGGCCGCCCCCAGGACTTTACGCCGCCGGCTCGACCCAGCAGCACACCCTTTCCACAGCCCGACCGCTCCGACGGTCTGTGCTGTCTACGCTGTCCGATGGAGGATGTCGACGACGGCGATGTCGATGTCGATGTCGCTGTCGATTCTCTCGACGACTATGTCGGCTCTGTCGGCTGCGCCGACGACGGGCTCGACAGCGACACGGCCGACGAACTGTTTTACACCCCCAAAGAAGGCAGCGAGCCGGACGCCGCCGACGGACTACTGGGCCTGCGCGGGTTGCAGATGCTCAGCGCCGTGTACAACGGCGGCGACGACGACGACGATGATGTGTTCAGCCCCTCGTGCAGCGACCCGGGCCCGCCACCGCCCCGTCGTCGGGCCGTGTTTCTGCACAGCCTGCCAGCCGAGCTGCAGGGCCTGATCCTCGACCACGTGTTTGACGGCCCCAGCACGCCGACGCGCCGCAGCGCGCCCGACAAGCGGCTGACGCGGCTGGCGTGCCTCTCGCCGGTCTGGCGCGAGCTGATCCAGCAGCGGCTGTACTGCCACATCAAGCTGCAGGCGACGGGCGCGACGCTGCGGGCGGCGCGTCTCCACTTTGCGCAGTACCCGCACCTGGCCGACTACGTCAAGCACGTGGAGCTGTGGTTCCCCGTCTTCCAGCCCAAGGCCAAGGCGCCGACGGCGGCCCTGACGGCGACGGCGATGCTGCCGCTGGTCACGCACGAGGGCCTGGCCAGTGCCGCGTACGTGCTGCCGTCGGACAACAGCTCGCTCGAGGAGGCCTTTGCCTTTGTCGCGGCCACCTTTGCCGGCGCCGCCCTCCTGACGCTCGAGGGCGGCGAGCGCAAGAAGGCGCCCCAGGTGCGGCACTTTGCAGGGCCGACGCCGCGGGCGATCCCGACGATTGCCTCGGTGCGCACGCTCGTGTGCAAGGGCCAGTGGAACCTGATCCGCGTCGACGCCGACTTTTTCCACATGGCGGCCGCGCTGCCCAACATGCACGAGTGGCGGGCGGCGTACAGCAAGCCCAAGTCCAAGAGCTACCTGACCATGGCCTCGATCCTGCCGCAGCTGCCGCCGCGGCTGACGCGGCTGGACGTCTGTCTGGAGAGCGACTACCGGCAGGAGATCTCGTTCCCGCCCTACTTTCTTAAGGTGGCCGAGCGGCTGCACTTTTGCACGCGGCTGGCCGAGGCGACGCCGGGGCTGCAGCACCTGACGTACACGGGCCGCGTCTGCCGCGGCTTCTTTGACGTGGCCGCACGTCTGGCCGACCCGCGCGCGACGCGTCTGCAGTCGGTCGACCTGACGGTCAAAAACTGCTGCCGCCACGTGAGCCACTGGCAGGAGTCGGGCTCGGGCATCACGGACATACACTTTATCCACGCCTTTGAGGCGCTGGTGCTGGCCGCCGTGCGGTCGCTGGGACGGCTGACACAGCTGGAGCACCTGCGGATCCGTTATGTGGATCTCGGTAGGTGTTGTTCTACGGCTGCGTTTTGTATCCTCGCTAACGTACAGACTTTCCCGTCCCGCCGCTCAACCCCTTTTTCCTGCTGCACAACGGCCGCGCATCGGGCGTGTGGAGCGACACGATTGTGGCCGAGCTGAACCGCGTGCGGCCCGAGACGCAGTGGGAGGAGCTCTCGGAGACGTTTGGCGACATGACCATTAGCAAGGACGGCCGCATGGTCCTCAACGCCGAGTTTCCCAAGAAGCGCATCGTGTCGTTGAAGCTGAGCAACTACGACTATCTGGCAGCGCTGGCGACGGCCTGAGATGTGGGTGATTTGGGCGATTTGGGCGATTTGATTGATGGGATTGGATTTGGATTTTATACATGTTCTTTTTTCTTTTTCCCTTTCTCTTTTTCTGTTTGATTTTGTGCCATGTTCTTTTCCCTTTTTTCCATTTTTTTTTCGTTTGGGTCTTTTCTTGCTTCCTGTCACAGCAAGGCGTTGGACGGCGTTGGCAACAGTCTGGGGATACACGGGATACAGGATACCACTTGCTTTTACCGAGCCGCGAGATACTTGGAATCGACCGGGTCGTTGCTTGCCACCATGACGCCTAGGATCCAGACGTTGACGGCAAAGAAGCCGAGCGAGGCCAGCCACAGGCCCGGCACAAAGGTGCTGCGGCCGAGGAACTCGAGCGCGAAGCCCTGCTGCAGCCAGACGGCCTGGCTGGCCACCCAGAGCGCGAGCGTCGCCAGGCCCAGCCGCGGGCGGCGCACAAACGGCGACTGCGGCAGGTAGACGGGCAGCAGGACCATGTACCACAAAAAGTACTGGCTCGTGCAGACCTTGTTGAAAGTGACAAAGGCAAACGTCTGCACCAGCATGCACGTCGCGAGGTCGCGCTTGGCCACGGCCAGCGGGATCAGCACGGCCGAGAGCAGCAGCTGCGGCACAAACGCGAGCGACTCGGCGCCCGACGGGGGGCCGCCGGCCGACGACTGGTAGAGGAGTGTATTGTAGGGGCTAAAGTTGTGCCGGTGGTCGATGCGCGTCACGTGATGCAGAAACGTGTGCTGCAAAAAGGGAAAGCCGTAGAGGACGAGCATGGCCGCGTTGAGGCCGGCAAAGGTGGCGAGGCTGGCCAGGGCGAAGCGCAGGCGGTCGGCCGTGGCGAAGGCCCAGACGGCCGACCGCAGGGACCGCGGCGGCGCGGCCACACCGCGTTCCGGGTGCATGCGCGCGGCATCCATCCACCAGACAATGGCGGGCGCGTAGATAAAGGGGTAGATTTTGAGGTGGACGCCGAGGCCGAGCAGGACGCCGGCGAGGCCGGGCCGGCGGGTAACCTGGACGGCCCAGAGCAGCAGGGCGACGAGGGCGCCAAGCAGGCCCTCGGAGCTGCCGCGGGTGCTAATGGTGGCGACCATGGGGTTGAGCAGCCAGACGGAGGCGTAGAGGCGGGCACGGGCGGCCGTGTGGGGGTTGGTCGAGGTGGTCAAGGTGGTCGAGGTGGCCGGTGCAGGGGTGTCGGTTGTCGTCCGAGTCGTGTCGTCGGCCAGCTGCCGCACGAGCACGCGCTCCAGCAGCCAGCCCGCCGCGAGGTCGGCCACGGCAAACAGCACCTTGCCCGAGGCAAAGAGCGCGGCAGCCGCCCAAGGGTGCGCGACGCTGTCGGCGCGGCCAGCCGGCGTCAGCAGCCAGGCCAGCAGGGGCGTGTAGCGGTAGGTGGCGCGGTCGTAGGGCGACTGGCCACGGACGACGAAGCGGGCAGCATCGGTGAAGACGAGGTAGTCAATGTCAGTGTACTTGACGGGCGAGTGGCCGTCCTGCCAGAGGCCGTAGACGAGGAGGACGAGCCGGAGGGCGGCGGCGGCGCCATAGACGGCGGCGGCGCTGCCGAAAAAGGCTGGCGGCCACGAGCGGGCGCGCGCAGACGGCGTGGCCGGAGACGGCGTGACAGCGGGGCGGCCAGCGCCCGCGGGCGGTGGTGCAGTGGACGGCATGGTGTCTTGGAGTCCAAGAGGCGATTTGGCGGTTTGGCGATTAGTCGGCCCGAGGGGGGGAAAGTGGGCCTGGCTTGGCGCGCACCTTACAATTACCTACCACAAACGGCGCAAGCGACCGCTGCATCGTTCTTGCCGCGACCCGCCCGGACCACCACTTTAGAGCTGCACGACATGGTCAGACACACAGTCAAAATACAACATGTGCAAAAGACAAGACAAAAAGACGCAAACATCACAGTATTTTAGCAATTCCAAAGTTAGAATAGTTAAAGCAAACTTTAGAAGCAGTGTTAGATTTGTTCTTATAAAATGTCTCATTGTTATTGATTTATACTTTTTGCTGGAGTGTAGTTCAAGATTGTCTGGCTGTCTTGTCAACTCGTCTAGTCCTAGATGTGGCATCTACTGTGAGCTGATATGATTCTGCGTGATGGCCTGCGAGTATATTCCATTGCTCTCAAAAAGTCAACAGTAAGCAATCAAAAAAAGCCTAGATCAAATATCCGTCTGAACACTTGACATCGAACCGCTGCTCTTCTGACCTATCGATGCCTGTGAGGCCTCAGCTCTCTGTCACTGGTCTGGCCCGAGCCGCTGCCACTGGGGCCACCCCGGTCACGGCTGTCAAAGATCTGGGTACCACCGCCGCTCCACTCATTTGCACGGCTAGACCGAGTCTTACGGTTGGCTGTCGGGGGTTGCCCTCCGTTGCGTCGCGAGCGATGTGCTGTATATGCGTCCTCGAGGAAGCCAAGGAGGGCACGTCTCATTTCACCTTTGTTCGTAACCAAAGTGATGAGGCAACTCCCGCCGCTATCCCCAGGCACAAAAGTTTCGTAATCTGGTGAAGGTTCGATATCCGCGTGGGTCAAAACCAAAAGGAGCATCGAGTTCCAGTCGAAAAAACAGACGTGCCTTGTCTGGTAGGCCTTGGCATAATGAGTTGCCTGCTTCATGAGAACGAAAGAGTTTCCATCAAAGACAGAACCAGTATATTCGCCCCTCTGTGTCGAGAGCCTCTCCGCTTCCGCTACTTCGTTCGCGCGTATGACGCCTATGCGCTTGATGTCCAAAACAGCAATATTTTGCGATCCAGAAGCAAATCCATAGACTCTGTCAGCTCGGGAGTGGTCGATCGCTAGCTGGTTGAACACAAGAGAGTTGGGATGCATCCTGCCAAAGGCGATATAGACTGGGTTGAATGGGTGCACGGCCGCAGCATCAGCTACGTCCCCTTCGGTGACAAAACATCTGGTTGGCTCCCATGATGCCAAGTAGTGATGGCGGAGATAGTCTCCAACGCTGGCAAGGACAGTGTCGGCCAGTCTGTTCCACTTTCGGTAGTTACATAGGATGCAGGCATCTGGAGGGAGCGATGATTCCGTTGACAGTCCAGAAATATGAGCGATTGCTCCAGGCGAGAATGACACATTCACAAGTCCTTTATCAAGCCTGCAAAAGATTGACTGGCGGCATGGTGGGCGGTGCGAGATGGTATCTGACGGAAGCTTGAATAGTTGCGAAGAATGTTGAGTGAAGAGGTGGGCAGGTTGAAATATAGCCGTCTGGGTTTTTAGCAACGGCGTTGCTGGGGGGGAGGGGGGGAACGGCAGGGTAATCCTCAGGGACAGCTCGGCTCCGTCGATACAGATCTTTCGGCTGAATAGACCGATGATTGTGTATGAAGCTGGATGAAGCTGGATGTAAAGAAATTTTTTTTATTTATTATTGGTACCTGATTGACCGAGGATCGGCCCACAGTAATTCTACTAGTTGTTACGCGCAGTAAAACCGTACTGGCCGCAGCCAGCCGGATGAAAACCCGCGTCCATCATGCCTGCTGCGCGGACTTGTCATCGGTGATGAAACTGGTGTCACCCTACCAGTCAGAGGGCTCCGGGGATGGAGAACATAGCCAACCAACCAAACAACAACTAACCACCCAACGCCCAAACAGCCTCCCTGCCTACCAGCCAAGTATTGGGCCCGAGAGTTGGTCTGCCGCCTCCGCTGCCCGATCCTCCTCCCGCATTTCCTGGCCTATCGCTGTGGCCAGTCGGTACTCGGTCAGCCGGCCGAGTCCGAGTAGCCATCGGACGATTACTCCGGCCGTGCTCGCGCTTTCCGTCAGCAACTGGACGTCGCGGCTCGTGGCGAGTCGCTTTGGTGCCAGGACATTCTGGAGCTCGTTCCTCTCCGTTTCCAGCCCGGGGCACGAGAGCAGAAGATGCGAGGCAGTCTCCGGCGCGGTGCCGCATCTGCAGAGTGGCGTGTAGGTGTCCGGGACTTTTCGGGCAAACAGAAACGCTCGAAGCCCGATCTTGCCCGTCCTGATCTGAATCAGGACGGCGCTCTCGTGCTTGAGCAGGCCGTGGTGCGCCCGAAGCGTGTCTTCTGTTTTCTTCCCTGGTGGCTTATCTGCTGGTTGGACCACCCGTCGTCTGCCGGGGCGGTTCGTGGCCTTGTCGTATTCCACCTGCCAACGCTGTGTCCAGTCCCGTTGCTCCGCCTCCCCTGGCGACATCGTTCCGAGCCACCCTTAGGATGTAAAGAAATGGAGGAGGCGAGAAGACGAAAATATGAGATGAGAAGGTGAGAAGATGAGAAGGTGAGAAGATGAGAGGATCAGAGGATGAAGGGATGAAAAGATAGGAATATGTGTATATAGGATTAAATAGAAGAAAAGCGTCCTATGATTAAATTCTCGTTTAGCTGGGAATATTGACGAGGTCTCGAAGAATCGAAAGCTAGGCGCGTAAATCACACCTCTGCTTCGGCTAGATAAAAATAGGGAGCTGAAATGTGTACAGACCCCGTCGATTCAGACCATCTCCCGGACAATCCCCCTGACATGTTTCATTCTTAGCCGGTTCCCGTAAGCTGCTGGGAATAAGTCGAGAGACAGTCAAAACTGAGCAATAATATGATCTCGGATTATCGGCGCGGCGCCTACAGAAGCGCCCTGATGGGCCCCAAGCTCCACCATATGGTGTGTCTTGAGCGGCTACATGATGCTTCTCCGTGGATCGATCATTTGTTTGCGGGAAAAGAGGGCGGACTAGTTTTCTGGCATCACATTGGTGGAGGCCCTAATGCCCCCATAATTTGGCGGCGGCTGCTGCCGTAAGGAGATGTCGCAAGGCTTTGCGGCCTTCGTCTCATAGCCTGACCTCGGTTGCCGGCGAAGTGTAAGCGCTTGGCCATGTCCCACTCAGGAGTCGAGAGATAAGTACTCATACAACAAACATACCGCACCTGCAAGCATTCCGGGAATGGAAGCAGTGTATCCTGCCGTACTATGTCGTACAGTGGTCATGGTATTCGTATTCGTACTCGTGTGACACAATGGTCGATCCCACTTCCTTCTGACAAATATCATCCGACACTTATCTTCCGCAGTCACAGGCAGCGAAGCTTAACATATACGCCCCGCAGCCTAATAAACACGCCTTTTCTGCCTAAGCGGCAAACACGCTGCGATCCATCATCACCCCTGAATTCTCCCTCAAAGAAGGAGCTACACAACCTATCCATTACAGGCCTTTTCCCCCGAGTGAAGAGAACTTCGCCAAAGTACTGAGCAAGTCCCACCTTCCCTGTGGAAACCGTCAACTACATAACAGGCGGCTTCACCCCCCGAAGAACGTCAAATCCGTTTCCCTTGCTTATCTTCCGCGTGCAACGACAAGACCTTGCATCGTCTCTTTCCCCCCTCTGCTACGAACTCCCCTACAAAGGTCGACATTACCGATCGGAAATGATTACAGAAGAGCAGTTGAGGTGGCAGCAGATGAGGAATAATAGCTGGGAGCCTCCTTTGGACCCCGAGAAACCCGCACAACCCTACCGCTCGGGTCTCTGCCTGTCGATTCGGCGCCATGTGCCTCCCCACCCGTTTGGTTTGCGGTATAAACCCATGCCAAAGCTGCCTCCAGTCAAAACTGAGGAAGTGCGCGACATGCCGTAGAGCAGCTGGTGCGTGAGTCGGCCGTACTTTGGTCCATGGATTCCCCGGCCATACCAGACGTACGAGACGTTCAACGGCTGGCTGACGACTCGGTGGGACAAGGAAATAGAGGGGTTTTCGAACCCTTCCGACGCAATAAAGGAGTACAAGGACGCGCCGGAACAGGCCAAGCTGGCTCCTCTCGTGCCGGAATGTGAACCATACAAGTGCACGCACCCCTCTATACTACCGCGATAAATACTAGATATGGAACACACAATACAAAAATATGACGCTCCCCTACAGCCTTCCAAATCACCTGGCCTCGGCAAACTCCATCCACAGCGGGTCGTGCAGCAGGCGGTGCAGGCACTGGTCCTCAACGCCGACCAAAATCTCGACGCCACCATCTGGCAGCCGGGGCAGGACGATCTGCAGGCCGTTGATGACACCGACGTGGGGGGCGCGCACGGACTGGACACGGTGTCCGAGCAGGGGTCCCCATTCGAGTCCGTAGACCTCAAAGTTGGACCACGAGCTCTGCACGCAGTTGTAACCGGGCACGTCGAGGAAGGCGGTGGCGACGAGGCGGTCGACGTCGTCGAGGCCCTCGACCAGGGTGACGACGTCGTCGGCAAAGTCGGGGCCGGCGCGGAGGACGGCCTTGCGGATGAGGAGGGCCAGGTCAGCCAGGCCGAGGCCGGAGGAGGAGGAGGAGGATGAGGAGAACGACGAGGATGACGAGGCGGGGCCGGCAACAATGTCACGGACCGGGGCGGACACGGAGACGTAGGCAAGGAAGCAGCCGAGGGTGTGGGGGTGGACGGGGGGATGGGTGCGGCGGCGGGCGTCAATGGCAATGTTGAAGACGGAGACGGGCCTCTCGTCCGGCTGGCGGTCGAGCATCTCGAGGGGCCACTGCACGGCCATGACGGTGTGCCACAGCAGGGCGGACAGGGCGTCGTTGGTGGAAATGTACGACGGGCCGTCGACGGACGCGGCAGCGGCGGGCGAGGCGGCGGCCTTGAGGCGGGCCAGCGAGGCGGCGGACAAGTAAAAGACCTGACCACGGTGGTTGTCGGCCAGCATCTTGGGCGGGGCGCCGGCGGGCGTAAAGGGCAGGTAGGTGTACTCGGGGTGGTCCTCGCGGCGGCCGGGGTGCCGGCCGGACGAGCGGGCGACGCGGGCGCGGTCGTCGACCATGGCCGGCGACAGGAGCACGGGGTCGGCGAGGGCGAGGAGGCCCTGGTGGCGGCAGCACTCCTCGGCCCAGACGCGCATCCAGGTGAAGAACGTGTTGCTGTCGCCAAACATGTGCAGGAGACACCACGTCAGCACGAGGCCGCCCGGGATGAAGTTGGCCTGCACCAGCGACACGGGCAGCCGCTGCTCGCCCGGCTGCACCCACACGGGGCGGCGCATGACGACGTCGGCCTCAAAGGCGGCTACCGGGAAATGCCGCGCCCGGAGCGCCGCATACGAGCCCGCCGGAAACGCCCCCGGCGCCCGCAGATCCCGCACCGCTACCGTCGCCGTCTCCGCTGCCACAGCCGTGTCGGCCGCGATGCGCTGCAGCTTCAACACACCGGCCTGCGGCGCGTCGGGGTCGGGCACGGCCTCGCACGCGAGCGTGGCGATGCGCTGGGCCGCGGCGTCGTAGCCGGCCTGCAGCGTGGCGGCGACGGCGTCGAGGTCGTAGTCGGCCGGCAGCTCAAAGGGGAAGACGTAGCGCAGGTAGCCCTTGGGGCCGATGCGCTCGAGGGCCGTCAGTGGCTGGATCTCGGCGGCGGAGGGCATTGTGTCTTGGCTGTCTAGGTGTGTAGATGTCTAGGAGGGGGGGAAGCGAGAGAGACCGCAGTGAGAGAGAGAGCAGGATCGAAAGAATGGACTCTGAGACGCACAAACAGCAAGGCAAGGAGGGCAAGCAGGCCCGATTTATGTCTACGAGGGCTGATACGAGTACCAGGAGAGCGCGTCGTCGGCCGCCGGTTATCCGCCCTCGGCTACCCTCCGACTTGCCAGCCAGCAAGAGGACCTCCAACCTGCTGCTCCATGTCTGGGGCAGGGATCTGCATGCGCACTTTTCAAGCAATGGTAAGGGGGTGTCCAACCGTTGCAGCGGCCTTGCTAGCTCGGACTGGTCCCCATTGTAAACAGTCGAGTACCATGGATCTTGCTCGTAAACCCCGATTGGATCCATTTAAACATTTCTCTTCTCGGCCGAAATATGGGCACGGGACGATCGTGATTCCCCAGTGGACCTGGATGCGACTATACTTTTGTGGCTATGGAGACCATGTCTGCCGTCTTTTGTGACAGCCCCCTTCTTACATTATGACAACGGCAAATTTCAAGGCAGGATATGTGCATGCCGCGTCATGCATCCTACAATATGCTACTCGATATGTTGCATACATACGGGGGGGAGCAGAGGCTACCGGCTCCGGCCCTGGCATTCCGCAGCGGCATCCTCATCTTCCAATCAGGTTTCTCATGTACCTCGTGTAGCTCATCACCTCACGTGTGCGCCAAGGAACCTCGTTCTGTTTGGAAAGCAGAGCCGAATCAAAATGCTGTGCCTGTTGGTAGTTTGATGGTTCCCCATGTCGGCCCATATGAGGACCAAGTCTGTCGTCCCGTGCAGCCGGCGAAGAGCCAACACTACAGTCCTTTTTCTTTCTCGCTCTGCCCATCCATGATGGCTGTTGATCCGTACATTCTGGCCGTCTTTAGCGATGCGCCTGCGGCGGTCGACCTGGCCGAGAGCAACGTCGCCCGCAACGATGCCGCTGTCATTGCCATGCTGGTGCTCGCCTTGGTCGCCATCCTCCTGCGGCTTTTGGCGCGCGTGGTCCAGCGCAGCGCTCTGCACCTGGACGATGTGGCGATTCTCGTCGCGGTGGTGGGTAGATGCTCCTTTTTTTCTTCTCCTCCCAGTCTGTCGCCCTCTCGTTTGGTCCTCCGCCAACACCAGGTCTCGGTCCCCTAGCTTCTTGTCGCCGGCACGGTCGCCTTGAGCATCGCAGGTGAGCATGTTTATGTTTGCATCAGGTCCTCTGCCAGCCCTCCGTCTGACCCATCCTCCCCTCCCCAGGCGGTGCTTTTGGAGCCGGAAAACATGTCTGGTCGATGGACTTGGACCATGTGATTGTCATCTACAAGGTGTGTGTCTCTCTCTCCGCGACTGTCTCCGACGCGCGCTAATGTGCGCTCAAAGATCCTCTTCGTCTACACCTTTCTTTACGCCGCCTCCAGCTCGGCCACCAAGATCTCGATCCTCCTCTTCTACCAGCGCATCTTTACCGTGTCCCACAAGTCCTTTCAGGTCTCGCTCGTGTTCGGCTACTTCCTGTCCATTTCCTATTCCCTCATCATCTGGGTCACCATGGGCACCAGCTGCCGGCCCATTGCCTTTTACTGGGAGCAGTTCCGGGATGCGACGGGCGGTACCTGCATCAACATCCCGTCCTTCTTTTTGGCCCTCGGCATCATCAACATGCTGGCGGATCGGCGCATCACCGCCACCCAGAACATCCACTTTGGTCAGCTGCATGAGCTGACTTCAGTGCGACGGCTAAGAGCCACAGACACAATACACACTGACCTGCTCACCAAAGGCGGTCGTGCTTGAATTGTATTCCCCCAGGACGGTACCACAGGGACCCGGGCCTCGTCTCTCTTTTCCAATGTACAGTAACCAGGGGAGTCACCCCCCCTTTCATAGACCTGGAAAGCACGCGTGACGTCACCACACGATGCTCGCCCGTCGCATACCCCTCGGGAGGTTGCCGCTCACGCGGCGCGACGATTAAAATTTATTATTATTATTATTATTATAACATGCTGGCGGACGTCTTCATCCTGCTGATTCCCATCCCAGAGATCCTGGCGCTGCGCATGTCCGCCAGGAAAAAGGCCGCTGTGGCCGGCATCATGATGCTGGGTGGTTTGTGAGTGGGCCTTGTCAAAAAGAGAAAAAAATAAACACAACGTAAAGCACAAGAAAAAAGAAACCCTGCTGACTAATACCCAGCGTCTGCATCGCCAGCATCGTCCGCATCTGGTATCTGTCCGAGTTCATGAAGGCCACCGACGTCACCTGGCTCATGGGCCCCGTCTTCATCTGGTCCGCCATCGAGCCGTCCATCGGGATTGTGTCCGCCTGCCTCGCCCACTTCGGCCCATTGCACAAGCTGGCCAAGACCAAGCTCTCGTCCTATGGCAAGCACTCCCACGGCGCCCAGTCGCAATCGGGCGCCACGCCCTGGCGGTCGGGCGGCGGTGGCGGCGGCGGCGGCGGCCTGGCCAGGTCCAGGGCCCGGGATCCCACCCTCTTCACGTATGGCGGGTCGCCTTTCCACTTTGGCGGCGACCACAGCAAGATCAAGCGGACGGGCCACGAGGACGAGATCGGCCTGACGAACCGGGTCACGGCGGGCTCTGTCACGGGCTACGACTCGCCAAAGTCAGCGTCGGCCGAGAACGTTGACGGCATCAGCAAGGCGGGTATTGTGGTGCACCAAACCTTTGAGCAATCCACGTCGACAGATTGACCTGTTTTTCTGTTTTTCTGTTCTCTGTGTTTTCTGTTTAGGCGATTAAAATAGGCTTGGTTTCGTCGAGTAAGGAGCAAGCCGGAATAGGAACGTTACACCAAGCACGTCCGTCTAGATAGGCGCCTTCGAGATACTGTCACGTGAGCGAGCGAGAAACGCCACCCTGTCCTGTGCATGCTCATAGTATTATCACAGGTGCCGCGTCATCACAGCCTACCGGAGACTGCCGCAAAGCAACTTGCGCATTGTTCCATGCTCCTGCAGCGATAGCCTGGCAAAGGCTGGAGAAGAGTCCGAGAAGCCTTTGCCATCCGAGATTGTTCTCCGTTCGCTCAGCCGTCGCTTGGCGTGGAACAACGACGGGAGCATTGCCGCAGATGCCGAGGAGGCGTATAGAGCAGCCATAGGCGGCGAGCCGTCCAAAACAGCAAAGCAACGCACGGCGCAAAACACGAACCACATGACGGCTCTGCACATTGCCTGTGAACACGGCAACACCAGCATGGTCGGCGACATGCTCCAATACTTTGCAGCCAAGAATGGCGACGGCTGTGTAAAATTTCTGACGGGGGTCGATGCCAAAGGTAGGATTCCGCTCTACTTTGCGCGTCATGATGGGGTTGTCAAGATGCTCTTGTCATATGAGGGTAGAAGTGGAAGTTGCGGTGTCGTGCAAGTTGTCATGAATTTTTGGGGGCGCAAAACGAGAATCAAAACGAACAGCAGCAAAAAGCTCAATTGGCGGAACAATCAGGGACGCAGACGTGCAAATGTTTGTTATCTCTCTGTAATCCATCATTACGAGCGGGCCGGTAGAGGAGGGTTGCGACAAGGCTGGCACAATTCTCTGATCTACATAAAGAATACCGTTTAGTCGGCTGGTTAATTAACTTTTTATAATTTAAGAAGACAGTCCCCTCTTAAGAGGGGGCCCTCTTAAGAGGGGGGCAAGAAGGGAAAATCAACTATCTTACAACAGAAGAAACAGATCGGTAACTGGAGCAAAAGACGAATCGTACTAATTAGGCTTTCTAAGGACTATTTAGTACGCCGCTAGCCCTATTTGTGTGGGAACGAGAGCAACCGGGACAGGGACAGGAACAGGAATGACAGCTAAAGCCGCCGAGGGATAGGACGCCAAAAAGACAGAAGCACCTAGACCACATCAAAACTCCTCCCTGTGACGAAATACAAACGCGAGACGGTCGATGTCTCTCGCTGACTTGCCACGAAACCCAACAAAATCAGACAATTCGGGATTGTGTATCACCGTCTCATTCCTCCGGCTGTGTCCAATGTCTACATGGTTGTGAAGCGTTGTGACAAAGCTGATGGCACCGAGTCGATTGCCGTCGTGATTGTCCCAAAGACAGGCCTCGCGGATCTTTTCTCCTGGTTTGAATTCAAA
Source organism: Leptographium flavum (assembly GCA_963580335.1). Classification (NCBI taxonomy): domain Eukaryota; kingdom Fungi; phylum Ascomycota; class Sordariomycetes; order Ophiostomatales; family Ophiostomataceae; genus Leptographium; species Leptographium flavum. Next base: position 3,272,917 of record OY756931.1, on the reverse strand, counting down.
CTCGACAAAATTGTTGTCGCCATAGGGACGCCCAGCTGACTGCTCCATGCCGTTGGAAAATTTGATCCGCAGGGCCTGGAAATGCCGACCGGGTCCGGAGGACCACAACACAATCTTGCTGACAAAAGTGCCCTCGGGCGCCACATAATCAAAGTCTTTGCCACCGACTCCACCCACAGCCTCGCTGACTCTGATGGTGCTTGTGATGCCTTTGCTTATCTCCTCCCGTAACCGTTTCTCTGCATGATCTTTCCCCTCGCCGTAGATGAGGGGCATGAAAACGCCAAAGATGCCAAACAGGGCGTAGGCCATGTCCTCCTCTTGTGCAGTCTTGCGGCCGGACATCCACTGGAGGCGTTGCTTCACAGAGTACTGTTTCGCTGAATAATCGTGGAGCGCCTCGACGGGAATGTTCGTGGCGTACTGGATTTGCTGTTCGAGAGATGTCCTGTCGCCCAGTTTTTCACCATCTGCCGAGAAGAATTCCACTTCCTTGGGGGCGAGCAGCTCCTGCAGTGTCCATCCGCGCTTGAACCACTGGCTTCCCTCGAATGGTGTGGGATGAACGACTCCAAACGGCAGTGTTGACGGCGTGGCTGGCGGTGATAAGGCTCCATCCTGTTTGACATCGGATAGATAGGCAAAGCAACATTCTGCATCTCGATACCACTTGAACATGCTGTTGATGGCCGCTTGCAGCTCGTTGCTGTTTGTCTTGTCGATGCAACAGGTGTCCACCCAGATGTACGACAACTCGTGCAGTCGGGCCTGCTTTGCACAGAAGAGAAGCTTTTGATACCCGTTCCTCTCTCGTGCTGTGCCATTCATGACGTGTTGGAAAGTGACCTCGTCATCACCCCAGGTGTGCGACAAGATGGCATACGGAGGAACATTGTCACGACCGAATTCTTCAGGTTGGCCGATAATGTCGGTAATGCCAGTAATGCCAGTAATGCCACAATGGAGCAGGCGCATCGTGAACGGATATGGACGTCTCCGCACTGGTATCTCACCATTAGATTGTTAGTTGTTGGATTTTGATGTGACAAATGCTCGAAGGCGACAAAGGACAATATTTTTCTTGACCTCGCTGTTTGCGCGTAGGAAACACAGGGCTATGTGCTCATGGCTTGCCTCAGCCGCAAGCTCTTGAGCCCGGTGACCGATAAGTAAAATACCTCAGCCTCTGAGACTTTCCACAACTGTCAGGAGGATGAAAAGTGGGTCCTGATCGAGGTAGATTTGTGCCGTCGACTAGGTACCTGTGACGGTTGTGTGGCGTCCGGAAAAACCGGAAAAAAACGGCACAAAATCAGGGGTAAAAAGGACTTCGAGCAATCGGGAGAGGGTACACAGATAACAACAACAATCAACTGGTTACCCGAATATCATCTGACATCTTCTGCCTCTTGGCAACCTGTGCCACTGTGCCGTCTGGTCCGGGTTGATAACCATGTCAAGAAAAGCGCTTCTTGCTTAACAGCTAGACCATCTAGCCTGCCCTGGAACATGGATTGCGCATCTTCTGGCACCCGTCGACAAGGACGTTGAAACGTGCGGCTTGAAGAACCTTGAACTTGAGCTCGCCATTAACATGGTTGTTATCGTCATCGTCGGCCGCTATCGATATCAGTTATTGAAACCTTTTCCTTCTGTGCCTCGGGCCACCAGAGCTCTACATCATCCGAAGAATCAGGTGTAACTGGCTCCTGAGACTGCCGCAGCGGATCCTCCCCTAGTCCTCTTCTTCTGTGGAGGCATAGCGTTCACACCAGTGGTTCGTTCGTAAAGGCTCTTCTTTGAAATACAAGAATATCTCGTGAGATGGAGGAAATTTGATTTGACGACGATGAAACAGGCACTTACTGCATACTGATTGTATGCTTGATGAAAGGAGACGTTAACCACCGGCTGCTGCGTTTGTGTAAAGTCGAGTCTGGTGGAGATTAGTCATGGCAAAGTGGATCATGCAAACGTAAGCAAATATTCTTGAACGACTGGGCGCTGCCAGACGGGGAAGCTTGTTTTGACGTGCACTTTCTATGGGTAATCACGGTGCGCCATGTCCGACACCAAACGCCCCCGACAGAACGACGCCGGTCGCGGGGAGCCGGCCAAGCGGCCCGCCCGCGCGTCTGCTCCAGCGCCGCGCACCGCGTACACGGCCATGTTTGAGCAGTTTCGCGACCACATGGACGCCCAGCAAGACCGGCGCGAGCGAGTCGTCAAGGCCTCGCGCGACATCACTGCGCTGAGCAAGAAGATGTGAGTGTGGCGGTGGTGGTGGTGGAGACTGATGGACTGACGAAAGCAGCATTTTTGCGTTGCAACGGTAAGGTCCATGTCGACCAACGTGTGGCTACCGATTCCCCCCCTCTGACAACCAGCGTCCGCCGCATTCATCCGGACCTCCCGCCTGACGTGGACCGCGACGTGCGGCCCCGGCTGGCCGAGATCAGCCGGCTGCTGGCGGCCCTGACGCCCGAGCTGCAGGGTCTCGACCGCGGCCGCTACGGCCGCGTGCTCTTTGGCCTGGAGGAGCTTGTCGAGGCGCTGACCTTTGCGCACTATGTGCGCACGCAGACGCTGCTCAGCCTCGAGGACGCTGACGCGCAGGTCGCGCAGCTGTGCCGCGACGGGGCCGTGGCCAGCGCGACCAGCGCCGCCGACGTGGACCCAGATGTGGCGCGCGCTGCCCGGCCCACGGTGACCCTCCAGGGCAACGACTACCTGATGGGCGTCTTGGACCTGACGGGCGAGATGATGCGCTTCGCGACGACGACGGCGGCCCTGCGCGGCGAGCTGGCAACGGACGGCCGCGAAAACGGCGGGCGCACGATTGTGGCCGACATGCAGGAGCTGGGCAGCTTCTTGGAGCGGCTGCCGCAGCGGCACGACAAGGCGTGGAAGAGCAAGATGCAGGTGATGCAGACGTCAGTGCAAAAGGTGGAGCGGCTCGGCTACGACCTGCGGGTGCGCGGCAGCGAGCGGCCCAAGGGCTGGCTGCCCGACACGACGGAGAACGATCCAGAATCGCCCTAGATGGAATATGAACGTGCAGAACGTGACGCGTGACGATCCAGTGACAATGGCAAGTGACAAGCTATCCAACAGGACACCATCCACATACAAACTCTCCCAAACACAATGACAGGTGACAAGCTATCCAACAAGACACACCCTCCACACACACACTCCCCCTCCCTACTCCTCATACTCCCCCACCAACCGGGCAAAGGCCTCGTTGTGCTGCAGCAGGTCCGCATACGGTCCGTTACCCACCAGCCGGCCCTCCTGCAGCACCACCACGCGGTCGCACAGCTGCATCATGGATTTGGAGTGCGTCGCCACGAGGATCGACCGGCCGCAGCGCCGGTCAGCCAGCTGCCGCAGCGTGTTGCGCACCATTTGCGCTGACTCCGCGTCCAGCGCGCTCGTCGGTTCATCCAGCACCAGCAGCTGCGGCCGCCGCAGCAGCGCCCGCGCGATGCAGATCCGCTGCTCCTGGCCGCCCGAGAGACTGGACATGGCCGCGGTCGGCGAGGACGGCGGCAGCGGGACGGCCGTCTCGACAGGCGGCGCGAGGTCGCCCACGACCGTGTCATACCCCTGTGCGAGGGAGGCGATGAAGGTGTCAATGTTGGCGGCGCGGGCGGCGTCTTCGAGGCACGCCTGCCGGCACAGCGGCGAGGCCTCGTCCAGGCCGAACGTGATGTTGGCGCGCACCGTCGCCGGGAAGAGGTACGGGTGTTGCGGCACGTAGCCCATGTGGGCGCGGACGGCCGTCGTGTCGAGCGCCTCGGCCGGGACGCCGGCAAACGTCAGCTGGCCGTCGCCGTCACACTCATACAGCCGCAGCAGCAGCGACAGCAGGGTGCTCTTGCCGCTGCCCGAGGTCCCGGCGAGGGCGACAAACTCGTTGGCCTGCAGCCGCAGGTCGATGCCGAGCAGGAGAGCGGGCGGCGGCAGCGGCGACAGGGGCAGCGACAGGGGCGATGCGCTGGCGGTGACGACGACGGCGGGATAGCGGAAGACGGCGCCCTTCATCTCAACGGGGAACAGCTGATGGGGCCGAGCCAGCGGCCGGGCCACGTGCTCGTGGCTGGCGTGCAGCGACAGCGTGGCGTAGCCGAGCACCTGGGCGGCGACGGCCTTGGACGCGGCGATTTGCGGCACGTTGCTGAGGAGCGCGGCGGCGGAGCCGATGCCGAAGAGGAGCAGGTTGACGACCTGGATGACGGACGAGGCGGTAATGTGCGCGCCGGCGGCGGGCGTCAGTAGGCTGACGCCGTAGTAGAAGACGAGCGCGGTCAGCCAGTCGGACAGGGCCTGGTTGAGGCCGTACAGCACTCCGGTGCGCCAGGCGCGGGCGAGGCCGGTGTCAAAGGCCTGCTGGACCGTCACGGCGAGCCGGCCGGAAAAGTAGCGCTCCAGCGTCAGCGCGCGGACGACGCGGATGTTGGGAAAGACCTCGCTAAAGAGGCCGCTGACGGCCTCGGCCGCCCAGTTGGTGCGCGTCTCCCAGCGGTCGCTGGTCCGCGACGCCAGCTGCGTCGTCGCCAGCAGGATCGGGCCGCTGGACAGCGCCACCAGCGTCAGCCGCCACGAAATGGCCAGCGACCAGGCGACCGACGTCAGCACCATGCCCGCCGACATGGTGATGATGGGCACAAACACGCTCGCCAGCTTGCGCATCTCCTCGCCGCCGCGGTCCAGGCACTCGACGATGCGGCTGGGCGACGGCGGCTGCTGCGTCGCCCAGCCGCCCTCGCTCGTCCGGGCCGCCGTCGACCACCACGCCTTGGGCTGCCGCAGCAGCCGCGTCAGGGCATCGGCCCGCAGCGCATTGACCCATGCGAGGCCCACGCGCTCGGCCAGGTAAAAGGACGCAAACACGAATGCGCCGTCGACCACGGAGATGCCCAGCAGAATGAGCGCCCACGGCCGGCCGACGGCCTCCTTGTCGGCGCGCGGCGACCAAAACGCCTCGAGCATGCGAGCAAAGACAAACGAAAAGGCCGGGTTGCTGCCGGCCACGAGCGTGCAAAAGCCGAGGCAGCAGACGGCCTCGATGCGGCTGGCCCGGTCGAGGTGGCCCCAGATGGTGCACAGGATCTGCGGCAGCGTTGTGGCGCTCGACGTCGCTGCAGCTGCGGCTGTGGCCTCGCCCTGGTCCGACGGGCTGGCCAGGACCACGACGGAGTGGTGGCGGCGCTGGCCGGCGTCGTCGTCGTCGTCGCATTTTTGGCGGTCCCGCTGCGCCTGCACGCCCTGGCCACAGACGAAATCGACGCTGGAGTGCGACTCGAAGCTCTCTTTGGACGCGGACGCAGGCGCGGCGACGGTGGCGGGGGCGGCCGCCAACGGCTCGGCGGGCAGCGGCCAGTTGGCGTTGGTGTTGGCGGAGCGGCTGGCCGGTCGCTGTCCAAAGTGGCCGAAAGGCGACGCGTGGACGAAGCTGGCGCTCAGCCGAGTACCCGGCTGGGCCAGCGGCCACATGGCGAGCATGGACGGCTCGTCGTCGGGGCTATCGGGACTGTCGGGACTGTCGGGACTGGCCGCCAGCAGCCCGTCGGTGCTGGACGGGGCCGGCGGCGGCGGTCCGGGCAGGCCGATCTTTTCAATCGGGCTCCGGCAGGCGGCGGCGGCGGCGGCGGCGGCCTCGGGGCTGCCACTCGCCGCGAGCATGGCGTGCACCATGCCGTGCGCGTCCTGGGCCACGACGGCGTACGGCCCTTGCTGCACGAGGCGGCCGCGGTCCATGACAAAGACGTGGTCCTCGAGGCCGATCTGGGCAATGTCGTGGGTGATGACAATGGTCGTCTTGTGCTGGCGCCAGGTGCGGACGGCCTCGAGCACCATGTGCGCGCTTTTGGGGTCCAGCCCGCTGGTGGTCTCATCGAGCACGAGCACGGCCGGATCGCGGATCTGGGCGCGGGCCACGGCGAGGCGCTGGCGCTGGCCGCCGCTCAGGGCGACGCCGCATGGGCCGACGACCGTCTCGAGGCCGTCGGGCAGGCCGGCCACGGTCGACTGCAGCAGGGCGGTCTGGCAGGCGGTCCGGATCTCGGCGGGCTGGACGGCGGCGGGGTCGGCGCGGCCGAGGGAGACGTTCCAGCCAAAGGTGCCGTTGAAGACGGTGCTCGACTGCTGGATGAGCGAGACGTGCTGGCGGAGCCAGCGCGGGTCGAGCGTGGCAATGTCGTGGCGGCCGGCGAGGATGCGGCCGGCGGTGGGCTGGTAGAAGCGGACGAGCAGGTCGGCAATGGTGCTCTTGCCGGAGCCGCTGCGGCCGACGACAAATGAGACGCGGCCGGGGGCAAAGGTCATGGAGCAGTTGTTGAGGACCGTTTTGTCGGGGGCGGACGGGTAGGCGAAGCTGACCTGGATTGTGAGTGGGGGAAGAGGGAGGAATGGAAAAGAGAAGACGAGAGGAGAAGAACCATACATTCAGCAACCGGATACTAAAAGGGGCCGTCTCGGGCTGCCTCTCGGGCTGCCTCTCGGGAGACGGCGTCGGCAGGTCGGCGGTGTGCATCATGTCTTCCAGGGCCTTGCCGGAGACGATGCCCTTGAGGACGGACATCCATTGGGTGCCGAGCGCCTGGGTGGACTGAAAGGCAATGAGGACGGCGTAAAAGGCCGTGAGGACGTTGCCGGCGGTGGCCTGGCCGGTGCTGACGAGCAGGATGCCGAGCCAGAAGCCGACGACAAAGAGCAGGACCATCCAGCACTTGACGACGCCCATTTGCAGGGCGCTGCCGCGGGCCTGCAGGGCGTAGCAGGCGGCGGCGCGCCGGATGCTGCCGCGGTACAGCCACAGGGCCGTGTCGTGGCCGCCGTAGACCTTGACGAGGTCCACGGCCACGAGGGCGGCGGTGGCCTGCTGGGCGGCCGCGTTGAGCATGGCGCGCTGCTGGCGGCCGGCCGGCTTGGTGCCGCGGCCGAGCAGGCCGAGGACGAGGGCAGCCGGTGGCACGGTGGCGATCAGGCCGAGCGTCAGCTTCCACGACTTGGCAAAGGCTATGGCGAGGCAGGCGAGGCAGATGAAGCCGTCGGTGACGAGGACACCGAGGATCTGGGCGGTGGCGACCTGCAAGTCTTGGATTTGGCTGGGGGGTCAGTGGTGGACAAGGCGAAAGACGAAAGACGAAAGACCAGGAACAAAAACTCAAAACTCACGCATATTGCTCAGCCATCAGACTGGCGATGCCGCCGCGCCGCGTGTCGAACCAGGCCATGTCCTTGCGCAGCAGCGCCCGGAAGAGCTGCAGACGGACGCGGCGGGCGCGGCCCTCACCGTGGGCAATCCACAGCTGCATGAGGAAAAAGGAGCAGACAGCCTTGCCGAGGCCGAGGCCGAGTAGGCCGAGACACCAGGCGGCGATGCGGTGGATGGTGGTGCTGGCGGCGAGAGAGCCGCTGCCAAACTCGCTAAAGATTTGGAAAATGGAGCCGAGGATGACGGCATACGTGGTCTTGGCCCCAGCCACGGCGGCGGCAGCGCCAATGGCCGCCAGCAGCACGGGCAGCTCGCTGCGCGACCAGGCGACGAAGAGGTGGCGGGTGGTGGCGACGTCTGGGCGGTCCGGCGGCTGTTCCGACGGGTCGGGCTGGACTGCTGCGGGCGGCGCGACGATGGGGACCGTCGCTGGTCGGTCAGCCTCCCGGATCGTCATCGTCGTGGCCGACATGGCCGTTGGCTGTGCATTGGGAAGCATGTTGTGTTGTCGTGTGGATGGTCACGGAAAGGAGCGAAACGGTCTCGAGGCGTCATTTAAAGAGGACATTGGGGAGTGGCCAAGGCCGAGCCCGTCCCGCTGGCCACGATGCATGTCCGGCTCAATGCCTGCCAGGAAGCTGACGATCCGCTCGCCTTTGTGGTCTTGGTATTGTGCTCTGGAGAATTGCCCCATCCGGCTGGATAATAATACCAACAGCCCCACTACGTCCATTGAAAGAGAACGGACAACTCCACACTACCTACAGAATGAATGCAAAGGACGGAAAAAAGGTATATTCCTGCGACTCTCGCCGCTCCCAAATGCAGTATGTACAAGACCCTTTTGTCATGTCGTCGCTCCGTCACCTCGAGCTGCAAATTGCTCAATCCCTTCTCCACTCTATTTGGGGGCGGCCTTGGCCTGGGCCTGCTCGTATATCCAGTCGTTCAGCCCTTTCCGGTTTCTGCAGGTGTGAGTGGAAGAACAAAAGAAGGCGGGCCATAAAGGCACTGAAAGAGCGCCGCAGAAGAGGGGCTGCTGCTTACCTTGCAATCTCAACGGCATAGAACTGCATTCTCGGCACTGCGGGTGTTAGCAAAGGCCGTTGCGGGTCTGGTGACGACGCGGAGGACAGTCGTTTGGCGGAAACACTCTCAAGGGAAGACTCACCGAAAATGGTCTCGTTCTGGCCGTACGGCCACTTGGGGTTGGACCGCAGAATGGTGCCAAAGTTGTAGTCGTCGACCGACTTGTCGTAGGCCATCATGAACTTGCGCCACCGCTCCTTGCCGTCCTTGCTCTTCATCGCGTCCTCGTCAATGGTCGCGGCGGGGTCAAACTCGGGAAAGTCCTTGAGCAGGTGCTCGTAAATGTCGTCGTCAATCTTGGTCAGGCGAAGCGTCGACCCGCGGACGCGCTCCAGGATGGCCCAGTACGTCTCCATGTGTTGGACGGCTGGCATGTTAGTACGCACTCTCCCCTGTTGGCTGCTCGCTCCGGCTTACCCTTGACGGCAAACTGCTTCTCAATCTAGACGGTTAGTCACGGCCTGGACAAGCAAGGCAGGGCGGACGTACATCCTCGAGGTTGTCCGCATTCTCGGGATCAAAGTTGTCTGGTACTCTCTGTGCCATGGTGTGTGTGTTTCTGCGCTGGTGTGCTGGTGTGCTGGTATTCTGTGTGCGTGCTTTGCTTTGCAGTCGTTTGTCGGGATCTCAACTCTTGTCGTCTCGTCGCTGGGATATCAACGCTAGTCGCGGGGCACTTAGTGGCAATGTGGGGAGTCACGTGGTCAGGCTGGCTGTTCTGTGATTGGCCAGAGGCATCCAGAAGGAGCTCGCTGCTTCCAAGCTCTTGTCATACTGCCAATTGACTCTGAAAGAACCGAAAGGGTCAGAGTTGCGGCTCCAGCAACCCTCAGTGGACAGCCTGTGCACCCTAGGACGACTGGTGGGACATTTCTCCATGCGCTGGCATGTCCAAGTGGCCATGCTGTGCGGCGGATGCCACGGTGGGAGAGCGGCCAGCCAAGGCCTCCCTCGACGATGGTCTCGCTTGGGACGAACCGGCTGAATGAGACGCCCTCTGCGAGATTGCTGTCTGGCCGCCACCCGACGCCACCAGGACCGTCGGAGAATACGAGGCAGCTGGCCTGAACCCGTTCACGCCCCGTCGCACGGTTGTCTCAGCCAGCGACTTTTGGGCCGCGACGACGTGACACGACAGGCTGGCATCCCGCCTACTCTATCCAAAACGACGTTCTGACCATGGTCTGCCGTGGCCTACCGAGGGCCGCCCGCCGCGCGCAGCAGGTCCTGCCGTGCGGCCGGGTGCCTGCAGCAGGGATGAAGCAGACGCCGGCGCCCCTCTCATTCCCACGACGACACGTCCACGTTGCCACGGCGAGATTGGATCGGCCGAGGGCGGTTGGTGCTGCGGTCGAGGCCTTTTAGGAGGCGTGGGCGCCTGGTTTGGGTTGGATCGCAGTCGACCATGCGTGACTGTTTGGCCTGAAAGTAGGTTGTCTGTGTTCTTGCCTGATCCAACTGCCCATTGACTCTGTCTCCTGTCCTAACGGCCAGTGCTCTCTCCACAATCTCCCTCGACCACGACGGCGCTGCCGCCCTGGGACCGTGTCTGCGACGTGGCCTTTGCCCGGCCGGTCGACGCCGGACCCTCCGACGTGTTTGCGCGCACCGTCGCGCTGCTGTGCGCCCAGTCCGGACGAACCCACCGACCACCCGCCGCCAGCCGTTTGTTCCGCCTGCCGGTCGCCGTCCGTCTCTGCCTCTATGAGCACATCCTCGGCACGGCCGACAGCCCCCCGACGGCGCCGCAGCGTCCGATCCGCCTCAACCCCATGGTGCACAACCGCCTGGCCTGGCCGGCCGACGCCTTTGACGCACTGTGGGACGTGCTGGCACCGCTGCAGCCGCTGCTGTCCGCGTCGGCGGCCCTGCGCGTCGAGCTGCTGGCCGCCCTCTTTCTGGTGCGCTCCTTTCACCTCACCTGGTCGCCCTTTGTGCGGCCCGCCACCGCGCCGCTGGCCACGGCCTTTGTCCACCGCTACGGCTGTCTGATGCAGCACCTCACGCTCGAGCTCGACTGCACCCGCCTCGGCTACGGCCGCCACGCTGCCGCCGCCCGCCTCGGCCCCGGCATGCTGCACGTCGACGGCCTCGTCCGCGACTTTGTCGCCGCCCAGCAGCGCCGCGCCGGCCACACCACCATGGCCCGTCTCGTCGTGCTGTGCCGACGCTTCCACGGCCGCCGGCCCGCGCCCCCGGCCGGCATAGCAGTGCACTACGTCGGGCCCGAGCACGAGCACGTCGCCCAACAGCTAGCCGGACTCGCCGGCCTCGTCGACGCAGCCCGTGTCGCCGGCTTCTCCACCGATTTTGCCGACCGTCTGGTGCGCAGCCTGCAGCCTGACGGCGCCGCACCGACCTGGCGCTGCACACCGTCCGACGTCTACCCGCTGCTGCCGGGACACCAGGCGTACCTCGACTACGGGCCGCGGCTGGGCGTGCGGCTGAGTCCGGCGGCCGCGCCAGAGGTGTCGGCATCGTCTACAACTGCAGATTCTGCCTCGCCCTCTAGCCAGCTGTCACATAGGCACACCAGCATGGTCGATACGTTGGAAAGGAAGCTGACGGCTGGCATCGTCCTGGGCAAGCCGCGGAAGCTGCGCAAACGACGACTTACCGGCCTTATAAGTGCATAACCCTATACATGCATACATGCATGTATGCAACTATACGGATCCTCGGCTTCTTTACCACGCCGATCTGCGCAGATCCACCTCGATCCATCACCTCACTCCCTACCTCTCCTCCCGCCACCATGTCAGCTCCGTCGCCGGCGGTTCCGTCTTCCTGCTGGACCCGGGTCGAGTCCTGTCCGCCGGAGCCGTGGGCATGGCAGCTGGTGTACGCCGTCTGCGCCTACACGCTGTACGGCCTCAACATTCTCGCCCACTACCTGCGTGTAGTCTGGTACAGCGTGCGGCCGCCGCTGAAGGGCCCGGACGTGTGCAAGACGTATGCGTGCCGGCCGTCGTTGCGTGTGCGGTAGGCATCTCGTTTCGGCTGTTTTCGCCCGGCCGCTAACGACTGCAGCATCTACTTCCCCGCTGACTTCTCGACGGACTCGACGGACTCAAAGACCTCGACGACGAGAAAGCTGCCGACTGTCTTCACCATCCACGGCGGCGCCTTCATCGTGGGCAACCCCGAGGACACGGACGCGTGGAACCACGACTTTGCGCGCCGCCACGCGGTGCTCGTCGTCGCCCTCGACTACCGCAAGGCGCCCGTCTTCCCGTTCCCCTGCGCCATCCACGACCTCGAGGCGCTCTTGCGGGCTGCGCTGGCCGACCCGGCGCTGCCCATCGACCCGACCCGCGTTGCCCTCCTGGGCTGGTCCGCCGGCGGCAACCTCGCGCTGGCCGTGGCCTCGCTGCCGCGCATCCGCCACCGCATCCACGCCGTCGTGCCCATCTACCCCGTCGTCAACTTTGGCATCACTGGCGCCTCCAAGGTCCACGCCCGCCAGTACAAGCCGCGTCTGCCGGGCCTGCGCGGCCGCCCGAGCGACGTACTGCTTGTTGTCGCCCCCATCGTCACCTGGGCCTACCTGCCCAAGACCGCCGTCCTGCCCGCCCTGCTGACAGACCCGCTGCTCAGCCCGGCCTACCTGCCACGCGACCAGCTGCCGCCCTATTGCTTCTTCATCGGCTGCGAACTTGACCTGCTCTCCATGGAGGCCTTTCGCATGGCCACGCAGCTGGCTGGCCGGCCGTCGCCACCAGACGATGCCAAGGTGGGCTGCAGCGCTATTGCCGCGCCAGGCACGCTGATCCTCGACGACGAGCGCTTCGCCTTTGAGACGCGCACGGACAAGAGCAGCTACCGCTGGCTCCTCATACCCGACGCTGCCCACGCCTTTGACCAGGGCCTCGGGACGGCCGCGGACGAGGAGGTGAAGCGCGTCCAGTGCCAGGCGGCCATTGCCGAGTGGCTGTTTGCGGGGGCGTTTCGCGTCTAGACCTTTCTCTGCTTTCTCTGCTTTCCCTGTATATATATTCTAGTAGACTTAGACAAGAAGAATAGAGGAGTTGCTGGTTGAATGTGTAAGACGCGTCGGCATATCACGTGATTCTACACGGACAAATATTTATCCATCCGAACTTGCGCTGGGGTTTTTCTTCCTGCTGCATCGCGTACACGACCAGCTTGCGCGGCGATCTCAGACTGACTCCTTTGCACACACTCGGCCCTGTCCAGTGTTTTCACCCCCCGCCAGATTTAAGATGACCGGACGCGGTGGAGGCGGCGGGCGGCGCGTGTTGCTGCCGCCAATGTGCGTTTTCCGCTTTTCGTTTGCCATCTCGTGCCGCTGACTGACCGCCATAGCAACATGATTTTCAAGCTGCTGCAGTCGGTATGTATGGCCGTTGCCTGTGCTGTTTCCTGTGTTGCTCCCTGTGCTGACATGCCCTAGCACGCGACAGTGAGCGTGTGGCTCTACGAGCAGCTGTCCTTTCGGATTGAGGGCAAGATTCGAGTGCGTGATAGATGTAGTCCGTGGCGGCAAGCAGACGACTGATAGGAAGCAGGGCTTTGACGAGTTTCTGAACCTAGTGCTGGACGACGCCGTCGTGGTGGGCCAGATCACCAAGACGCAGGCGGAAGAGACGCGGAAACCGCTAGGTGAGTGTCGTGAAGGCACCGCGCAGACGCATGGAACGCTGCTGACAAACCAGGCCGCATCCTGCTCAAGGGCGACAACATTTCGCTGCTCCAGAGTGTGCCTGCGTAGACGTGGGGACTATGCGCGATGACCACGACTACGGAATGAAAAGGATCAACACAACGATCAGACGACACGACCAACATTGGCGCAAACGATGCCGACTTTCTGGATTCGTGTTGTTGAAACGGCTTCCAAGCAGCGGCCCGTCCGCTTCCAATATACATGCAGTATACCCATGCCCGTGCAGTGCTAGCAGTCTCGTTCCAAAAATACCGAATAGCTATACCGAATAACGATATCGAGCCAAGATGCCGCCGCCGAGGCCGAGCAGGGCGACCGCCTGCCATGCCTCGCGCCTCTTTTGCACGCCCAGTTTATTGCGTCCCATTTTGTCCAATCCATAATACATCGAGAGCTCCGGCTCTTGTAACTGTCGCAAAGACTATTGTAAAAAGAAAAACGCCAAAGCCCAGACGGCCGTTCCACTCTGCCGACACACTACCGTTTTGCGGGTAGCGTGGCTTCGAGACATGTAAAGACCTGGTTGGCGGTTAGCGGATAGCTGGCAGGATTGCATTGCTGGCACACACGGCATCGTACCTCTTCGCTGATAATGGCCTGATTTCTCAGGTAATGGCTGACGCCACGCAGCAGCTCGACCTGCTCCTTGGGCGACAGGCCGGTAATGGCCAGCTCGAGGACGCTGCCGAGGCTGGCCTTGTGCGTGGCGATAAAGGAGTGGTAGTACATGTAGGCGAAGAAGCCCATGATGAACTGGCAGTCCATGCGGTCGGTCATACCGCCGTGGCCGGGGATGGAGTGGCCAAAGTCCTTGATCTTGAAGGTGCGCTTGAGGCCGGAGGCGAAGAAGCCGCCAAAGGGCGCAATGAGAGAGGCAAACGTAGCCAGGATGGCCGAGTGGAAGTGGATGGGCGCAAAGGTGACGCTGGCGATCTGGTACTCGGCGGGCAAGAAGAAAAAGTGCGGTAGATGGTACGTGTGGGGAATGAAGACGGGGTTGACTTCACAGTCGAGACCGGTGAAGATGTTGGCGCCGAGATCCTGGGGCGTGAGCGAAGAAGAAGAGAAGAGAGAAGAAGAAGAAAACTTACAGTGACTGGACAGATAAAGTACTTGCTCTTGCTGAGGATAGTTGTCAGGATAAAGGAAAAGAGAATGGTCATGACCCAGGCGCCGACAAAGCCCTCGACCGTCTTCTTGGGCGAGAGCTTGATCAGCTGGGTGCGGCCAAAGGTGATGCCGCAGATGTAGGCAAAGATGTCGTTGGTGATGACGAGCGCGGCGGGCAAGAAGAACCAGATCATGCCCTCAAAGATGTTGTTCATGACAAAGTGCGCCTGGACGACGATGAGGTAGAGGGCCATGTGCGTCCAGGCAAACTGGGTGAACTGGAACTTGTAGTGACCGGCCTGCAGGGACATGACGAAGAAGACAAAGCCTGGGGGTTAGACGCGAGAGAGGAGAGGGGAGACGCGAGAGAAGGGCATAAAGAGCACACTCACCAAATACATAGAGGATAAAGCTGATGAAGCGGTGGTGTGTCGCCAACGGCAGCAGGACCTTGTCGACGAGCACAATATGCTTAAAGTAGTAGATGACGCTCTCGCCATACAAAAAGTACATGGTGGTCGCCAGCCAGTACCAATTGAGGCTCTTGCTGGAGCTGAGCTGGCGCTCGCGGCTGGGGACGTTGGCAATGGCAATGACCTCGGAGAAAGAGACGATCTGGACGGCGGTGACGATAAAGATCATGTAAATGTGGCCCATGAAGAGGGCGGCAAAGAAGCCGCCGATCATGACAAAGGTCCAAAAGGTGCGCGTGATAAAGTTCTGCTTCTTCTTTTCGTAGGCGGCGGCCTGTTCCTCGGCGGCGGTCGGTTTCTACGTTATCAGTGGTTGTAGAGCAGGCAGAAGAAGCAATAGAGGGTCACGCACCTCGGCGACTTCTGCGCCCTTCTTGGGCGAGCCCGAGCCCTCTTCGCTGGCCTCGCTGATGCTGGGCCGGCGCTCGTGGCCGTTGGCGCGGTTCGGAAACCGGACGCTTCTGCGCGGTTTGGCCATGATGGAGACTGGGAGAGGCGACGTGAAGGAGGAAGACGGAGGAAGAAGAAGTCGCAAAGCGAAAAGGGGAAGAATGCGCCGGGCAGATCGCGCAGACAGCTGCGGACAGACGGAAGAAGAGGCGACCGTGCAGCACGAGCGATCCTCGTGGTTTTCGATCGGTACAGAAAGCGCGCGGCGACGAGGGGACGTGTCGGGGAAAACGGGAGGGAGAATTTGTTCGGGGGGGAGTCGAGAAAAAAGCTATAGGGAAGCTGTAATAGTGGAATAGTGGAATCGTGCACTACGAAACTACGAATGGCAGCCGTTAGCGTGTTTAGTCTTTTGGGGTCGTTGGGCGGCCGTTGGCAAGGCCACATTCTCTCGTTCGACCACGGTCGGCATTGGGCACAGGCGAGGCCGCGACCGTCAGATCAGCTGGCAGGCGGGCAGACGACTGACCGACAGAAATTCTGCAGTGACTGCGGGCGCGCGCATCGCACGAGCCAGCCAGCGCGGATGCGCCGACAAAACGGGCGGTTTCGTCATGAATAAGGCCGCTGACTTAGGATGTCTGTATCCTGCTTAGTCAGCTGGCCCGCAGTCGCCAAGCCCACGCAATTTACGCAATTTCCAAGCCGCACACGCGGATACGGCGTATTGCCATGTTCCGAAGAGTTGTCAGCGGCGCGCCCCGTCTACGGGCCCGGATGGACCGGCTGGGGCGTGACGAGTCGCTGACTGCCTGGTCAGAGCGGCGCGTCGAGAAGACTTTCACATGCCATTTCGGTGCAGCGTCGACTGGGACCGGACACCGAGACCCCGATTGGTCGCCACAGCACAGCCACAGCGCCGGCCGGAGAATGTATTGGCCGGTTGGCGGGGACGCGCCGAGACGCGACGGACGAAACGAGAAGTCGACGAGGGGAAATTGAAAGGAAAAGTCCGGTTGCGTCCTCTGACGCCGACTCGCTTCACGGCAACGCCATGCCTCGACGCGCCCTGCACGTCGCCGCGAATTGCCATGGACGAATTCTCCGACGACGACCTTGACGGGCTCAATGTGGCGCTGCTGCAGGAACTTGAGCGGAACGCGCTCGAGGCGCTGAGGCGACAATCGCAACCGCCGCCACGGCCGGCGCCGGTCGTCATTGAGATTGAGGATGACATGGACGTGGCCGATGCCGAGACGCTGTGCGAGCTGGCCCAGGTGCCGGCCCAGCATGCGCTGGCCGGCCGTCTGGCTGCCGCAGCCGCTCCGCCACCCCTGCCGCTGCCAGCCTATTCACAGCACAGCATGGCCGACATGCCGCTGCCAGCCGCCCATGGGAACCGCCGTGGCAATCCGCCGGGCATCTCTTACCAGAACACAGCCGCACGGCCGCCCATGCGCCGGCCCACCCAGCAGCCGTTCCGGCCACCGACCCGGCTGCCGGGCCGGCCAGGCAGTCGACCGACGCCGTTTGCCGAGACCCGGCCAGTGCCTGGGAATCGGCCGGCGCCAGCTGTGTCTACCGGGAGCCAAGCAGCACCCTACAACCACAACCGCCCCGCACCTCTTCGGGCAGCTGCTCCCCCAGCCCCCGCCGCGCCTACTACGGACATTGCCGCCCTCCAGCAACGCATCCACGATCTCGAAAAAACCCTGGTCGACGCCAACGGCCGTGCTGCTATCGTCCAGAGCCGCCTGGAACAGAGCCAGGAGAAACATGCGGCCGAGCTGGCCAGCCTGCAGGCCCAAAGCGCTGCGAAGCTGGCGGAACAACGCGGCCTGGTGGAGGCCGCCAAGGCCGCCGAGGCCAAGGTCACCACCGCACTCGAGTTCACGCTGCAGGACCGCAAGGAAGCCGCGCTGCAGAGTAAAAAGAGCCGGCCGCTGCCGGCGCCGACCACGCCACGCAAACAGGCTGCCCGGTCGCAATGGGACGTCGCCGACGGCTTCGACGACATGGACCTGCTGCCGAGTCCGTCCAAGGGCGCCGCTCGCCGCGTCAAGGACGCCGCCGTCGTCCCGGCCATGGAACGGTCTCCGTCCCGGGGCAAACGCCGTCGGCCGCCGGCCAGCAGCCCGGTGAAGCCGCTAGAGACGCTCGAGACGCGGACCGTCGAGGTGGTGGTGGCACCGCCCAAGGAGCCGGACGCGGCGCCGCTGTTGGTAAGTCGTCGGCCTGTCTGCCACTGTCGTCGGCCTGTCTGCCACTGTCGTCTGTCACTGTCGTTGTCATCCATTCTAACTTGCCAGTTCCTTCAAGACGTCCTCGGCCACCGCAGCACCCCCGACGGCCCGTCCACGATCGAGCTCTTCTCCCGCTACAGCTTCCCGTCCAACCGGAAGCAGACGCTGGCCTTTTTCACGCTGCAGCGCATCCCGACCTTTGAGGCCGCCCAGGGCACGACGCGCCTCATGAGGGACTTTTGCCACCTCCTCATCGGCATCTGGTCCCAGTGCAATCGCGAAGAGTACTATGCGCCCATCCGCGCGCTCGTCGCGCTGCTCACGCACGTCTTTGGCCGGACGCCGCGCTCGGTCGAGCTCGCCCTAGACGCGCTGCCGCTGCTCGTGCCCACGGCCGAGAAGACGGCGCTCCTGCTGGCCAAGGCCGTGTTCGACAAGCCGTTCGGCCAGCCGGTCGACAGGCTCGACCACGCCCGCGACATTGACACCGGCGCCATCATGACGCTCCTGCGCCTGGTCGTGCTCGGCTGTCTGACGCGCTCCGGTGAGCCGGCGCGGGAGGATGAGCCGGCGCTGTCGTACCCGGCGCTGCCGCGGGCGGCGCAGACGACCGTCTGGCAGACGATCACCTTTGAGTTTGCCCTGGCCGCGCTGTCGATCAAGCAGCCGCCAGAGCTCTTTCTCGGCATGCTGTCGCTGCTGCGCACGGGGGCGCTGCCCGACTCGATCGGACCGATCACGCGGGACCCCAACGCGGACGCGAGCGTGGTGGCGTACACGCTCGTGGACCGCATCACGTACCACATTGCCGAGCCGCCGCGGTGGGCGCCGCCCTGTCCGTTCTCGGCGTGGGACGGGCGGCTGGCAGCCCTGGGCGTGTTGCACTGCTTTGCGCAGACGGCCTTTGGCAAGGCGAGCCTGGCGCTGACGCAGCCGGCGATCCCGCGCATCGTCGGCGCGCTCTTTGTGGCCTACCAGGCGCTGCGCGACCGCGACGTGCTGGCGGTACCGCTGCACCGGGCCGACACACCGGTGGACTGGGAGGAGCTCGGTCGCGCCTATGGCATTGGCGGCTACGATCTGGAACAGACGCTAGGGTCGATGGCATGCCGGCCGATAGACGACGACCGCGACGACCGTGACGACCTCGACGACACGCAGCGGATGATGCTGTACGTGGCGTCGACGGTCGATCTGCTGCACAGCCTGGCAAACGATCCGCTGACGGCGCACGCGTCCGACATTGCGAGCCGGCTGGCCAACACGTTTGGAGACGCGGGGGACGTCTACCTGCTCTTTCTGGCCAAGCTGGGCTTCCGCGTCGACCCCGTCTTTGCGGGTCTCCCCGACGAGACAGCGCAGCAGGCGCTCGACCTCTTCCAGATGGCGGCCACGCCCGAAGAGATGGACGACTATGCGGCGTGGGCACAGCAGTCGGACAGCGTGCGGCCGGTGGCGGGGGATCCGTTTGAGGTCGACAGCGTCATGGAAATGTGAACAAACAAACGAAATGTATACATCAATGTCCAGTCTAAATACGTCTATCTTTCACTCTACACACATTAACAGCACGCGACAAGGGCGGCCAAGGCGACGAGCAGGGTCCAGCCGAGGGGCAGGACGGCGCGCGACGCCGGCGACGAGACCGAGCCGCTGGTGGGCAGCACGCCGGTGGCATCGCGGCCGAGATACCAGGCGCCAATGTCGGTCAGCTCGCCGCCGGCGCTCAGCATGGTGGCGTTGGGGCCAATGTTGGAGACGGAGGAGCGGAAGGCGCCAAAGTAGGCGTAGCGGTCAATGTAGGAGATGCGGTCAAAGTACTCGGCCGAGGTGTTATAAAAGGACTGACTGGTGGCGAGGTCCTGGTTGTCATAGTTGTATTCGGTGATCCAGAGGGAGGTATTGGGGAAGCTGGGGGTTAGAGGGACGAAGAGATAAAGAGACTAAAGAGAAGAAAAAAAGAAAGAAAGAAAAAAAAAAAGAAAAGAAGAGGGAACAAGACAAGAGCAGGGAAAACATACGCTGCGGCATAAGTGCCAATGTGGCTGGCCAGACCCTCAAAGTTGCCGTACCAGTGCAGCGGGACATAGTCGTACGTGCAGTTGGCCGTGGTGCCGTTGGTGCTGATCAGCGCGCTGCAGTTGCCGAGCATCTGGTTGAGCCAGGGGACGGCGCCGGTGCCGCCGGTGCAGGCGGGCAGGCCGACCTTGACGCCGAGGGCCTGCAGCGGGATGATGTTGGAGACCCAGACCTCGGCGGCGACGGTGGGATCGACATTGCTGCCGCCGTTGGCGGTGGAGCCGTCGGGCTCGTTAAAGGTCATAATGTACGAGATGTTGGTGCCGCCGCTGATGAGCGTCTGGACGGCGTCGAGAAAGGTGGTGTCGCTGGTGTCGGCGGGGGCGCCCCAGAGCATGGGCACATAGGCAAAGGCATCCTGGGAGAGGTTGGCGTAGACGGGGGAGGGCGTGTAGCCATAGTTGTAGTACCAGGTCAGGTCAGAGGGAGCGCGGGGCCAAACGTAGTTGTCGTCAGGATACGAGGCGTTGGGGGTGAAGGCGAGGCCGCGCTTGGTGGAGGAGGTGGCGGCAGCGCCGGAGAGGGCGAAAGCCGCGAGGAGGAGGGAGAGCATTGTGAAGGGGGAGATAGGAGACGAGAGACGAGAGAGACGAGAGGGAAGAGAGGATGAGAGATATTGGGATATCGCGATATCGCGATAAGAGAGGAAAGTCGACAATCGATCTGTCGAGAGGGAAAGAGTCAAAGAATCGAATCGAGTGTCGTGTGTCCAAAAGAACCAGAGACCGACCCAAGGATCAATCGACAACGCAGACGCGCAGACGCCACCGACGCAATCAGGCAATCGACCGCAATCGATATGCAACTCAGGTGCGGCTGAAGTCTCGTATTGGCGTGGCGGAAACCGGTCTCGGACGGCAGCAATGCCCGTCAATGGCAGCAAACGAGTGAGGCGGATGAGAGAATGAGGGAAGAGACCGCCAACGAGAGACACAAAGACGCAAAAGACACGCGTGTACAACCCAGAAAACCCAGCAGAGCCGGCTCGCCAGGAGCGCGCACAACCGGCGTTCTCTTTGCTCTCAGCCAAACTATCAGGCGCTAAGCAGAGCCAAGTCGATATCCAGCCATTTCGAGCAAAGCCTGCGGCCATTGATTGTGCAACGTGCAGAGGTCAAGGCGCTGCACTAGTGCCTTGCCGATAGCTGCCGGCGATAAGGTAGGCGGTAGCGCGTGTGGCGAGTGACTGATTAGTCAGCTGCATTTCTGCGGAGAAGCGCGAGCGGGGAAGTTGCCGTGCAAATCGGAGGCAGCGCTAAGCCTCGGCATTGCTGCGGTACAAATAGCGGCGGCGGCAGCGAGTGCATTCTGCCTCTCGCAACTTCATCGTGACCATGGCCGAACGTCTCGGGTCGATTCTCAGGCACCTGGCGCCGGGCGGCAGCCCGGACAGTCCACTGTCTACAATGTGTGTTCTCTTTCCTCCGTTTCTTTTGTTCACTTTCCTTTTCCCTCCCCTTTCTTCCTCCCTCTCCTCCCCCTCGTTCCTCTCCCCCTTGACTCACCGCTAGAACGGCCAAACACCCGGACGACATTGTCATCACCCTGGCCGTCCGCACGCCCCTCACCAAGGCGCGCAAAGGCGGCTTCAAGGACGCCTCGCTCGAGTATCTCGTCTACGCGCTGCTCGCCCAAGTCAAGGACCGCAGCCAGCTCGACCCGGCCCTGGTCGAGGACATCCGCCTCGGCAACGTGTCCGACGACCGCGCCGCCTACAAGGTGCGGGCGGCCGCGCTGGCGGCCGGCTTCCCCAACACGACCAGCGCCGCGGCCGTGAACCGCTTCTGCTCGTCCGGCCTCCAGGCGACGGCCGACGTGGCGCACGCCATCCAGGCCGGCAGCATCTCCATTGGGCTGGCCGTGGGCGCCGAGCTCATGTCGGCGGCGGACGGGGCCAGCAACTCGCCGCTAGACGAGCAGGTGACGCGACAGAGCAGCGAATCGGTCGACAGCCAGCAGCCCATGGGCTGGACGAGCGAGAACGTCAGCCGCGACTTTGGCGTCACGCGCAAGCAGATGGATGCGTACGCGGCCGAGAGCTTCCGGCGGGCCGAGGCGGCGCAGACGGCGGGCCTGTTTGCCGACGAGATTGTGCCGATCCGCGCGCGCGTGCAGGACGGCGAGGGCGCGTGGCACGAGATGACGCTCACGCGCGACGAGGGCATCCGGCCGGGCACAACGGCGGCAGGACTGGCGCGCATCCGGCCAGCCTTTCCGCAGTGGGGGCCGACGACGACGGGCGGCAACGCCAGCCAAGTGACAGACGGCGGTGCGTGCAGGAGGAGAGTGAGACGGACGGACTGACTGGCCATCCAACTGACTGCTGCAGCCGCCGCCATCCTCCTCATGAAACGGTCGACGGCCACACGCCTGGGCCAGCCGATCGTGGCCAAGTACGTCGGCTCGACGGTCGCCGGGCTGCCGCCGCGCATCATGGGCATTGGCCCGACGCTGGCGATCCCCAAGCTGCTGGGGCAACATGGGCTGACGCTGGCCGACGTCGACGTGGTCGAGGTCAACGAGGCCTTTGCCAGCATGGCCGTCTACACGCGCGACTCGCTGGGCCTCGACTGGGCCAAGATGAACCCGCGCGGCGGCGCCATTGCCCTGGGCCATCCGCTGGGCGCGACGGGCGCGCGGCAGATTGTCACGGGCCTGAGCGAGCTGCGGCGCCAGCACAAAAAGGTGCTGCTGACCAGCATGTGCATTGGCACCGGCATGGGCATGGCCGGGCTGTTTGTGAATGAGCAGGAGTAGGGGAGTGTTATTGAAAAAATGGTAGAAATGGAAATGCTATTGTGTCGCTACAGTGGTCCACTAAAGGACACTGCCGACAGCCCCACTGCATGAATTCCTTCTTGGGTCGCCGCGTTTCAGTTTCGTCCAGGCACTTCCTCTCCATCGTATCAATGCGTCCTTGGCTATGGCGCAGCCGTTCTTGCCGTAGTTGTATAAAGGGCGCGAGATCTTGTGCGAGCTCCTCGTTGCTCACCGGCATCCGCTTGCTCGTTGGCAAACAAGCAGTCATTCTTTGGTAGTGAGTCTGTCGTCTTCTCCTGTCGTTGACTGTTCCTGTCGTGAACTATGTGTCAATGTGATGGAGGATCGTGTCGCTCACAGGTGCAGCCCAGAGGTCCCAACGACGCGACCCAAGGCGGCTACGGTAGCATGATGGTAGGACTCTAGTCTCCATCTCAACGTCTTCCCGACATCGCTAACAACACAGGAGGTCGCCTACGTAGCCGTCTACGCCAGCTGAGGTGATCATGGATCCTTCATGTACAATGTATGTTGATTAAGAGAAATGCACGAATGCAAAGCAACGCGACATGTCCAACTTTCCAAGTCCATTGAAAGTCCACCCAAAGCGACCCAACAGTCCGACCCGAACCCATCCCTAAACCAAAGGGCCATGACAAAGCACCGACAACGTGTCCGAGTGTGTAGGAAATTATACCGGGGAAAAGAACACAGCAAAACACCAACCAAACCAATCGCCGACGAGGCAGCCATCTCGATCCAGACCAGAAGTGCAAAGGACATGCGCAAAACAAGGCAAAAAAAAACACATGAAAAAGAACACGCGGCCCTCGCCGCAAGCGCACTGCCGCTGCCGTGGGGGTCGTCGCCTTGGAGGGGTGGTGTGGCCGTAGCCGCTGCAAGGCGCCAGAATATTAGACAGCGAGTCACTTGCAGCCGCATGCGCCTCGCAGATGCGCCCCGTGATGCTGCGCCTGGCGCCGTGATTGGCCCCATGTTGGCACCTGACTAGAATCCTCGAGGTGCACCAGTCACCTCCTCGTTTCCTTGTCCAGCCTTGGTCCCCCCTCCTAGGCGCGTTGCCCGCCGTCTCCGTAGCCCCCGGCATACAGCTGCGCATGGTGGCCCTGCTGCTGGCCGCCCGAATAGACGCCGCCCGAGTTGCCCGACACGTCGTAGTTCTCCCACCGGCCGCCGCCGTGGGACATGCCGTGGCCCACCGACGCTGTGCTGGGCGTGCTCGTGCTCACCGACCCAGTCGTCGTCACCGGCAGGGGCGAGTTGAACGTGTGCGTCGGGTGGTGTTGGAGACCGTAGGCCTGCGAGGCCGCCGGCATCCCGTGCGCCACACTCGCGCTCCCCCGGCTGTCGTAGGCCGTCGGAAGCGCGCTCATCCGCAGGCCCACGGCCGAGGGTGACTGCGGCTTGGACAGAGACGTGCCGGGCGAGATGGCGCGCCCTGTTCCGCCGCTGGCGTAGGCCATCCACGAGGCCGACGTCCCCGAGAGCGACCGGGGGCTGGCCAGACTGTCCGAGGGGGTCGGGCCCGTGGCCACGGTCATGTAGCCCACATTGGACGTGCCGTCTGTCGCCGTCGACACGGATCCAGGCGTCGGCGGCAGGCCCGCGTACGACGGGCTCATCGTGACTGGCGTCAGCATGTGGTGGGACGAGGCGCCGCCGCCACCGCCGCCCGTGGGCGACAGGATCGACGAAGGACTGGCGCTGTACTTGGAAATGATCTTTTTGAGCGCCTGCCCGAGAATCTTCCAGGGGAAGACCTTGACGTCCTTTTCAATCGTGCGCGGCTTCGGCGCGCCAAAGGCCATGATGAGCTTGAAAAACTCCTCGCTCTCCGCCTTGGCCTTGCTGACCGTGACCGGCTTGAAGCCCTCGAGGTTGCGGCGGATCCGGTTCTTCTCCTCGACCGAGAAGCGGTTCGGCGCCGCCACCAGCTGCTCCAGCAGGTTGATCGTGTCCACCGACGTCACAAAGCACTCTTGCTTCTCGGCCCAGTAAATGCAGCTGATGCAGATGCTGTTGGGTGGCCGCTCGTTGATCGGCACCGCCCGGAACGTCGCCTCCAAGTGGCTGCCGCTCTGCTTCTTGCGGAACAGCACAATCCGTCGCCGGTTGTTCCACTCCTCGGGCGTCCAGTCCTGCGCCATAACGTCCAGATTCCCCATGATCGAGAGCACCGCCTTGGCCGGATACCCGCCCCAGTGCCCGCTGCCGTATCCGCTCGCGCTCATGGCTGAGCCGGGTGCGCTGCTCTGGATCGTGCTCGTCCGGATCAGCTGCGGCATCGTCGTGCCCCCGGGCGCCGGCAGTGTGCCCGGTAGCGACGGGCGGGTGATGGAGGACGTGCTGTGGGCATGCGTAATAGAGTCGCTGCGGGTGATGCTGCCGTAGCGGTCGTGCGGATGGTGGCCTGGATGGCCTGGATGGCCCTGGTGACCGTGGTGGCCCTGGTGGCTCATGCTGCTGCTGTATCCATTCCACACGGGCGCGCGCAGCGGTGGCGGCGGTCCGGTGTGGCGGTACCCTTCGGAAAAGGAGGCGCTGCGGTACGCCCCCAGCATGCTATTGCTATCCTGGCCGTAGGCCGTCGACGCGACACCATAGTTGCTCTGCACATGTTGGACCTGTTGTGCAGCGGCCGCCGCTGCTGCTGCTGCTGCCGTCGCAGCATCGACCGTCGTCGGGGGGTAGGAATAGGCGTGCGAGCTGGACTCGGTCGACATGGAGTTTTGTCCCTGGTGCGGGCTGTTGGCCAGCGAAGCCGGCACGGTCAGCTGGGGCGGGCTGTCGCCATGGCCGGGCGACTCGGCGGGCGACTTTCGCGCCCCATCCTCTTGTGGTACGCCCACGGCGGACTCGCCCGTGGCGCTGTTGGACAGCGCGGCGGGCGCGGCCGGGACGTTGTGGTACGCAAAGGACTGCGCGACAGGCACGCGGGCCAACTCGTCGCCGCCCGTGTTCTCAATGATGAGCGTCAGCGGCACGCTGCTCTGGGCGGTGCAGCCGGTCATCATGAACTGCGGCGCCTCGGCCGAGACAATGTATGAGAGGCCGTCGTGGGTGATGGCCTCCTTGACGACTTCGGCGTGGCACCGCTGCGCGCCAAAGGACACGCAGACGTAGGGCGCCTGGGGCGACATAGCCATCAGGTCGTACTGGCTGGTGACCTTGAGCTCGACCCGCGTGCCGGCAGGCCCGACGGCTGGCGAACAGGATATGATGTTCACGGGCGAGACGGGGGATGTTGGCGTAGCAGGATTCATGTAGGGTGCGGTCGGGTTGCTGGCGGGATAAGCGAGGCTGTTGAGTTGGGATGCGGCCGCGTCTGCTGGTGGCGGCTGGTAGGACTGCGGACTGTATGGGGTGTAGGAAGAGGCATCGAAGCCTGCTGACAGGGGTTCGTTGAGCCCCACGGACGAAGCCGAAAAAGAAAACAACGCGGCGCGGGCAGACGTACTGTGCAGCTGAGCCGGCTGGGTCTTGTAGGCCGCCATGGGCAGGATATCCGGCGGACTCGGGGACCGAAGCTGGCCGCCGTTGGCGCGCGCGGCTTGCTCTTCGTAGCGGAGCGTGACGGTCTCGGGCGACTCGATCCCGTCGTCGACGATGATCGGCCGTTGTGCGTGGTAGCTGGGCTGGTTGTGTTAGAAGCACGAGCATCAGAGTGCTGGCACGAGAGGACGTCCGGACGTGCTCACCTCAAACACCTTGTACAATTGCTGGTACTTGGCGGTCGACATGTAGGAGAGGACAGGTGGAATATGTCCGGGGTGGAAGAGACAAGGAGAAGAGGGAGAAGAAAAGGAGAAAGGGAGGATCCAGCCGGGGGGGGGGGGGGGGGGGGGGGGTCAATATTCGTGGCGAGGGAGGGCGGGCGTTTCTAATTCAGAGCCGCTGCCACAATGTTTCCACTGCGAGGTGTGAGCCGAGCGACGCAAACATAGGGAGACACGTGAGAGACAACGGCACGGCCAAGCAACCCGCGGACCACGGTAGGAAGGAAAGAGGTCATCGGGCCACATACCAAAATCTGTCAAACTCTGGGCTGCGGAATGGACGGATGGATAGAACGGCCGATGGGCAGGCAGCAAGCGTTGGAATGGGTGCCCGATCCTGGTCGATCGTGGTGCGAGCGGTGAGCAGGGCTGCAGCAACCGAATTAGTGTTTGGGTGGGTATAGCCAGCGTGCAGGAGAAGAATGTGGCCGCGAGAGAGGGTGTCGGCGCGTCGTATCGGACGTGGGTCTGTCGGGGCGGACGGTTGGTTAGCCAGACGGCGAGCGAGGGCAAGAGACGGTCGTGTTCGGGAAGAGCCTGACAAGTCTGTCACTCTACCCACCTGGCCATGAGACCTGGGGAAAGTAGACGGAGCGGGAGAGAGCCGGAGAGAGCCGGCGCGAAGGCCAACGCAGACGGACAAGAAAAAAAAAACTCCGGTCCAGTCGGGGTGGTCAGGAGGAGGCGAGGAGAAAGAATGCAGGACAGGGGGCGGGAAATGGCGAAAACGGCGTGAGAGACTGGATGGAATGCAGCCGGTGCCAGGGAGGGCGGGCGTCAAATTACGGCCAGGAATGCAAGGGCAGGTAGAGTTATCGGAAGCAACGAGGAGAGGAGCAGCGAGAGGAGGCGAGAGAAGAGCGGCGACAAGAGAGGAAAAAGAGAGGAGAAGAGAGAAGAAGAGAGAGGAGAGAGAGAGAGGCGAGAGAGAGACGATATGAGAGAAGAGACGACAAACGACAAGAGAAGAAGACCAGAATAGACAAGAGACAGAGAGAGACAAGACAAGAGACGAAGAGTCCCTGTTTGAACAAATCCGTGTGGAGAGTCGTACAGGCTCGACCAGACAGCAGCAGCCCCCAACGCGAGGGCCAGCTCGTCTGGTCTTCGGCGGCTGGATCGATTCAGATATTCGAATGTCTAATGAGCCAGCTCCACTCGGGCAGTACTCGTTTGATAGTGCGTCGGCGGCGACTCGCAGAATGCTGCTAGGAGAGAAGGTGAACAGGATGGGTCCAGCCGTTGAAGGTGGGATGCCGAAATCTCGCGGGCTATACAAGGTTCATGCAAACGCGGATGCGGACGATGGGGCTGGGGGGAGAAGGGGGGGGACGAATACGGGCAAGACGAAAGCCAGGTCTCACTTGCACCGGGGGGGTCTAGATGATGTGCAGGTGCATTGCAGGGGAGCAGGGGAAAGCAAGGGCGTCCGCACGTCTCACCGTTGATTGTCTAGAGCGGGAGAGGAGAGGAGGGGAGGTAGCCACATGTTTTCCTGTTCTCCTGTTCTCCTGTTCTCGTGCTTGTCGTGGTTGTCGTGGTTGTCGTGGTCGTCGGTTTTCGTTTGCCTTGCATTTTGGACAGGCCGGACTAGCCAGCCACTGGGCTGCGTGCCCTAAAGGTGGAGGACAAGAACAGGGAACGGGCAGAGAACGGGCAGACGACGGACAAACGGCAGGCAGACGACAGGCAGACGACAGGCAGCGGCAGGCGGTGGCAGGCAGACGGAAGAGAGAGAACTTACTGGCAGCGATCTGATAGAAGTGGGTCTCGTTCTAGCGCAAACGACCAAGACCCAGCTAGAGGAGGAGGGGGGGTGTGAATGTAGTAGTGGCTGCGATGCCGTGATTGGCGGACGCGGTGGAAAGCCCAATGCAGGGGGCGGCACGGCCGCAGGAGATGGCGTCCGGCCAGTCAGACAGACCCTGGCAATGCTTGGCTGTTTGCGGCGCCGCTTGCGCGATCGACGGCAGGGAAGCAGGGAATGCAGGCGTGCAGCTGACCCGACCAGGGTGTGTCGTCCGCCTACCAAGACCAAACAGCCGTGAGCCGTGACTCGGCAGTCGTGGTGGTGGCAGATGCGATCGCAGGTGTGTGGCGAGGCGAGGGGCGAGTGGTCGGTGGCCAGTAGGTCGTAGAGTAGACAGCAGGCAGGTCGTAGAGCAGAGTTACACTCCTCGTAAACGTCTAGCTGGCCCTTCCGGCTGCGGCGCCGCCCGACTTGCTATTGCGTCTCCCTGCGCTTTGTCCAGGCGGATGACGTCCAAACGTCTAGTCGGGCTTAGGCGGTCTTCTTTTGGGCTGGCCTGGTGGCTCCCTCGTCGGCGGTCGCTGGCCGTCTGTTTTTTTTCCTGCTGCTGCGCAACGCCGATCAGCCGCTGGGCACACATCCCACACCACTTGTGGACGATCCTGATGAGGCGTCGCCATTCGCCCCCTTATCCCTCCCCCCGCTCTCCCTCTCTCTCTCTCTGTCTCCTCTCCTCCCCCCCCTCTCTCGCCCCCAGAGGGCTGCAGCCTGCACGCAGATTGGTTCGCGGGAACCAAAGGCGACCCGGGCGTTGGTCTGTCTTACATTGTTGTGTAAAAGATGGGTCGCTGCGAGCTGCCGCCATTGGTCAGTCCACCAGTAAACAGACGAGCACAACAGAGGTAGGTCGCGTGAGCGGGTGATTGGCTGGCGAGGGATGGAATGGGAGCGCAGAACAGTATCGCAATCACGATCCAGGACGGGGCGTCCAGCGGCTCTGGATCGCCGGCCGGCAGCCGGTGGCTGTCAGCATGGCAAACGACCTTCGTGTTGGTTCCCTTTGCTCGCCTAGTGCGTGGGCGAATTGCGCCGCCACAGGCGCTGCAAGGGGGAACGGCGCCGGTGGCTGGTTCGTGTCCTTTCGTGGGCAGTGGCTGCCCGAAGTTGCTTTTTTTTGGTTCGTGAAAGCCGCTATTGCCTCGTTGCTTTTTCTCGGAGAAACGAGTAAGCAGTTCGTGTCCAGCGCGTGTTGCACCTTTCTGTTGGGAATGCGATATTCTTCCGGGTTCCGGGCCTGGGCTCGCTCCTTCCGGCGCCGGGGGCAGACACACGACCGGTTAGGGTAGGAGCAAGAGGCCCGCGAATTCATTGGCAGGTGCGGTCTGTCACCGTCGATATCGCAGCTACAAGCTCCCGCAAGGCACGACTAGAGTACCGGTGCAACGCGGAAGAAGTGGGAAAGGCAAAGTGTTGGAGCTCTCGAGCTTGGACGCGCTTGGGCAAGTCTAGGCCCGTGCTAGGCGACGAGGGAGCTATGGGCCGCCAAGGATTGCCACAAAACTGGGGCACGGAACGTCCGTTCCCTTCGCGCGCTCTCCCTGGCGCGCGCATTTGCGCGCGCCAGGGAGAAGCACCAAAAGAGCCAGAAGAGCCAAGAGAGCTAGGGAGGGTAGGCCAGGACGAAAGGGGAAAAAGCAAAGAAGCTGAGCGGACGGGACTTACTCCAAGTACGATGCCCCAGCGCAGCCCACTGCGGCGGCAGATCGGCGGATCGGGCGAGGATCAGCGTACGTTGCAAGCCGTAGGTCGGGCAGTCGGGGTCGGTCAGTCGGCGCAGTCGGTCAGTCGGTCAGTCGGTCAGTCGGTCAGTCGGCGCGTCGGTGCGCTAGGATGGCGGGGGCGGGCAGACGAACAGGACGCCAACACGCAAGGAAGAGGGTAAGCTCGTATGTGTGCAGGAGATGGCAATGCAAGGAGGGCTGACGTGGACTAAATACGGCGGCAGATGCGCTGACAGGGGGAGGTGCTGACGCCGGACGTGAAGCTCTCACGCTTCACACTTCACACTTCGCGCTTTCACACTTGACGCTTCACGATACACATGGTGGCAAGGGAGGCGGCAGTATCTTCGGCCGCGCATTTTGGCGGGCAAGCACCGCAGGTCGATGGGACGGTGCGACGAGGAGCCCCAGGGACAACTACTTACGGCCGGCCCAAGGCAGGCGAGCCAAAGAGCAGTAGGCGAAGACAGAAACGTGTTAGCGAGACGACAGCGCCGGGGATCAGCGTCTAGCGAACAGACAGGGATGTGGTCAGAAGAAAGGAAGAGAGGCGTTGGCAGATGTCCGGTCAGAGGTAAGAGGAGACAGGACACAGTGAGGTACAGCCTTCACATCTACGTTCGTGCCCGGACAAGGCTGCATCAGCCTCCAGATGCTGCACAACGAACAGTGCAGCAGATCGGGCAACTGACGCGCTCATGCGTTCTTGGGCAAGACGTAACGGACAAGCGACTCCGTAAAAACGAAAAGCTAACCCGACTAGCACCGCCCTAATGGATCCGCCAGGCTCAAAGGAGCAGCAGCGACGAACCAAAACGAACCAAACGAGCCAAACCAGGAAAAAGAAAAGAGCAAATTAGGCCACGGACACCCGCGCTAGCTAGCCCGCTGCATCATGCGTCATAGATAGCCCCAGCGCCGCTCTGCGCAATCTCCTGCCTCAGCGACACGGTGCGCCGCACGGTATAGTATACGAGAGGCCGACGACGACGTAGCTGCGCACACAACGTAGAAGGGCCAAGAGCGCAGGCCCATCGGCCGCAGCGCCAAGCAGTGGCATCCCCCTTCGTCTTCCTTGGTCGCACGCCTGCTGCACGGCTGCATGGCATCGGCTCTGCTGCTAAGCGAGGCGTAGGACAGAATCTGCTGGTGGAAGCCGTCGAGAAGCAACGGCCGAGACGGGCGCGAGAGGACCGGTCCTCGACCAGAAGCAAGGGCAAAGCCACACTCGTGTTCGGCTGCACAGCCAATGGCGCGTCGGTGGACGTGCAGCCGGGCACAGCACAGGCCGCACCGGCAGCACAGACAGCAGGATCGGTGCGACAGAGGAACGAGATAAGGCAAGTACCGCGACAGCAGCCAGCAAGTGCAGTGCAGTGCAGTCAGTAAGCTGGCAGTCAGCAGTCAGCCAGCGCCCGGGTTCGCGTCCAGGGCCTGCGACCCAGGCCCGCGGGTGGCGGCAGGCAGCCGATCCGGTATCCAGCGCTGGGGTCGTGCTGGAGGAAGGGGAACGCCCCTCTCCGCGAGCACAGGCGTTTCGCATGCACAGGGGCTACGCGCGACGGCCGCTCGGTTTGATCCGAGTGCTGGAAGCGACCGGGGGGGAGTGACGGAGGACTTTTCCCAGCAACCCCAGCAACCGCCCACAGCCCTTAACGACCCCGGCACCAGGCTCTTACCAGAAATGGCAACGGGAAACGAAACGGTACGACAGCATGGCAAAGGTTCGAGATCATGCAGGAGCGTCAAGCAGGAGGCAGATCTGGCACTCCCTACTCGGTGCTCTGGCGAGGACTCGTCCGAGGCGAGGCATCGGCCGGGGCAGTCGGTGCGAGAAGCAGGCACGGTGTCTTGGGCACGCCGAGGAGCAACGGTTTGTCTGTGCGGGGGAGACATTGGGTAGAAGATGGAGTCATGAACATTTGTAAGTCGTTTCTAGAATCTTTTGTTACTTGAAACGGAAAATCCTCAAATCGATATTGCCCAATTCTTCCATTCCAAAATCTTTTCATATCCTTCAACATCTTTCAACTCTTTAAATCTCAAATCTCAACTCTCAACTCTCAACTCTCAACTCTCAAATCTCTCAAATGTCCCAACTGTCCCGACTCCAAATCACCGTCGTCCAACTCTCCCACCGGCTCTCGCCGTTTGCGTGATGGGTTGCACCGGATGCAAATCTTGGCTCATTTTAGGCCCAGACAGGGGTGTCGGGAGCAGCCTAGCTAGTGTGTCCGCGTTGCGCTGAAATTGGGGTCCTTTACCGCCTTGCCATTGGCTGGAGCGTAGCTCGGCAGGCGCATCGGCAGATGACGAGCGTCTGTCGGGTCGTGTCTGGGCCATGGCCATGGCACGCGGCGGCAGCGGTCATTTCGGTCTTGCTTCCTGATCATTTCCACTGTCCTTTACAGGGGGGTGTCACCAGAGTTGTCAGAGTACGTCGATAGTTCTAGAGTCTGGTCCGCGCCAGCCATCCTTCTGCCGGATCGAAGAGATTGCCGCGGCTGCAGGACCTGGTGACACAGCAGACACTTTCCCGTACGGCCGTCGAGGCAAAAGGGCAGACGCAGGACAAAATGCGGGAGAAGCGAGCACGAGCGGACACGAGCAGGGTCGAGGACGGACAGACAGAGGGAGGACAGCCAAACCGCACAGAGCACTGAATAGCACCAGCACCGACAGCACTAGAAAATAGCACACAGCACAGAGAACACAGCACATAGCACTACAGCGGCCGCGACGCCGTGCAACAGCAGCCTCGGGCATGCCATGCACAACCGTCGTACTGCGGCCGCCGCCCTGGCCTACTAAATTGCTTCGTCTGCGCCGGTCGCACAGGCGACGGCCAGCGAGGCAGCACGTGGGCCACAGGCCTCTGAGCATCCAGGCCTATACGGCTCTTGCCAGCGAAGAATCGTCCTCTCGAGTCGGCGCCCTCGTCCGACTGTCTCGGGCAGAGGGCCATCACTCACGTGGACATGCTCTATTGAGACCTCTATTGAGACCTCTGTCCAGACCTTCTGTCCAGACCTCTGTCGAGGACGTTTGAACGGAGACAGTCTCGCTCGCCGAAACAGGCTCGCCGCTTCCCAGCTCCCTCGCTCACCGTCTCGCGCGCTCACCGACTGGGTGGGGCGATATCGGCCGCCGTGAGCGTGTCGGTCTATACGTACTCTCTCTCGACCAAGTGCTTGTCGCGATCGCCGGCTCGAGGGCCGAGCGGTGGAGCTTCTCACCGACTGCCACGGCCAGGGTGTCACAGTAAAACAAGGAGCGAACTTGTCGGGTCGATGGGTCGTCGTCGTCCGCCTTCTTCCTCCTCGTGTGACTTGCCCTTCTCGGCCCTCGACCCTCTCCTCGTCTCCTCGTCTCCTCGCCTCCTCGTCTCCTCGCCTCCTCGTCTCCTCGCCTCCTCGTCTCCTCGCCTCCTTTTCTCTCCTCACGGCCACGCCGGCCACCCGTCCGTCCGTCCGCCTAGTCTGCGCACACACGCACCAAGTGATCGGCAAACGCTGGATGCCGGTGAGACGCGACAGGCCATCACCACTGACTACTGGTCACTGGCCACCGCCTGCCGCGCTAGGCCGCACCGTCCTCGCCCTGGAGCCCTCTGGAGCCCAAAAGAAAGCAAGTCGCGGTGGACTGCCGCCGCAGCCAGTCGGACTACCCACAGCGCGCAGCTGCCCTCTCCCTGCGGACTGTTTCGCAAAAGCACCGAGTTGAGGCCGTTGTTGGTCCTCTGCGGATCTGTGGATCTGCTCCTTCGCCTGCTCCTGCTCCTTTCCCTCTGCTCCTCCTCGTCCTCTCCCTCCTCCTCGTCTACTTCAGACCGCATCCGATCGGCACTCGTCGAAACCGCCGAAATGTCTCGCCGCCCCCCCACGACGCGGGAGGCGGTGGCGGCAGCACGGTCACAAGATTCAAACACTCGCTGGCTGTCGTCACAGCTGTGTTCTGTACGTGCCCGATGCCGCTTCCGGTGGCAACACGACCAAAGAGGCAAGTCTGGCATGCTGGGCGGGTCCGTCTGAGACATGCACAACAGCATAAGCAGAGAACCAGACAGTCAGGCAATCGGGCAATCAGGCAATCAGGCAATCAGGCAAATCAATCAGACAATCATGCGCACAGGCGATTCCTTGAATTTCCGCCGCGACAAAATTCCAGTGTGCCTCCCTAGCCAACGGTTAGTCCCGCCTTCTGCGGCGGTGTAGTAGTGTCGGTCTGTTGTGTATTGTCTTGGACATTGCTCCGCCTGTTAGCCAACTTTGGATCCTTTCCTGCTTATCGTTGTTGTCTTGGACCTGTTGGACTCACTCCAGCTGAATGTCTCGATGCGGCAGCTCCTCTGGGCCTTATCATGCCGCAACTCCCTGATCCTCAGGTGCGCCACCATTCTTCACGGCACCTCCGCCAGCCGCTGCTCCAGCGTCGTCCAGCCCACGCTGCCCTCCCACGCGTCCCGTCCGCGGCTCATCACGCTCCGCAGCGCACTCCGCGCCTTGAGCTTCCACCGGCTGCCCACACTCGGCACCGACGACCCGTACTTTTCCAGCACCGCCACCAGCTCGTCCGTCCGCGCCACTACCACCTCCCAGGCCTCGGCCTTTTCCAGCCAGCTGTCCGCCGACCCGCTCGCTGCCTTGGCTGCCGAAGCCGCCCCCAGACTGCCGCTGCCGCCGCCGCCTGAGCCGCCGGTCGCCGTCCGCCAGCCCTTCTCGGCCGCCTCAATCGCGCCCGCCAGGTCGCCGCGCCACACGCGTTCCCGCACCACCAGCTCCCACAGCTCGCTGCGCGTCGTGATCAGCGGCACTATCCGGCTCTCGATCAGCTCGCACACGGCCTTTTCCTGCGTCCCCCGCGTGGGCGTCCCCGACGTCGGCGACGGCTTGCCCAGCACCGCCTCCTGCAGCAGCAGCCGCACCACGTCGACGTCAACGGCCTCCTCCGTCGCCCGGATCATCAGAATGTTGTCCACCGCCACCAGTATGTCCCCAATCACCGGCGGGCGTGCCCGCGAGGCTAGCGTCACCACATTGTCCCAGATCCGCCAGTTGTCGTGGGCAATCGATGCTCCACGTTTGTAGGCCGCTAGAGACTGCGAGAGGAGGAGAGCAGGATCGGGCTGGTGATCATCCTTTTCCTCGTTGTCATCCTCTTCGTTCTCCTTTTCTTCGTCGACATCCTTCCCCTCCTCCTCCTCCTCCTCCTCCTCCTCCTTCCCCTTCTCCATCACCTCCGTATACATGCTGTACAGTGCACTCCCCAGATTGCTCCATGTGCGTGCGTCCTCGCCGCCCACCGCGTCCGACGCGCCCGCAATCGATCGGCTAAACGCCTCGGCCGCGTCGGCAAACGCGCCCAGCCGCAGCTGGATGTCCCCCAGCCGGCTCCAGAGCTGCGGGTTCAGCCGGTTCGCGCCCACCGCCTTCTTGTAGGCCTCCCGCGCCCGCTCCCAGTCCCGCTGCTGCAGGTAGTGCTCGCCTAGCGACCGCTGAGCCCGCGCGTACCGCTGCTTCGACACCGTCCACGCCCGCTCGTAGTGCTTCGGCTCCGCCTCAATGTCGCCCAGGATGCAGAGCAGCCGTGCCGCGTTGGCCGGCGCCGGCGTCCGTTCCGGCCCGTAAAAGTCGGCCGCCCGCAGCGACAGAATGTCCACCGTCTTACCGTCGGCGCCGCCGGCCGGCTCGCGCGACGCGTCCGTCGCCGCAAACAGCTGCCACCGGATCAGTGCCCGAGCCTTTTCCTCGCCGCCCGTGCCTCGCCCGGTCCCGTCTTCCAGAGCGCCGTTGCTAGCCAGACAGAGCGCCACCTCGGCCCACAGCCGCAGCCGCTTGAAGATCTCCAACGCCGACACCAGCGATCCCACACCAGCCCATGCAAAGGCCAGCTCCGACTCGAGATGCCACCGCGGCGGCGTCGACAGCACGTTGATGTAGCGCAGTCGTTCCTGTGGAGGTGCCTGTTCCGATGCCGCTGCCGCCGGGAAGATGGAACCCGGCTGGCCAACTGGCTGGATCTCGCCCGACGGGTCGCTGATGGCAATCGACGGCACCACCAGTGTGTCCTCGGCCTTGTCCTCGGCCTTGTCCTCGTCGCCGCCGGGCACCGCCTCCGTGTCGACCACTACCTGGTCGACCACCGCCTGCATCTGCAGCACCGCCCGCTCCACCGTCCGGCTGCGGTGCATCTCGATGCGCGACCGCACGATCAGGGCCTGCGAGTAGATTTGCCAGTTGGTCGCCTTGTCTTGCAGCACCCGCGTCGCATACGGCAGAATCTCCTCCAGCGTGAGCGAGTCGGCCGGCGAAAAGGCGTCCTTGAGTGTTGCCGCAGAGAGCAGGATGATCTGGTCCAGAGGCGACAGCGCCGGCTGTTTGTCGGGCGTCATGTCCTGCAACGTGGCCGGTAACGCAGCCTTGGCCGTGTCCTCGTCCGCCGCCGCCGCCGCCCCGGAGAAGTCAATCGTCTCTAGGAGCGTGTCGTTGTTGAGCGGGAGAGCCTGCGGCACCGCCGTGGCCGCTCCGGAGCCGCTCGTAGCGCTGCGTGCCAGGATGACGAGCTGGCTGGTGCTCTTGTCCTGGAACTTGGTCCGCTTGCCCAGAGCACCCGTCAACACGTACACAAAGCCGTGGAGCTTGGTCGCCGCATCCAGGGCCTCCTGTGCCTTGACGTCCATGCCTAGCATCGCGTAGACGCCCGTCTTCTCCACCAGATATTGCACCTGCACCTGTCTGTCCGCGGGCTCTCCGTCCAGAATGGCTTCGTCCGTGGCGGCCAGGCACGTCTGGATCAGCATCTGCAGGCTCGGCAGGTCGCTCCACTGCGTCATCTTGTTGAACACGGATCCTGGCCCCGGGTTCGGTTCCGTCAGCAGCTTGTAGTGCCACGTGTGAATGCGCAGCCGCAGCCAGGAAGGATGGCGCCACGCAGGATCCGTCCCAGCCTCGGGCCCTGGGCTGCCGAGTCCGTCGTCGTCCATCGAGCACACCACAAAGGCCCATCTGGCCAGGCAGAACAGCTCCACATGCTGCGCGTACTGGTAGACAGACACGCCGTCCATGTCCAGAGAGGCCAGACAGGCCCGATGCAGCGATGGTGCTGCCCCGCCAGCCGTGCCGTGGCTGCTGGCCAGCGCAGTCCACCTTTGCTCGACCTGGCTGGCCGACGCCAGCACGGGGCCGGTGACGTTGGCCTGGAGAAAGGCATGGAGGGCAGCCAGTCCAACAAATAAGCTGGCCGGTGCTGCCTCAGAGTGTTTGTCGTTTGGCGCAGGGGAATTCAGCTGCCAGTCCACAAAAGCCGCCTGCGCCGGCTCTGCATCCGCGTGCACAAGGGCCTCGGCATAGCGGCCGTCCAAAACAAGTTGCTCGAGTCCCATATTGACGGTTGTGTCGTGTGAATATCGACAATGGTCGAAGCTGCCAGAAGGAGAAATATTTTTGTAGCGGCGATAAGATAAGCGACAAGGATAAACCCCTCCTCCTAACTGAAACTTCACCAACACCAGCACACCTCTTTGCGAGGAAAATGGCAGCCATGAGCAATTGTCACTGTACAGGTCGTCTCGTACGGGTCCAACACATCCTACAGATACACTTTGCCCCCCCCCGTAATGCTTCGTGCACCACCACGGCCGCCTATTTCTTGCCCTTCTTGCGGCTCGGCACCACCTTAAAGCCCGCTGGCACGCTCTCTTCCTTCTGGTGGCTGCTGCTGCCTCCCTTCTTGGCCACCTCGCTCCAGCCGCCGCTGCTCTTGCTGTCGCCGCCCGTCGCCGGCACCGCCTGCTTCTCCACCACACCCTTCTCCGCAAGCTTCTTGCGCCGGATAAACTCCTCTGCAAAGTGCCGCCCGTCCATCGTCTTGGAGCTCGCATAGACAGCCTCGGAAATGATGGTCTGGTCCAGCGGGAGCTGCAGGAGACTATCCACAAATCCGTCGACTGCATCGTCCGTTAGCGACTCCATCATAGCGTCTAGTCTGGACCGGTACTCACGATCAATGCCACCCGTAATGCCACGGCCCAGCTCGCGGTGCAGCCACTTATTGAACTCCTCCATCGCCATGCTGCCGTCCGACTTGGCGCTCGATGCCTGGCGCGACACGGTCCGCATCGTCACCGGTTGCGCAGGAACCAGCCTCGGCGTCAAAGCAGCCGTGCTCGACGGCCGGCTGCCGGCAGAGCCTGGTGCTGTCTTGACCTTACCGCCCGCGCCAACGGTCGCCCAGCCGCTGCCGCTGGGAACAGCCGCAGCCGACACCGGGGAAGCGCTAACGGGGATTTGGCTTGCCGTCATGGCGCCCTGCACCTTGCTGGCCAGGTCGGCATAACGCTTGCCGCCGCTGCTGTGCACTGGTGCCGCCAACGACGCCAGCTCCTTACTCTTCTGCTTGCGCACCTCCTCCTCGCGCTGGATGTCCGCTAGCGTCTTCTTCTTCTCGGCCGCCGTATGCGCCGCGTTGCCACCGCTCGTGCCGTGGGTACTCGGCTTTCTCGCCACTCCAGGCTTCGTCCACGGGCTGCTTGCCCCCACGGTCGGCGAGCTCGCCGCCCACGTCGACGATATGGGCAGGCCGGGCGCTATCGCCGCCGCCGCCTTTTCACGCTCCCGCAGCAGCGCGGCTTCCTGCTCCGCCACCGCCTTGCGTGTAGCCAGAGCCGCCTCTTCCGCCTTGGCAGCCTTCTTCGCCTCGGCCTCCTGGATTTCCTTCAGGCTCGGCCCCTTGTGGCTCTCCGTTCCGACCTCGCGGGCCCAGGGAGCAAGCGGCGGCGGCTGGCTCGTCGCGTTTTCCGGCGTTTCCGACCGGGACCGGCTTGTCGCATACTGGTCCGGCAGCGTAGAGCGTGTCCGCTGCGCCGTAGGCGCCGCAATCTGCGCCCCCGAGCGGCTCTGTGGCGGCGGGAAGGGCAGCGGCAGATCGGGCTGTGCTTCCACCGGCAGAGCCGCTTCATCCTCCGTCTGCACAGCAAGGAGCTTGGCAGCGGCGGCCTGGGCCTTTTGGACCTGCTGCGTCAGAGATAGCGCTGACGCGGATGCCTCGTCCGCCTCGGTCGCTCCTCCAGCTTGCGGCGCGGGCTGATAAATCGCCGGCCCCTGCGTCGTCTCCGCTGTGTCGACGAAGCGCTCCTCAGCGTCCATGTTCTCGCGAAGCTGGTTGAACTCCTTGAGCCGCTCGCTGAATCCCAGAGGGTCCGGCTGCAGCTGGTCGACAGTCGGCAAGTTGCTGCGCGTCGCCGGCTCGCTGGCCATCGGGGGTGCCTGTGGTGCAAAGCCGCCCGGCACCGCACCCGCTTGCTGCATGCCAGAGAGCATCTGCCGCTCTTGCGCGGTCAGGTCGTCCCGCAAAAGGTCCGGAGCACCCGACCCGGCCATGGTGGTGGGCGGCAGCATGCCCGACGGATCAAAAAAACTTGGCGCCGCGCCCAGGCCGCTGGGGATAGTTGACGGAACGGCGCCCAGTGGTGCGGTCATGCTGCCAAAGCTCGGCTGGCTCTGCAGGCTGTGCACGCTGGAGTGGTGGTGGAGCGCCCCAGCCGCTGTCGTCGGTGGCACACGGCCACCGGGAAAGGGGTGGTGCGGCACCATCATCTCGCGCTGGCGCGCCAGCATGTACTGCTCTTCCTGCTTGCGCCGCTCCAGGTTGTTCTGTTCCTCGGCTGTAAGGGTCCTACCATAGCTAGGGAAGGCCCCGACCAGCGGAGGAATAACAGTGCCACGGTCTCCGTGGGCAAACGTGCCGCTCAGCGACGGCTGTCCATGCGCCACGCCCATCTGCGGGACGAGAAAGGGCTCGCGGGAGTTGCCGATACGCCGGATAAGCTGGCCCAGCGGCTCAAACTCAATGTCCTCGACCTTTTTGACACGCAGATCGGCAGTGAAGAAGTTGGCCTTGTACCAGTCGTTCATCTCCAGGCCGGTAAAAGGGCCCTGCGTCTGGCCCTGCGGGTCGAGGTACACCCAGCGCATCCGGTCCGGCATCACCATAATCCGCGGCTGGTTTGCGGGAGTGTCCGCGTTGGACCGTGAGTCGAACTGCGGCGGCAACACGGATTGCGCCAGCGGGTCGTTGGCAAGGACGCTGCTGGCCCGGTTGGCCTCGATGAGGTCGTCAAAGAAGCCGCCACGTCCAGCACGCGCCGCCGTGCCATCACCCTCGCGTCCCTGCGTGCCGATCGCCTCCCGGCCAATCGCGCCCAGCGGGTTGCTCTGGCGCAGGTCGGGAATGGAATCGCCCAGGCTTCCCTCCGGCTCCTGGTGGCCGGCCATCTGGGCTTGCATGCTCGGTGGAAATAGGGATCCGAGCTTGCTCGTTCCACGTAGAGATCCCGTGGCCCCGGACGGGCCAAAGACACCCGGCACGCCGGCGCCAAAGCCCGGCGACTGCAGCTCGCCCGTCACCGGGCTGAACAGCGAGTTGCCAAAGGCGCTGGTAAAGACGGCACGTTCGCGGTCCGGTGTGCTCGTGTTCAGCGCGTTGCCCCAACCAGCGATGCTGCCGAGTCCAGTAAACCCCTTGGCACCGACGCTGGACGTCTGGCTGCGGTCGCTGCCGTCAAAGGCGTTGCCGGGATAGCCGCGAATGGAGCCGAAATTGGACGCATGGTCCGGCGCGCCGGGGCCAACGCCAGCTAGGCCCTTGTCCACACCGCCGGCGAGGGCCACGGCCTGGTAGTGGTCGTCGTCGCCGCCCGGGCTCCGGAATGGATTCGTCTCCGGGCTTGGCGCGGCCTCGTCGTTCAGCGAGGAGCCAATGTTCAGGCCAGCCATGGCAAAGTCGGCACTAGTTTTCTTTGTCGGGGTGTCAAACGGAAGCTCCATATGTGTGTTTTGCAGGCCGCTGCTGAACGCACCACCGGCCGAAGCAGCGTCCTCGCCAAACGGATCCGTATCGGTCCGGGGGCGCAGACGCCAGGAATCCTTGGCTGCGCTGCCAGGCCCGACGCCGCCCGGCTTTTCGGAGCCCTCCTGCTTCGGGATCAGGTGGGCCAGACGGCTCTCGCCACGCGTGTTGGCAAAGCGTTTCTCCCCCACGGCCGCCGGTAGAGCAAAGCTGCCAAAGGCGCCGACAGTGGAGCCAGAGGCGGCGGCGGTCGAGGTCGCCCACATGGAGGCTCCTCCGCCGGCCGGATTGGTGCGTCCGAGGCTGCCCAGGCCCGCCAGCTTGGGGGGGGGCGGGGCGGGCTCGTCGTCGACATCGTCCGACGGCTGCGCCTCCCTCGGGTCGGTCAGCTTGCGTCCGAACCACGATGAGTCGTCGCGGGGCGTGCGGTTGGCCATGGGGGAGGTCAGACTGGCACCGCCCGGGACAGGATTGGTGTCGGAGACTTCCCGTCGTCGTGTTGTCGGACGCGTCGCGGACAGGGGAGAGGCCACGTTGAAGCCGGCGTTGTGCGATACTGACGTCTTTCGTCCGTTGGCGCCGCCGGTACCCTGGCTACCGTCCTTTTGCTGCTGGGGTTTCAGAGTAGAGTTGATGTCGACAAACAGCTACAGCGAGTCAGACGGTGATGCGGGCAAAGGGATGGACAGAGGCAAGACGGTCAAGTGATGCAACTATAAAAAAGCACATACCTCCCTCTCCTCGACAGACATCTCTTGGAGTGCAATTGGCTTGACGGAGCCAGCAGCATCCCAGCAAACGGTCGGGTCTTGGGGCACGGTGCCTTCCGAGCTCTTGCCCCAGCCGCGCGCGGTCCCGTTGACATGCGTTGGATTCCAGCCACTGACAAACAGCTGTGACGCGTCGGCCGAGTCGATTCCATTGGCCTGAAAGAGGCTGAGTAATTGCTCACGCGAGTAGCGGAGCAGACGATCCGTTGGGTGGGCGGGGTTCTGCGCAAGATGGGCCTCGGGTACCAGCGGCGGAAGGGCAGATGGCGTATCGGCGGCTGTCTGTGATGGCTGGTTCGAGGATGTGGTGGCAGAGCGGCGGAAGGTCATGGTGCCGTTCATCGAGCGGCCGTCGCGTCGAGACCTGGGGGGTTAGAGCGAGAAGAGGAGGGAGGAGGGGGGAGAGAGGGCAAGAGAGAGAGCCAAGGGGAGAAACGCAGGGAAGAGAAGGCAGTAAACGCGAATGAGTAGCGAAAGGCAGACGCAGGTGCAGCATACCAGTCGCCGGCTGCATCGCCGGGCCGTGATCCCCGGGACTGGCCTGCTGCAGCGGACGCGAAGCTAGCGGGTGTCGAGTTGGACATGGCGTAGAGATCTGGGGTTGCAGTGGTGCTGAAGTGTTGTGTTGCTGGCTTGCTGGCTTGCTGCTAAGATACGCGGGGGCTCGTGGAGAATCCGTCGTCTCAGCCG
Organism: Leptographium flavum; assembly: GCA_963580335.1. Lineage (NCBI taxonomy): Eukaryota > Fungi > Ascomycota > Sordariomycetes > Ophiostomatales > Ophiostomataceae > Leptographium > Leptographium flavum. The sequence continues at coordinate 3,231,231 of OY756931.1, read as the reverse complement.
AAGGTCGACTGGCAAATGGGATTGTCTGGCGAAAAGTAGTGGGCTCTTTGGGCTCTTGCGATTTCTCTTTGGTGGCGACGCACAATCCGACACGCAAATGGCACACAGGGAGCAAAAGGACCAAAGGGAGGGTGCGGGCTGGGCTGGTGGCAGACTGACAGACGCGAGCGAGGCGGCAACAGGCGCTTTTGGGAGGTTGAACTGATGATGGCTGACGTGGGCGGCTAAAACCTGTGTATAACTATTTGTTGGTGGTTGGAGGAAGAGAAAGGAAGCTTCGGCCACTTGAATTTTTCGTTGTCGAGTGGTTTAGCGCGGAGCTTCCCCATCCCACATAATTAACTTCAGAGGGTCAACGTGCCTGGCACATGACTGATCCCGTGATGAGACGGTGCGGGGCACTGTGACAGACGTGAAGGCGAGCGGCGACGACTTGTCAGACGGAAAAGAGAATGCTCTCCAGAGGGGGATTTTCTCTTCTTAAATTCTCCTTCTCGTGTTCGTAGTCGCCCCGTAAAGGCCTAGCCTCCTCCCGCAGCCTGTTTGTGTGTCTCCAAGCAAACGAGAACGCGTCGCGTCAGGCTGTCGGATCCCGCAGCCGTCGTTTGTCTTTCGCAAACGTCCAACAACACCCTCACTCATCATCGCCATGACCTCCCCCAAGACTAAAAGCACGATCGAGGCTGGCCCTTCAGGTGTCCTGGCCGTGCCCAAGCTGAGCCTCAAGCAGCGTGAGCAGGAGTTTCTCATGGCCGCGTAGCTGTCCATAAAGGCCCCGAGCCCCAGGTGTGTGGCAGGACGACAGCGATGCGATCAGCCAGCAGACGGCAGGCTAAGTGTTCTCCAGGTGGACTACGAAAAAATGGCCAACATTCTCGGACTCAAAAACGGCCACACGGCCAGCACCCTCTTCTCCGGCCTCAAGAAGAAGATCACGCAGTTCCGCAGCCAGACGGCCGGCCACGACGGCGCGCCCGTCACACCCATCCGCAAGGCAGCGACGCCGCGGAAGCGTGCGTCCAAGACGGCCGGCACGCCAAAGCCCAGACCGGCCAAGCGGATCAAGACGGAAATGTCCAGCCCGGCCGCTGTGGACACGGATGACGAGGGTGTTTAACATGGCAGCAATGTAGCAATGGATAGAGCAGTGCGGAGGATAGAACTGAAAACTTGCTGCCTGCCTGGCAGCTGCAAACCGTCAATAGAACCTGAGGAACAAGTGAATGCACGTCTGTCTTTGCCTCGTTTAGCCCAGCCCAGTTGCGGTCATAGCTTTGTTTACCTGTCGCCGTTTGACGCCGTTTGATCTTGCCCTCTTCACAACAGAAACTGTCCAACAATTCACTTCACAGGCGCAAACTTTATTCCATCTGCTTCGCCCAACTTGCCGCAAGATGGTCAACGCCCTCAAGGACGTCGCGCTCACCGACCGCGAGCTGCGCCATCTCGCAGCCGCATGGCTGTCGTGCGTCAACAATACCAATGCAAGTCTCTAGAGCGTGAATAGCATGTGTTCATGTGTTTTTTTCCTGCTAACGAGCCGCGACCAGATCGACTTCGAGCTCTTTACGGCCCTGACGAGCCACCCGAACCAGGCCAATGCGCGCAAGCGTTTCGGTGAAATCAAAAAGAGAGTCCGCGACCAGGTCTTTGGCACCGACGGCGGCGACAAGACGACGTCAGCGCCCTTGACGCCTCACAAGCGGAAGACCAAGGAGTCCAGCGGGACGGCCTCGGCCAAGAAGTCAAAGGCCGGCACGGCGGGCAACGTCTCCATGTCGGACGCTGCTTCTGCCAAGGATGTGGGTGTTTGAGTGGTGGAATAAAAGACCTCTAGAATAACGAGCTGCAAGAAGAAGCCAGATGGCAGCGAGAGGATGTACAATGTATTAAATTCAATACACATTCCGAAGAAAAGTGTTGCGTCTCTTGTCCTACTATTCTTCACTCACCACTGTTGCCTTTATTCCTTTCATCTCAAATTGCCTGTATCCTCTGTTAATACTCTGCAAGTGAACCCTTAACGAGACTTTTATCTCAATTCCTTTCTTCCCGATTCCTCACTTCATTATCACAGTCTCAAAGAATATCCACCATATCCACCGCCCACCATGTCATCAAGATTGCAGTCCATCCCTGTGCTCAAGGCCGGACTGACGGAGCGTGAGCTCCTGTCTGTTGTCACCGCATTCCTGGCGACCAAAGCCGGAGCAGGAGCAGTGAGTAGCCCGGCCACCCCCCCTCGGGCCTTGACTGACAGCCCAGCTCGGCTGGGGCAAGTTCGTTCAACTGGCCGGCTACTCCAGCGTCCAATCTGCACGGATCTGCTTTCGCCCCGTCCAGAAGAAGCTTCAGGCCTTTGTGGACAATAACAGCGGTCAGGACGGCAACGAGGCCGGCAAGGATGTTTCGTCGCCCCCCAAAACGCCCAAAACGCCCAAAGCGCCCAAAGCGCCGAAAACACCGAAAACGCCAGGTAGCAAATCGGGGCGACCCAAGAAGAGAAAGCTCGAGCAAGTCGACAGTAGCGACAACGACTTACCGGAGTCCTGATCGAGCGTCTGGACGGCGGAGACGGGGCCTTGCTCTAGCCAAACGTGGTCACGCTGAAGGACTAGTGATGCGCTTGTCGGGACGGGACGGAATATTGGCTTTAGTGGTTCTATAATTCTGTGGTTCTGTGGTTCTGTGGTTCTGTGGTTCTGTGGTTCTGTGGTTCTGTGGTTCTGGTTGTGGCTTTCTCTTTGAGGCATCCAAACATGGACCTGCTCTCCCGAGGGGCTGGATGCAAGGTACCTTTTTCGGAAACTATCGCCAGCCTACCTAAATCCAGGTTGCTCAGCTAATCGTACGGCGCCACACGTCTCAGCTTACGCCCAGAGCTGTCCCCAACTTCAAGTGAGACAAATACTTTCGAGCTCCAGTGGATCAGATGCACGTCTTACATCGTATACTACTGTTTGTTTACCTCATGTAGGTCGGCCGTGTGACGGCAGGTGCCCCCAGTTGCTTCCTTCCGCCGTGGATACGCTGACTCTGCCAAGAGCTCTGCGTACAAATTAGCATGGACGTGCCTTCCTCGGCGGCACGCCTACAAATATGGCCGTTTCCCGTACTGTTTCCAGTTGTTTTGACCTACAAACTCTCTCTTCGTCTCAACTTTTTCTGTTCGATCTGCTTTCTGTCAGTCCCAAACGCCATGCTGTCTTCTTTTTCCGTCCGGCCTGTTCTGGGCCTGCTTCTGGCCGGAGCGGCCGTGGCCTTGGCCGACTGCACGTCGGGCTCGCCCCTATTCTGCGACGGCACCGCCAACAACGAGAGCCTGAGTGCCGTCTATGTCTGCGGTGACTCGCGTCTGGGGCCGGTCACGCTGCCCAGCCATCCGCCTACCGACTCGCTGGTGTACATTTATGACCGGTTCGGCGGTATGTGTCCCGGTCAGTTCCTGGCCACATACTATGACGAGACCGAGGCGGCCTGGAAGTACCCCGACGACGACGGCTTCCAGCTAGACACGTCGGGCGACGCCATGTCGGACGAGATGACCCTGCCGGTCGGCCTGCTCATTGACCGCTTCGGCTCCGAGTACGGCACCTATGCAAGCCCGGCAGCGGCGCCGTTCATGCAGCGGGCACTGCCTCCCAGCAGCCTGAACACGCCGACAAGCGACGCGCTGTGAGTTCCACCAGACACAACTGACACAAAGAGCCGCGCTGACGGCCAGAATCCCATACAACTACCACGTGTACCGTGTCATTGAGGCCTTTGAGGTTCTTGCCGGCCCCATTGCCCCGTGGTTCGGACAGCCGGGCCAGGGCGTGCAGTACATGCTGAACGGGACCATATTGGCCCTGATTGGCGAAGGTCTTTTGGAGCGTGTGAACATTACATTGACCTGATGTGGGATGTGAGAAAGGAAACGGAAGAACTCATGTGCGCACAAAAGTATCAACCAGCCTGTGATGGAAATCTGAAGGCGTCTATGCAGCCTCATTTTCAAAACATATACCAAATTATTCAAAATACACAATGCAAGATGCCAGAATGCAAAACGCCAGTCCCATGGGGAGATCAAGTCAGACGCCACGCTGGAACGAAAAGAAACTGCCACATCGGGTTAGCGCGGGACACCGTTGTGCACACTCAGCTCGCTGCCCTCCTCGACCTCGGTCATCTTCAGGGCCTCCTCGACGTCGTCGACAAAGTGGCCGCTGCCGCCAATGAGCGCGGTGATTCCCGACAGCTCCATCAATTGCATGACCTCGTGGCCGCGCGGGGGCCCGCGGCTAAAGAAGACGCGGACGCCGCGCTCGCGGTAGCTGCGGATGATTTCCTCAAGCACCTGCGTGCCGGAGCCGTCCATGCTGGTGACGCCGTGGATGTCAAAGATGACGTTCCTGTTGAGCTCCTCCCTCCTAAGGCGGGGCAGGGCAGGATGGACCATGCTGGTGCCGTACAGCTCGAGACGGCGCAAACGCGTCTTGAGCTCGCCCGTGTTGGCAAAGGTCAGTGGCTCCGGGATCTTGACAATCAGACAGCCCTCGATGAACTCGAGGCGCTCCGGGTGGTCCTCGGCGTTCTCGAATCGGTTCGTGCCCGGAAAGCGGCCGAGAATCTGGATGCGCGGCCGCGTCGCGTGACGGATGACCTGCAGTAGCGACAGGCCGATGCCAATGGCGATGCCCAGGTTGAGCGAGTAGAAAATGGTCGCCAGCACAATCACCAGCATCAGGCCCATCTCGGGCCACGCGTGGATGCGCAGGAAAAAGGAAATGTCCGACGGCGCCTCCTCGATCAGCGACCAGGCCACCACGCTGATCATGGAGCAGAGCACCGGTTTCTGCTGGTTAGTAGGAGAGCGACAAACGCGAGGCAGACACGTACCGGCAAGTAGTAAAAGTAGGGCAGTAGAAACAGAATGGACACGAGCGTGATGAGGCTCAGAAAGACGGAGCTCATTGGGCTCTTGCCGCCCGTGGCCTTGTTGACCTTGCTCCGGCCGTAGCCGCCAAAGGCCGGCAGCGACATGAAGCAGCCGCCGACAAAGTTGGCGACGCCGAGCGCGACGAGCTCGCGGTTGGCGCTCAGCTGGATGTCGGGAAACGTCTCCTGGCCGCCAAGGCTCTTGGCGGCAACGGACGACTCAAAGAAGCCGAGTAGGGCGATGAGAAAGGACGTGCTCATGGCGTCGCGGATGTGCGACATGTGCGAGACTTGAAAGGGCCATCGAAAGGCAAAGAGGCCAGAGGCGGCCTTGACCTCGCCGAGGATCTCGACGCCGTGCTGCGCCCAGTCGAGCCGCCAGGCCAGGTAGGCCGAGAGGATGACGACGAGCAGGCGGTCCGGGACATAGGCCACGTTGGGGTAGCGCGGCTGGAGCCGGCGCTTGATTTCGCTAACAAAAAAGTCAGTCTTGACGGTGCCGTAAAAACGCGGGACATGCGCCAGTTCTTGTCCGGACACTCACCGAAAAATCATAATCACGGCAAAGCTCACGCCGGCAATCGCCGCCGTGAGCTTGTGGACGTGGCCGAGGTTGTCCAGCAAAAAGTACAGCTTGTCTACGGTGCTGCCGTGCGTCACGCCGGGCGTCTCGGCGGCCGTCTTGACGAGGCCGAGCTCGGGCACGAGCTGATCGACAAAGATGACAAAGCCAATAGCCGAGATAAAGCCGCGCAGAAAGGGCCGCGACAGGACGCTGTCGAGGAAGCCGAGGCGCGCGAGGCCGGCCAGCAGGACCGTGGCGCCGGCGATGCCCGCCACGACACCGCAGATCTGGGCGTGCAGCAGGTCGTCGTCCTCGCCGCCGCGGCCCAGGTCGACGCTGGAGCGCACCACGGTGCCGACTAGCAGCGAGCCGGCGGCCTCGGGGCCCAGCACCATCTGCGGACAGCTCCCGAGCAGGGCGTAGACCAGGGGTGTGAAGAAGAACGAGTACAGCCCGTTGATGGCCGGCACGTGGGCCAGGTTGCTGGCGAGCGACAGGGCCATGGGCAGGTAGATGCCCGCGACGGTCACGGCGGCCACAAAGTCGCCCTGTAGATAGGCCAGCTTGTAGCGGCTGATCCAGGCCACCGACGGGATGTAGTAGGCGACATACCTAGCAGCTGTCAGTGTCTGGCATCACACCACACCTCGCCACACCTCACCGCACCACACCTACATCAGTCCCGTGTCCGACAGGCCGTGTCGCTCGGCCAGCTCACTCGAGCTGCTCATCTTCTTGCTGCGCACAATCTGGGCCAGGCTCTGGCGCCAGCTGCTGCCGCGGCCGCGCGCCAGCAGGCCGTCAATGGCAGGCAAGGGTTCGTCGGTGGGGACGCCGCGGCCGTGGGCGTGGTCGGCCGTGTCAGCGCTCTGGAAGCTGGCCACGGGGCTGCAGGGCCGGGGCGAGAAGGTGCCGTGGTTGCAACGGCCCGGATGGACGCACTGGCTATTGTCGATCACGTTGCGCAGCAGAGACTCGGTCGCCGACGGCGGCAGCAGCGGTTCGTGCTCGCTAGGCCCGGCATGGTCGAGGTCGAGGTCGTCCATCGGCGCGTCGCCAAAGCGGACGGCCGGGCGCGAGAGCGGCGACGGCTCGGAGCTGGATGGGTGGCCGTCAGAGAAGTCATCCTCTGGGGACGGCGAGGCCAGCGTGAAGCTCTGGCGCAGTCCGCTGGGGTTTGCCGGCACATGCAGCCCGCGCGTGGTGTTCGACCCGGACATAATGTGTCGCTGTCGTGATCGTTAGGTGATGTCGTGCAGTCGCTCTGTCCGACCGTCCTCCCTCCCGGTGACGCGCTCGGTCGCGTCGCAGTGCTAAGCAGCGGAATCGGCATGCGATGCAGCACGGCAGAGACACTCACAAAGGGCGGTTGCCGACGGCAGACGAGGAAACAGCGCGTCGCTATACGACGGAAATTCGATCTCGGGCGAGATCCGTCCCCAGCCGCGGCCGGCAAATAAGCTTTCCAGCAGGCGAACAGCGCTGTCACACTAATCACATCCTGTTTACTGGCCACGCCCCAGGCTCGCCCACAGACTTGTGGGCCCTATTGGTGCTGCTGGCGGCCTACTTCACACGGTCTCTGGGCACTGTGTGGACGACCTCGCTTCGTCTTTCCCTCTGCCCTTTTATGGGTTTTTTTTTTACGCACCCACGATGCGGATGCGGCCCTCGAGGCGCGGCGCAATGGCCTTTGTCCACTTGGCATGGTACTCGTCCTCCGTTAGCGTGTCACATAGCCGGCCTTGCACGCCCGCCAGCCGGCACCATTTGCGGACAATGCGCCGCATAATCTGCAGCTGTCGGTCGATCCGCTGCAGCACCTCCTCGTCGGCCTCGTGCTGGGCCGTCGCCCCGTCCACGACGCGCTCGTCAAACGGCGCGACGCTGCTCCACCACTGGCGCAGCCCGGCCGCTGACCTGTCCGGACCGTCCGTGGCGGCGCCGGACCGCCCGGGCGACGGCGCCGCCGACGCGCTGGGCGACAGGTGCGGGTGCAGACTGTCCATGTCCGACACAACCCGGCCCCAGCACTGTTCCATCGAGTCGTTCCAGTTGCTCCACTGGTCCAGCACCTTGAGCGACATGAAGTATTGGCGCAGCATCATCGAGATGAGAATGCCGCTCTCGGCGTCCACAATCTCCTCGAGCGTGCCGCCCTCGGATTGGGCCAGGAGGCTTGTGTAGCCGTCTGCAACGTGGTCAGCACAGGTCAGCACAGATCAGCACAGGCCGAGGGGCCCACGGGCGGCCGCAGCGTGTCCTACCTTTTCCGCGCACCATGTAGCCTCGGGTGCACAGGACGTACTCCTTGTCCGGAACGGCCGGCTGTCCGGCAATCTCCACCGTGACAATGCGCGATCCGGGCGGCCGGCTGGGATCAAACGTGTACCGGATGTTGGACACTTGGGGGAAGCGCCCCTCCAGCGCCGGATACAGCGAGACGCCGTTCTCCAGGGCCCCCCGGATGGCCTGGCCAGTGGCCCGCACGACGACGACCGGGTCTTCAAAGGGGAAACAGTCGGTAATGTCCTTGATCCGCACCGGCCCGGGCGGATAAATCTGGTCGCCCCGGATGGTGCCGGCAGCCATGATGACGCAGTCGGCCTGATAGTAGTGTCGCATAATGTCGCACACAAAGTTGCCCATGTTGCTCTCCCGCATGCGCACCGTGGTGAAGCGCGCGTCCAGCGGCGCCGCCGTCCAACCGACCGCCTTTTCCAGGCTCTGCTTCAGCTTGGACGTCAGCTGCTCGACCAGCTGGGCCGTTGGTGGATCCGGCACGACGGCAGACCCAACGTCGCGTCTCCGAATGGTAAACGTCCACGGCGAGCCAGAGTCGTCCGTCGCCCGCCACGCCTCAATGTAGCTGAGCTGCTTGAAGTCGCTGCCCGAGCGCAGCACGTGGGTGCCCTGGATCAGGCTGTGCGCGTAGTAGTGGTCGTGGCCGCCGAGGATCAGGTCGGCCATGCCGGCCAGGTTCGCGGCCAGCTTGTTGTCGTTGGGCTCACGGGCGTGCGACAGGACGATGATCATGTCGGCGCCCTGCTGGCGCAGCTGGGGGATCAGCTCCTTGGCCGTCTCCGTGGCCGACTTGTAGACAATGTTGGGCGGCAGCGCGTTGACCGTCTCGAGCCACTCGCGCTCGCCCAGGCCGACGAGGCCGATCCGGATTCCGTTAGACGCCGTCAGCATGTGCGTGCGCGCACAGTGGCCAATGGGCACGTCCGGGCCGGCGGCCGGGTCAAAGACGTTGGCCAGCAGCCAGGGAAAGGTGCACTTGGCGGTGAGGTACTGGAACTGGGCCACGCCAAAGTCGAGGTCGTGGTTCCCGACACAGGCGCAGTCAGTGCCGAAGCGGTTGAGCAGCGGCACCATGTGGCTGCCCTTGGTCACGGAGCTCTCCAGGCTCGGATTGAAGGCGTCGCCCGAAAAGAGCGTGAGCAGCGCCGGCTGGTCCTCGTACTCGGGGCCGGCGCGGTACTCGTTGATGACCGTCTGGAACCGCGCCGCGCCGCCGACCGGCTCGGCCGACGAGGGATCCAGGTGGTAGACATCGTTAAAGTGTACGATCCGCAGGGCCGGGGGGGACGACGGGGGGCTTTCTGGCTGGAAAGTGACTGTTTCCGCGTCGGTTGGTGCTTCGGCGGTCATAGTTGTGTCGAGTGTGATGAGTCGTTGCGTCCTTGGGTGTGGATGTCCAAGTTACGTATAGTATGTCTGTCCAGTCCCAGGATAGCTTGATCCAATGTGGCGGTGGGCATTGATTACGCAGGTACGCTCCAGCGTACAGCTCTATGTAAGATACAATGCGGGGTATAAGCACTTGGCCCTAAATAAGCCCTACAATTACAGCCGGCTGCCCAGATTTACGTGCACCGCCTTGATCTGCGAATACGCCTCCAAGCCCGCTTCGCCCAGCTCGAAGCCAATGCCGCTCTGTTTGACGCCGCCAAAGGGCACCCGCGCGTCGACGTCCTGGCTGCTGTTGATCCAGACCATGCCGGCCTCGAGCTCGCCGGCGACGCGGTGCGCGCGCTCCAGGTTCAGTGTGAAGACGGAGGCGGCGAGGCCGTACGTGCTGTCATTGGCGTTCCGCACGGCCTCTTCCTCGCTGCTGAACTTGGTCACGACGGCCACGGGGCCAAAGATCTCCTCCTTCCAGATGCGCATGTCACGTGTCACGTCCGTGAAGACGGTCGGCGCCACAAAGTAGCCCTTGCCGTTGCCCACGTCCTTGACCGCGTGGCCGCCCGTGGCGACAGTCGCGCCGCCGGCACGGCCGACGTCTATGAACTCGAGCACGCGGTCGTACTGCGCCTTGGTCACCTGCGGGCCCTGGTACGTGGCCGAGTCCCACGGGCTGCCGACCTTGCTCGTCTTGTGGACCTCGGCGATGAAGAGCGCGATGAACTTGTCGTAGATGGTGTCCTGCACCAGGATGCGCGACGTGGCCGTGCACACCTGGCCCTGGTTGCCCATGATGCCCATGTGCGACCAGCGCACGGCCTGCTCCAGGTCGCAGTCGTCAAAGACCAGCAGCGGCGACTTGCCGCCCGTCTCCAGCGTAATGTTCTTGAGCGTGCCGGCGGCCATCTTCATGATCAGCTTCGCCGTCGCCGTCGAGCCGGTAAAGGCAATCTTGTTGACCAGCGGGTGCTCCACGAGCGCGGCGCCGGCGTCCTTGCCCAGGCCGTTGACAATGTTGATGACGCCAGGTGGGAAGCCGACCGTGCGGGCCATACGGGCCAGCACCAGGATGCTGAGGGGCGTCTGCTCGGCCGGCTTCATCACAAGCGTGTTGCCGCAGGCCAGCGCCGGCCCGAGCTTCCACGCCGCCATAGACAGCGGGTAGTTCCACGGGATGATCTGGCCGACGACGCCAATGGGCTGCCGCAGGGTGTAGGCCAGCTTGTTGGGCACGGGCATGGTCTGGCCGTAGACCTTGTCGGCCCAGCCGGCGTAGTAGCGGATGACGCTGGCGGCCTCGGCCATGTCAATGCCCAGCGCCTCGTTGTACGTCTTGCCTGCGTTGGTCAGCCATGGGCCACCACACCAACGCGCACCGCCGCCACCGTGCCGGTCGCCTACCGTTGTCCCACGCATCGATCGTGGCGAGCAGCTCCTTGTTGGCCTCGATTTGGTCGGCCAGCTTGTACATCAGGACGCCCCGGGCCTCGCCCGATATCTTCTTCCACTCGGGGCCATGGAGGGCCTTGTAAGCCGCCTGGACAGCCACGTCCACGTCCTCGGCCGTGCCGGCCTGGACGGTCACAATGTCGAGCTCGGTCCTGGGCAGTTAGCACGAACCACGCGGCAGGCAGAAGCATAGCTGGCACCCACGCCGGATCGACCGTCGTCACCGTGCCGCCTCGCACAGACTGGACAAAGGCATTGTTGATGAACAGGCCGGTGGGCTGCGAGTACGTCGTGCCGTTGGGCGCCGTGAGCGTCACTTCGAGGTCGGCCATGATGGTGCGGTGTGGCGTTGGGTGCGTGGGTGCAACGCCCGCGCATTGATCCGGGCGAGTCGCCATTTAAGCTGTCAGAGGAGCCGCAGAAGCATCGCCCAGCCAGTCCGATGGCGGCGATAACAAGTCCCTCATTAGGAAGGCCTAGCCGATGCCACGACAAGCGGCAGCGCCGACAAGCTCTTGCGGGCAATCCGCGGGGCAGTTAATGCAGTCGCCACAGGCACTCTTTTTCCTTTTTAGGCATAAACGATCGCAGACCAGCCGTCTACTGTCTTACCTCATCTGCTCGACAGCACCTTCCACATCCGCACAAGCTCGCAGCCTCATGTAGACCGAAAGGCGCACGGGACGGGACATTACCAAGGGCATAGAGATGTGTGATAAATCGGACGGCTTCCACCCGTCTGCCACGCCTGCGTCTTCGTAGCCTTCGCCATGACGGAACAGGCCGTCGTTCGCTTTGCCCGGCGCCAAGGTGCGTTCCCCGTCCGTGCCCCGGCTTGTCTGACTCTCCAGACGTCTCGACGATCCTGCAGCTGATCCAGGAACTCGCCGACTACGAAAAGGAGGGCGACAGCGTCGAGGCCACGGAGGAAAAGCTCCTGCGGACGGTGGCATTTGCGCCGGCGGACGGAGAGGCCACAGACACCGCGGCGCCCACGGAGCCGACGACGCCCGACCGGCCGGCGCGCTGTCTGCTGCTGATCGCTCCGGGCGGCGAGATGGCCGGACTGGCCCTCTACTACTACACGTACAGCACCTGGCGCGCGCGGTCGGGCATCCATCTCGAGGACTTGTTTGTGCGGCCGGCGCACCGCCAGCAGGGCTACGGCCGGCGGCTGATCGAGACGTTGGCCCGCGAGGTCGTCGCCATGGACGGCGGCCGGCTGGAATGGGGCGTGCTGCGGTGGAATAGCCCGAGCATCCGGTTCTACGAGGGCCTCGGCGCGCGCACGCGGGACGAGTTTGCCATGATGCGTGTCGACGGCGCGGACCTGATCACGCTGGCGGGGAAGAAGTAGACAAGTAGCAGAGTAGAAATGGGTTCATTCCTTCTTGGCTTCGCTGGCCGTTCTTCCAGTCGGCCGTCTAGCCGTCCGGCCCGCCACCACGCTGTCTGGCAACGGCACCCGGCCCTTGTGGTCGACGCCCGCAAAGTGCACCAGCGAGGCTGCCGTCGGCTGCAGCAGCCGGACCGACGATGTCTCGCCCCAGGTAATGGACCAGCCGCTCTTCTCCTTACCCGTCGTGCTCGGTTCCATGACTGCGCTCATCCGCCACACCTCGGCGTAGAGGCGCCGCCAGAGCCGCGGCGTGAACCGGTGGATGCCAATGGCCGGACCGTCATAGGGCCCGAGCGGCTCCTGGTCGGCCCCGGAGATGACGCGAAAGCGCCGCGAGCGCGGCCGCTCAATGCTCCGGATCGGGTGGGCCGCGTACTTTTCCCAGTGCCAGCCGTGACGCTCGCTGGGCTCTTGTGCTTCAGTCTCCGCGTCTGCGTCTGCATCCGTCTCGGTCTCGACGGCCTGGGCCACGGCCCGCCGCGGAGGCGCCGCCCACGCCGGGCCGGCCGTGCCCTGCGCCAGCTTGCGCAACAGCTCCCACTCGCCGCGGGGCAGCGGCGGCACGATGCGGTTAGCCAGGTTCTTCCACCACTTGCGCATCTTGAGGCGGGCCAGCTTGGGCACCAGCGGCTGGCCCCAGGCATTCGCCGCCGGCACAGCCTTGTCCGGGTGCACGTTTTTGGGGTTGACGTCGGGCCGCGGCGAGTTGTGCAGTTTGCGTTGGCCCTGGCTGCGCGCAAACGCGAGCAGCTTTGTCGTATTCCACTTGTCCAGCCAGTCCGGCGGCGCCGCGCCCGTCGCATTTTCCGCAGCGTTGGTCTTGGCCAGCGCCGTCGCCAGCTCAGCCGAGCTCGCGGGCGCGTCCGGCCGCCGCAGCGCCACCATCAGCTCGCTGCGGCGCCAGCCAGTGCGCCCAAACGCCAGAAGCAGCACGCGCCGCATGCGCTCCAGATCCCCGCGGTTGGCTGCGCAGAGGTACCGCAGGTCATGGCCGGCACGCCGCAGCCGTCGAGCCGCATCGGGGTCGTGCCGGTGTTTGCGGAAGCGGTGGCGGATGCGCTCGGCGATGCAGCCCCGGCAGGCCGGCGGTAGGTAGGACGCCTCTCGGAGGAGGTGCCGGTACACGTGGAGCGGAGGCATGTAAGCCGCCAGCGGACGAGTCGACATGGTGAACGCAGGAGGAGGACGAGGCGAAGGAGCGGAGCTTTTTTGCCCGCCGACAAGACGCCCCCAGCCAACAGGCGCGCTAGCCAACACCGTTAGTCAGCGCGGCTGTGAGAAATTCGCCTCGACGGCCCTTTGGATCGACCACCGTCCCGTCCGTCTTGCGCATTAGTTCGACATGGCGAATCCCGGGACTCCTGCGCCGTCCTCTGGGCGGTCGGCTGTCGCGTCGCTACCGCGCCAAGTGCGCCCCCTCCCCCCCTTCCAGCCCGACCTCTACCACCGCGGCTGGTCGTCCACCCCCCATCCCACTCTCCCGCTGCTGGCGACGGCCCACGACAAGTCCGTGACCATCTTCTCGCTTGTCACCTTTGCGGCCCACAGCGCCTTGACCGGTGGCCACAGCCGCTCCGTCCGCTCCGTGGCCTGGAAGCCAGGCTTGCCCCCCCACAAGCTGTGCCTCGTGTCGGGCAGCTTCGACTCGACTGCTGGCCTGTGGCTGTGGGAGCAGAACACGCCCGTGGGCGACGAGCGCGAGACCGAGGTCCGGCAGACAGACGGCGGCAGCGGGCCCGACGGCGACAACGACGATGGCTGGGAGTTTACACTCGTGCTCGAGGGCCAGGAGCATGAGATCAAGAGCGTCGCCTTCTCGCCGTCGGGCCAGTATCTCGCCACGTGCAGCCGTGACAAGTCAGTGTGGATCTGGGAGGACGTGGGCGGCGCCGAGGAGGACGACGAGTGGGAGACGGTGGCGGTGCTGAACGAGCACGACGGCGACGTCAAGTGCGTGGCCTGGTGCCCCGACGTCCCGGGCCGGCGCAGCAGCAGCGGGCGGCACTACGGTCTAGACGTGCTCGCCAGCACCAGCTACGACAACACCATCCGGCTGTGGCGGGAGGACGGCGACGCCGAATGGGTCTGTGTGGCCGTGCTCGAGGGCCACGAGGGCACTGTCTGGGGCGTGCAGTGGGAGGCCGATCCGCGGCGGACGCGCTTCCCTCGCCTGCTGTCGTGGTCCGCCGACCAGACGCTGCGGATCTGGACGCTGCAGGAAGAAGAGAGCGAGGGCACACATGCCAATGGTGCCAACGATGCCAACGGTGCTGACAGCACGGCCGCGCCGGCCCCCCCGCACCACCACCACCATAGCGGCCTGGGCGGCATGCCCAACACGATGCGCCGCTCACTGCACGACACCTGGACGTGCACAGCCGTCCTGCCCCGGGCCCATTCGCGGGACATTTACTCGGCCGCGTGGAGCGGCTCGACCGGGCTCGTGGCCAGCACCGGCAGCGACGGCGTCCTGGCGCTGTACGCGGAGCAGGACGGCTCGGAGGCGAGCGAGGACGAGGCGGCCGCAGAGCTCGACGGAGACTTGCCCCTGCCCGGCGGACACGGCCGCACCGACGGCGCCTCCGCCGCGACCCGCCAGCCGTGGCGCCTCCTGACCAGCGTGACCAACGCCCACGGACCCTACGAGATCAACAACGTGGTGTGGTGCCGGCGCTTTGATGCGGGCGCGCGGCCCGGCGGCGGCGAGGAGATGCTGGTCACGACGGGCGACGACGGCATGGTGCGGCCATGGCAGGTCACATAATGTAGATACGTAAGCAAGGAGAAACAGACAACAACAAACAAAACTGTGCTTCCGTCTATATGCTCGTCCCGCCCGACTTGCCCTGCCCTGCGTCCATCTTCTCACAATACTGGTACAAAGAGCTCAGCAGAGCTCACAAGGACGGGACAAAAAGGAAGCTGAAATAAGATAACAAAAGGCAAGCACCAGGTACTCCCAACACGGTTTGGTCTATGCGCGCGCAGCTCCACGTCCCCGCTTACTCGCCCTTGAGCTTGTCCTGCGTGACGGTAAAGGCCTTCTCGACCAGGTCCTCCTCCTCCTTGATATGCGTCTTCTTGGTGCCCGTGGCCACGGAGGCGCTGGGGCTCCGGCCGGCGTATATGACGTGCTTGTGGTCGTGGAACTCGGTCTGGTTCAGCATGGTCTCGATGCGCGGCTGGGTAAAGGACCAGGGGCCGGCGTTGAGCGGCTCCTCCTGAGCCCAGACAATGGTGGACGCGTTGGGGTACTCGTCCAGGTTCTCCTTGAGCTGCTGCCACGGGAAGGGGTGCAGCTGCTCAATGCGCGTAATAGCCACGTCGGTGATCTGGTTGTCCTCGCGGTACTTGTGCAGGGCGGCGTAGACCTGGCCGGTGCAGAGAATGACGCGGGAAATCTCCTCGCGGGGCTTGAGCGAGCCGTCGATGTGGCCCTGGTCGGGGATGATCCAGTGGAACTGCGACTCGCCCGTGAACTCTTCAATGTTGGAGCGGGCCAGGGGATGGCGCAGCAGCGACTTGGAGAAGAAGATGATCAAAGCTGAGGGTCAGAGGGTGACGAGAAGAAGAGGGGGAAGAGAAAAGGACAAGAGGGAGGACAAGAAGGGGGAGAGGGAGAAAAAAACTCACGCTTCCGGAACTGGCGGTTGATCTGGCGACGCAGAATGTGAAACAGGTTGGACGGCGAGGTCATGTAGGCAATCTGCATGTTGCAGTCCTGGTGCTGGCGCTCGAGCTTCTCCGGGGTCGGGAACTGGCGGGGGTCCTCGTTGCAGAGCTGCAGGTAGCGCTCGATGCGGCCGGACGAGTGCTCCGGGCCCTGGCCGTCGTAGCCGTGGGGCAGAGACATGACGAGGCCCGTGCGCTGCATCCACTTGGCCTCGCCCGAGGCGATGAACTGGTCAATGATGCACTGCGCGTTGTTGGCAAAGTCGCCAAATTGGGCCTCCCACATGACGAGGGCGTTGGGCGAGGTGAGCGAGTAGCCGTACTCGAAGCCGAGGGCGCCGAACTCGCTGAGCGACGAGTTGGAAATGACAAACTTACTCTGGTCCTTGCTAATGTGCTGCAGCGGCGTGTACGTATCCTCGTTCTCCTGGTCGTGGAAGACAGCGTGGCGCTGCGAAAAGGTGCCGCGCTCCACGTCCTGGCCGGACACGCGCACGTGGTGGCCCTCGGTGACGAGCGAGCCAAAGGCGAGCGCCTCGGCCGTCGACCAGTCGATGCCTTGGCCCTCGACGACAGACTTTGTGCGCGCGCTGAGGATGCGCTTGAGGTTGCGGTGCAGGTGGAAGCCCTCGGGGGCGCTGCCAATGACCTCGCCAATGTGCTCGAGCGTCTTCACGTCAATGCCGGTCGGGTTGTGCGGCAGGATCTCCGTCGCCAGCTCCTTGGGCGACTTGAAGCCGTTCCAGGCCGACGTGGTCCACTCCTTGGAGTGCGGCTGGTACTCCTTGGACTGGGCAAAGCTCTCCTCGAGCATCCCCCACACCCACTTCTTGTGCTCGTCCACGTCCTCCTTAGTAAAAGTGCCCTCCTGGATCAGCTTCTCGACGTAAATGTCAATCTGCGGCGCGTGGGCGTTGATGCGCTTGTACATCAGCGGCTGCGTAAACGACGGCTGGTCCGTCTCGTTGTGGCCGTGCTTGCGGTAGCAGACCAGGTCGATGATGACGTCCTGCTTGAACTCGGCGCGCCAATCGGCGGCCAGCTGCGAGAAAAAGTTGACGGCCTCGACGTCGTCGGCGTTGACGTGGAAGACGGGTGCGTCAATGGACTTGGCAATGTCGGTGCAGTAGGGCGTCGAGCGGGCAAAGCGCGGGTCAGTCGTGAAGCCGATCTGGTTGTTGACCACCAGGTGGATGGTGCCGCCGGTCGAGAAGGCGGGCAGCGAGCGGAAGCCGAGCGTCTCGTAGACGACGCCCTGGGCGGCGAGGGCGGCGTCGCCGTGCAGCAGCACAGCCATGGCGGTGTTGTGCGTGGCCTCATCGTTGTTAAAGTGCTGGATGGCGCGGGTCTTGCCGAGCACGACCGGGTCCTCGGCCTCGAGATGGGACGGGTTCGCGACGAGCGACAGCTGCACGCGCTTGCCCGAGGGCGTCGGGCGCTCAAAGTTCATGCCGAGATGGTACTTGACGTCGCCCGAGCCCTCGTCCGAGGCGGCCGCGGTGCCGGCAAACTCGCTAAAGATGGACTCGTTGGGCTTGCGCACCACGTTGCTCAGCACGTTAAGGCGGCCGCGGTGCGGCATGCCAATGACAATGTCCTTGACGCCGTAGTCGACGCTGCGGTCGATGAGCGCCTTCATGCCGGGCACGAGCGTCTCGCAGCCCTCGAGGCCGAAGCGCTTGTCGTTGGGGTACTTGGTCGCGAGGAAGGACTCGAAGCTCGAGCTCCAGATGAGGCGGTCGAGGATCCGGCGCTTCTCGTCAATCGAGAACTTGTAGGGCTGGGGCACCTCGAGGCGCTCGCGCAGCCAGTCGCAGCGCTCACGGTCGGGGATGTGGATGAACTCGACGCCGTACGAGCCGCTGTAGATGCGCTCGCACGTGGCAATGATCTCGCGCAGCGTCATCTTCTCGCGGCCCTCCTTGCGGAAGCGCGGCAGGATGCCGGGGCCGAGGCTGTACTCGGTGTCGAGGTCGCTCTCGCTGAACTGATAGTGCTCAAGCGTGAGCTCCTTGGGGATGTCCTTGGTCGTCTCGCGGATACCGAGCGGGTCGAGGTTGGCCTTCAAGTGGCCGCGCGCCTGGTACGCGCGCACCAGCAGCTGCACCTTAAGGTGGTTCGTCACCGCCGCGTCGTCCGCCAGCCCGACGCCCGTGCCGGCGCCCAGCCCGGGCACGCCGGCCGACGAGCTCGACACCAGGTTCGGCGGCGGGATGAACGCCTTGGAGATGGGCATGTCGCCGCTCTCCACGTTCTTAAAATACACCTGCCACGACACGTGCACGCTCGTCGGATCCCGCTTCCACTGCAGGTACATCTCGTCAATGTAGTTGGCCGTGTTGCCCGACAGGAAGTTGTCGTTGGGGTCCGGCGCCGACGACGTTGCGCTGGCATACCGTTTCTGGTATGTCGCCAATGCCAGCGGCCGCCGCCCGGCCGTCAATGCCTTGGAGCCAAACGACCGCGACAGCCCGGCCGCACCTCTCACCGACGCCGACGACACGGCCCGGCTGGCCAGGCCGTTGGCCTTACAGAATGACCGGAACATGGTGAATGGTCCCGCGGATGGAAAAGGGAGCTGCGGGAGATCTCTCAGAACAGGCAATGCAGCGGTCAGGTAGCTGAAGCCAGCAGTAGGGAAAATAAAAAATAAAAAAAACGCAAAGCGGCTGCCCACGGAAGCTGGCCAAGTTTTGAGGCGAGCAATGCACGGGAAAAGAGTGGAGACAAACAAAGTGAAATATGTATTGCTTCATTTGCTCTCTCCCATTTGCGGGTGCTTCGGCTGGACGTCGGCAACAAGGCGCACAGGGGCGAACCGTGCCCGCACGGCCTACCTCTGCGGCCGCTGTTGGCCCTGTAGTTTGTGTGGGGGGCCATGTCGCTTCTCCTCAGCACAGTGCGCAGTGCGAGCACATGACGTCAATGCAGCTTGGTGATTGGCTGGAGCGGCAGGTGAAAATACGGAGCAAGATCCTCCGCAGCCCGTACATACATGCCAAGTGTACGTACCCCAACTAAGCGTGCTTCCACATCACACAAGGGGTCCTTCGCATAATTGCACGCACGCGCTCGCTTTAGTCCGTGACCCACTTTCGCAGCGCGTCGTGCCAGCCCGCTCGCTGCACCACCAGTCACGAAAGCGACACGTCTTCAGCGCCGCACCTTTAATTGATTCTTCTCGCCACGACGAGATCCATTCGCTCGCCGTCTGCGATCCACGCAGTCCTGCCGCTCCCCGTCGCCTGTCGCATCTCGCCCTGTCCACTCCCGGCATCGTGCCTGCCTCCTGACGCGATCGGGTCTGCACTTTGGCCACGGGGAAATCTGAGAGAGAAAAAACAGTCCGTCGGAAAACTTCATCGCCTCGTCTGATCGACTCGTGCCTCATCCCTCGACGGCATCGCCGTCCTCCCGCCGTCCCCTCCACACTCTTTTGTCGCCCTGCATCGTCCCGCCTTGCGTTCCACCTTGCCGTCGTCTGCATCTCGCGCATCTGTCGCTCCTCGCCAATCTCGTCGTCCATCTCTTGTCCCTCCTCGTCGCTCCTTGTCTCTTCTCGTCTCGCCTCGTCTGCATCTCTCCTCTCTAGCTCTGCCCTCGCCCTGCATGGCCTCTTCCACCATCACCACAGCCTTGCACTCCCACCTCGCGTCTTTTTCCGCTCCCCCGCCGCCATCGCCCGTCCCGCCGTCTGCCCATCAAATCGCCGGACCACCGCCTGCCATGTCGTCTGCCTCTCTCATGGCGCCCGCCGCCGTGCCGGGACCCGCGTCGGCCGGCCTGCCTCCGCCACCCCAGCACTTCAGCAATGGTGCCGCCCCCTCCTTTGAGCAAGCTGCCAACGCGCTTAGCGGCACCGCCCATATGCCGCCGTCCCAGCCGTCACAGTCACAGTCGCAGCCGCCGTCGCAGTCACTGTCGCAGCAGTCCTTTGTCATGAACCGGCCGCCCTCCCAGCAGAGTTATCACCCCTTTGAGTCGTCGCAGCCCAAGCCGGACGAGGTCGATCCAATGAAAATATACTCGGTGCGTCTGCCTTCTACCTCCTGCCCTCGCCTGCCCTCGCCTGCCCTCGTCTGCCCTCGTCTGCCCTCTCCCTCGCGTTTGCTAACCCCCAGGCCGTCTACTCTGGCACAAACGTCTACGAAATGGACGTCAACGGCATCGCGGTCATGCGCCGGCGCCACGACTCGTGGCTCAATGCCACGCAGATCCTCAAGGTCGCCGGCGTCGACAAGGGCAAGCGCACCAAGATCCTCGAAAAGGAGATCCAAACGGGCGAGCACGAAAAGATCCAGGGCGGCTACGGCAAGTACCAGGGCACGTGGATCTGCTTCGAGCGCGGCGTCGAGGTCTGCCGCCAGTACGGCGTCGAAGAGGTCCTGCGCCCTCTGCTCACCTACGACATGGGCCAGGACGGCGGCATCGCCGGCCAGGGCAACTTCAACACGCCCACCAAGGAGCAGGCCATGGCAGCCCAGCGCAAGCGCCTATACAATGCCAGCAACGACAACCGCGCCAACGGTGCCTCGGGCACTTTTTTCCGCGGCATCTCCAACACCGCCTCCAACATGGTCGGCATCATCAGCAAGGCCCGCTTCGACTCGCCGGGGCCGCGGAACCGCGCCGCCGCCGCCCAGCCCGACCGGAACGGCCTCACGCGCGCGCCCAGCTTCGGCCGCCTGCCGTCCGTGCGGGCCGACGAGCCATCCAACTCGCAGCAGAGCTTCGTGTCCGACTACGGCCGCGACAGCGAGTCGGCCTATCTGTCCCAGCCGCCGAGCCAGCAGTCCCTCGGCGACGGCGCCGAGCGGCCCCGCAAGCGTCCGCGCATGAGCGCCGTCGCCTCCGCCGCTGCCGACAGCTTCGTCTTTCCCGTCTCCGCCGACGCCTACGCCAACGCCAGCGTCTACCCGGGCTCGCCGACCGAGCCCAACGACTCGTTCAACTACGGCCAGCCCGGCCTCGGCCACCTCGCCGCCCTCGATGGCCACGTCCCGCTCCCGCCGCTGCCCTTTGAGGTCTCGTCCGAGGCAGAGAACAAGCGTAACTCGCTCATGTCGCTCTTTATGGACACCAGCGGTAACGACCAGTTCCACCACGACATCTTGCGCCACATGACGCCGCAGGAGCTCGACACGCCCATTGACGCCCAGAGCCACACGGCGCTGCACTGGGCCGCCACCCTGTCACGCATGCCGCTGCTGCGCGCGCTGATCGCCAGCGGCGCCAACCCGTTCCGCGTCAATGCCGTCGGCGAGACCGCGCTGATGCGCGCCTGTCTCGTCACCAACTCGCACGAGCACAGCTCCATGCCCGACCTGCTCGACGTGCTGGGCAGCACCATTGAGGTGCGCGACGCCAAGGGCCGCACTGTGCTACACCATATTGCCGTCACCAGCTCCGTCAAGGGCCGCAGCGCCGCCAGTCGCTACTACCTGCAGTGTCTGCTCGAGTGGGTGGTCCGCCAGGGCAGCGCGCCGAGCAGCCAGGCACTGCAGACAAGCATCAACGGCAGCCTCCCGTCGGCGCCTGCCAAGCTCGGCCTCGCCCGCTTCATGAGCGAGATTGTCAATGCCCAGGACAAGGCCGGCGACACGGCCCTCAACATTGCCGCCAAGATTGGCAACCGCAGCATCATCTCCCAGCTGCTCGAAGTGTGCGCCGACCCCAACCTGCCGAACCGCCAAGGCCTGCGGCCGCTGGACTTTGGCGTCGGCACCGACGCCGTGGCCGATGGTGCCGACGGCGACAACATGGATGGAGAGCACAACGGTGCCGTGAACAACAACAGCCAAAAGAGCCGCGAGAGCAGCGACGATATTGTTTCCTGTAGGTAGCGACAGGCACGCACCCCAAAACGCACACTGACCTTGCAGCCATCACACACCT
Source organism: Leptographium flavum (assembly GCA_963580335.1). Classification (NCBI taxonomy): domain Eukaryota; kingdom Fungi; phylum Ascomycota; class Sordariomycetes; order Ophiostomatales; family Ophiostomataceae; genus Leptographium; species Leptographium flavum. Next base: position 3,209,638 of record OY756931.1, on the reverse strand, counting down.
CCTCACGGAGACGGCGTCCGTCTTCCAGGCAGAGATGAAGGCCAAGCAGCAGGCTGTCGACACGCTGCACAGCTCGCTGCGCACCACGTCGGCCCAGCTGGGCGATGCGCGCCGGACGCTCGAGGCGCTGCAGGACAAGGCGAAAAACCAGCAGCAGGCGCGCCAACGGGTGCTCAACCTGTCCCGTGCCCGGGACGAGGAGCGGTACCTCCTCAGCGAGCTCGAGCGGACCCACGGCCGGCCGGTGGCGGAGCTCGACAGCGTGGCAAGCTGGGACGTCGGCCTGGACGTGGACGGAGACGCGGCTGCTCTGCCGTCGGCCGCCGTGTTGCGGGCGCGGATAAACGCGCTGCGGCAGCGCACGGCCGACACACGGCGGGCCGAGCAGGCGCTCAAGAGCCGCAGCCGCGACATTGAGCTCAAGTTCCGGCGCCTGGTGGCGCTGGCGACGCGCTGCTCGGACGCCGACGTCGACAGCCACCTCGACGGCCTGATGCGTGCCGTCGAGAGCGAAAAGGGCGACCTCGAGATTGGCCGCGTCCGGCGCTTCCTGGGCGGCGTCGAGAGCATGGTGCACTGAGGCGGCGGTCCTCGTCTGGTCCTTGGTCGCATGCATGTCTGTTCACGACAGTGTCATCATATAGGCGTCTTGGTTTCTTTTTCACACGGGCACGGCTCGTCACGGTCTGTCTTTGTCGCGTTCTGCTGCTGCGGCGTGGAGCGTCTCCTGTACGATAGAGCCTGTCGTGGTCGATGCACCACGGTAATTCGATGCAATATGTGCTGTTCCCTGTGCTTGCCTCAACGTCCTACAGCATGCCTTCCGTCTTGCCTGGGACCGCCCCCGCCGCATAAAGGCCCTCCCAGCGCTGCTCCACGCCGCCGACCTGCTTCTTCAACCGCCCAATCTCGCGGTCCAGCTCCTCAACGTTGCGGCGCAGCGCGCCAACCTCTTCGAACCGCTGCGACCCGTGCGCATTGTCCATCATCTGCTGCACGAGGAAGCGCTGCTCCTCGAGCACGACCAGCTTCTCCCGCAGCTCCTTTTCCTCCGTCTCCAGCGCCGACACGGCCGTGCTGACCTCGCTGCCCGCCAGGCTAGCCGTGTCGCCCTCGCCGAGCGACTCGCCGTGGCGCAGCGGCGACAGGTGCAGACTGCCGCCACCGCCGCCCAGAGAGGAGAGTGCCCGTCGGTGCGGGCTCAGCGAACTGCTGCCGCCACCGGCCTGGCGGGCGCGCAGCATGCGCGGCACATGCTTCAACGGCACCATATTGGCGTGCAGAAACGTCGACGCCGCCGTGTACACGGCCTTTTGCAGCCGCTGCTGCGTCGGGCTCGTCGTGGTCATGTCCCGCAGCCGCGTCGCCGCCAGGTTGTATTTTGCAAAGCTGTCCATCAGCCGCTTGCGGATCTTGGCCGCCTCCTGGATCTGTGCATGCGTCGGCGGCGCCGCGCCGGCCCCGTTGACCTGCAGCGACTGCAGAGCGCGCTGGAACAGAGGCATCATCTGCCGGATGCCCCATTCAAACTGCCGCAGCGTCTCGTAGGCGCGCTGGTCTGCCGGCTTGCGCGCCATGGCCGCGTCAAAGTCCCGCTTCGCAAAAATGGTCGCCTTGCAGTCTCGGCACATGCGGATGTCGACGCTGACCTGGCCACCCGCCCGCCGCGCCGCCTGCATGCTGTCGCCCCGTGCCGCGTGCCCGTGCGCAGGCACGTGTGCCTTCTCGCTTGGTGCCTGGCTGGCTGCCACGGAGAGGCCCACCTCGGTCGAGCATTCCGTCTGCGGATCGGCGCACACAACCCGTCCGCAGATGCGACAGTGGTGCCGCCGAAACGTCCACGTCCCAAACTCTTGCTGGCAAAAGGGACACCGGTCCACCGCGGCGTCGCCCTCCCACGTCACCACGGACTGCTCGATGGCCTTTTTGCTGTGCTTGTGTGCCGCGGCTGTGGCGGCCACGTCCGACGCGGCATCTGCCAGCAGCTGCGTCAGCCTGGTAAGCCGTGTCTCCAGCCGCGCAATCTCCAGGTTCTGCCGCTCCGTCCGCTTCTGGCGCGTGGCCAGAAAGGTGCCAGACAGGTCCTTTTCCGCCCCGCGATGGTCGTTGTAGCCCGGGCGTGACTTGTAGCACGTTTCGCACACACGCGCCCAATAGCCACGCGCCGGATCAGGGCTCGCCGCCCTCGACAGCTTCATTTGGTACATGGTGTGCGTTTCGCAAAAGAGCTTGCCGCACTTGCGGCAGTTGATGCTCCCGTTCAGGGGGCCCAGGCCTTTGACGCAGGTCGGGTCGGTGCACACATCGTGTCCAGTCTGTCGCTGCCAGTGCCTCCGCGTGATGAGTTGATCTGGATCAACCATCACCTCGGGCAGCCGCGTGGCGCCCAGCACATCGCTCGCTGCGGCCGCGGCGCCGGGAGACTCGTTGGATTCAAACACATCCAGCCCGCGCAGCTTTTGGTTGATCAGCGAAAGGGGCTGGAACTTCTTGGCCTTGATGACCTGCTTGTCGAACCACGTCTTGACCTCGTCCTGCTGCACCTCAGGGAGCTCCTGATGTGCGTCGTCAATGTGTCTAGACGGTTAGCAGGCTGTGCGGATGAGTGGCCACATGTGCCTGGCACCCCCAGCGACCTCACCTGTTCAGCTGAAGCAACGTAACCTGTCATGTGGTGGTCAGCGCCTGTTGCGGAGAGGGTCCAACCGCCAACGCACCATTTCTTCGCCACATATTGGACAGACGAGCCCGGCCCCAGCGTTCCGGGCAGACGACTCGCCGAGGCTAATGTTGGCGGCGAGGTCCTGGCCGGCACGAGGCAGGGGACTCGGCGTCGAAGGGGGTGATAAGCGCGAAATGGAGCTTGCAATGGACGGTGCAAACGGGCTCGCCGATCGGCCCGCTCGCTCCGCCGCGGCTCGGACATCGGGGGACGCGATCCCCTTTCCGCTTCCCAAGATCCGCCCCCCGCCGAGCTTACGTCCGGACATCAAAGACGGTCGCGGCGCTCAGGCCGTCGCTAGCCTCGGCGAATGGGCGTCTGCCACGGAGCTGTATCGTGGCCCGTGGCGGGGATTTCAGCCGCGGATCAAGCGCCCAGTGGATTGTCCAAGCCCGTCGGTCCTAGATCATGGCACCTGGACACTCAGAGGCAGGTGGTAGATGCGGGCAGCCGTTGCGATGCTGTGTCGGAATCCGGCACCGTCCAATTTCCATGCGCAGTGTGTTACGTAAGACATTAGTGGGCCAATTCACGATGTACTCTGCGGTAGTGGAAAGCTTATCTTACACCGCTATCGAGATCGCTTTAGTGGTTGGCTGCCTCTGGAGAGAAAAAAACGACCAGCTTCTCCCGAAAGCACCGTCGACAACCGGCCAGCCGCAGGAATGGGCTCCAAGTTTCCGGACGTTCAGGGCGGCGGCAGCCTGATGGTTGCGTGGCAGGTCAAGGGCAAACGCGTTCTTGTTATTGGCGGAGGCGATGTAAGACAACGGGATCGTGTGGCAGCCTCTGGCGGTCTCTGCGTATGCTGATGCCCAGCGTAGGTTGCCGCGGGCCGTGTTCTCCACTGTCTCAACGCTGACGCTGCGGTCACCGTCGTCGCGCCGGCCGCGGGACTCAACCCGGAGGTGGCCTTTCGCGTGCAACAGAAACAGGTGACGCACATTGATCGCGTGTTTGTGCCCAGCGACCTGGACGGCGTCTCCATGGTCCTGACGGCTGTCGATGACCCTGAGGCGTCTACGCAGATATGGAAGCTGTGCAAGGAGAAGCGGGTGCCTGTGAACGTGGCTGACGTGCCCCCGGAATGCGACTTCTACTTTGGCAGCGTCCACCGCGATGGACCGCTACAGATCATGGTCAGCACAAACGGAAAGGGCCCGCGGCTGGCCCACGCCATCCGCAAGTATATTTCCAAGCTGCTTCCAAAGGAGGCCGGCAGGGCCATCAACTCGGTCGGCGCATTGCGGGTGAAACTCCGCCGCGTGGCCCCGGGCCCCGGAGACGGCCCCAAGAGGATGGCCTGGTACGTGGCTGTAGTTGTCTTGTACTTTTATTCTGTCTACCGTTCTGACCACGCAGGATGACCAAGGTCAGCGACGCCTACTCCTTCGAGGAGCTATGCAGTCTCACTGACGAAGACATCGACAATCTCCTCCGGTTTTACACGTCCGGGACAGTGCCCGCTCTCGACATTTTGCTCGCGATGCGCGGCGATGGCGACCCCAACAAGATCGACGTCTTTGACGGATCCTTTGGCTTCAGCGTGGGAGTGTGAGTCGTGGAGGTTGTCTAGGCACGATAGAATGTATCTTACTGGGTTTCGGCCTAGAGTTGGATAAGATGTATGAGTATTCGTATGTACACGGTGTGGGTTCGTTCTGTGTTTCGCACTGTGTGTTCTTATGATCGCCAAAGCGCTTCGTGACCTCTCGCCAGAATTGCCGCCACCACAGCATGGCCATATCCCGCAGTCGCGTCCTGGCCGCGTCGCCTCTGGCGTACCGAAGCCTGGATCTCGACGATCAGTCAGCCGACGATGTCTCACATGCCGTGCAATCGCAATGCAACGTCTTTGACACAACCTTTTCTCTGTACCGCGTTTCGCCGCTCTTCGTCGGTGCCGACGCCTTGTCGCCGAAGCGGCTCGCGGGTCTCAGCCAGCGGTTGCGGGACCTTCTTGTCGGTGATGTCGTCCGGGGCGTGCAGGTCGGCTTGGACGGCTCCGGCAACGAGACCATGAGCGGCGCCGGCAGCCTCGAGGACGTGCTGATCGAATGGGTCGACGCCAATGCGGTCTTGGGCATTCCCGCCCAGGCCCTGGAACTAAGCCTGCAGTACGAGAATGCCGTCTGCTCGGCCCTACTTCTGCCGGCTGGCGACGCGCCAGACGGTCCATTTCTCCGCCTGCCGCTCCTTCTCCTCCGGATGCCGACGCCGCTCAAGTCTGTCATTGTTTCTTTTCTTTCGAGCACGTTCGACTGCCGCATTGGCCCATTGCGCTTGAACAGTGACGACATTGTCCTGAGATGGGAGGCCTGGGTGCGCTCTGCACCCCTGACTAAAGACGTCCTTGTCACACTGGGACTCCGTCTGCCTGGCCAGCCGCGGGAGTCTGTGCCGGACAGGGATGAAGGCGAGATCCCTGATGCAGCCGTCTCGGGCACCACCTTGGGCCTCCGATCCATTGACATTATAATTCCATCCCAGGATCTCCCACATTTTCGCGAGGCTGGGAAAACGCTCGACCTGGCTGGCAGAGGGGCGGACCGGCCGTTTATGGAGGCGTTGTCTCACTACGTGAACGGCCACCTGGCTCTGGACCTGTCGAACCCGGCCGTCAGCGTCGTACGCATCGCCTGCGGTGGCTTTGTTCTTGCCGAAACCCGCGTAAAGATCTTCCGCCTCCCCGCGGCCGGCCGACCGTCTGCGGTGCAGCAGTTTGTTTTCGAACTGGCCAAGAGGGCGGCAAGGTCCCTTTAGGTTGTCTGTCCTCGAACCACACTTTCAGTTTCTGTTCGCTCAGTTGATCATTCGTCCGGCATTAGGCTGGCTTTTCAGAACATGGGACAGTAGGAAATTATTATACATCAGAAGCGACATGGCTCATGAAAATCAAGACGGAAACAACAACTATTCGCACTGCGACCACCAGACACTCCAAACACTACAACTGTACGGGGGTGCGCATGTGGTCGGGCCGGTGTACCCGATGCCTCCACATTGGCCCCATTGCGCCACACCGGTGCTGACTGCAGAAGCCGACGTGATCTTGGTAGCAAAGGTCGTGGTAGCACCAGCCGTCACAGTGACTGTCACAGTTACGGTCGAGGTGACGCCAGACGGGGAGCAGGCGTTTGTCGTCTTTTTGGTGGAGATCGACGTCGATGGCGACGTCGGCGACGTCACCAATGTCATCCGTGATGTTGTCGTCCGTGATGTTGTCGGCAGTGTCGTCGGTGATATTGTCAGTGGTGCCGTTGGCGATGCCGTCAGCTGGGCGGTGGACGTGGCATAGGTTGGCTTGGTCGTCTTGGGGGTGGCCAAGGTGGTGGAAATCGGCCGCGTGGTAGATGAGGCGGTAGAGGTGGAAGTGGTCTCTGGGCTGGCTGATGGGCTCTTCGAGGTTGCCGCCGACGTGGACGTCCCCGACGCCAGGTCCGCCACGACCTGGCCCAGAAAGCCCGTGTTGGCATACACCTGGGACATGTCCCAGATCATGATGCCACCAAAGCTGTCATACTGCTTTGCGTACGACACAATGGAGGCCAGCGTGCTCCCCGACGTGTATCCCGAGCCGGCCGCTGTCGCGCTCCCGGGGATGCCCAGGAAGATGCGGACATCCGAGTTGTTGCTGACCGTCTGGGCCCAGTCATCCCAGGTGCCGAAATTAAAGTTGTTCTGCGCGGACGCGCCCACGTCAAAGGACTGCAGGCCGCAGTAGTTGTTGTAGAACTGGATCATGATAAAATCAAAGTACACGTCGCCGGAGAGCATGTCGTTGTCGGCGACATCGGGGTAGGGGCACTGGGGAGCGGCGGACAGGTAGTAATGCTTTCCTCCGGCAGCCGTGGCCGTATCCATCTTTGCACGCAGCTCTTGGGCAAACGGCGCCATGTTGGATGTAGAGGACTCAAAGTCAAAATCAAAGCCGTCCACCACGGCATCGCCAAACGGCCGGTTCACGTCGCTCGAGGACTGCACGGGACCAAACATGGCCCAGATGGTGTCGGCAGCGGCCACTGCAGCTTCCGCTGAGCTAAAACCGCCCTCTGTGTATGTCGACCCGCCTACGGAGAGGAGGATGGTCTTGCCGTACGTAGACTGGCACGTCTCGATATCGGCCCTGGGGAGGTCAGCAGCAGGAACAGCACGGGCGCTCGTCGGATGCGGGGTCGTACTCTATCTGCGGGCAACTCAGCAGCGAAGAGCCCGAAAAGGTTGTGCAGTTGTTTCCTGCGTTGGCAAAGTTGACGCTCGGGATCGAAATGGCGTCGAGAAACGCAAGCGGGATGACCTGGCCGTGTTAGTGGCCAAGACAATTCATCCTCTCGCAGCAACATACATCCATGCTGGTGTCTAAATCGGTCAAGTCAGCAACTTTATCATGGCATGGCAAATCAAGCCTGCCTGGGTGGATGAGACTGACTAGCACAATAGTATGCGAGCCGCTGCTGGGTATATGGGTTGGTCGTCTGCTGGTAGGAATTCTGGCCCCAGTATATGGCCACATTGTCCACAGACGAGGCACTGAAGCCAGCACTAGCCAACGTCGCAGAACTGATGCAAACTGCTACAGCCACGGCAATCGATCCCCGGATGGTCATCATTGTGGAGTAGAGAGAAACGAGTTGCTGTTATGAGATAAACGATCTGAAAGACGAATATGGTAGGACCAGAAGACCAGAAGAGCCAGCCTTCATCCATCGGCCATGGCCATGTTATATACAAGCCGACAGGTTGTTTTAATCCACCGAATATCCACGGCTAAGGGGCCACGGAGGCTGGGCCCGGACATCACCACAGACTTCAGCTAGGATGCGCCATAGACAGAAAAGGCAGGGAGTGCGGCTCGTGGCATGTAGAAAGACAGGCGCGTTGAGTGACATTTACCGGTGAGGCCCATTCAAAGTGTTATTATTTTCAATACTTCCCAGTCAGTGTTTAAAAGTGTATGTGGAAAGTACAGAAGAACGCGCCAGGCGCCAGGCGCCTTCTACTGGCATGTAAGCTTCTGCATAGGCATGCCGACAACCGGCCAAGTTGACAGTATTCTAGCATTCCAGCATTCCAGCGGTCGCCACGTGACAGGGCCACAGGTGGTGGGAGAAACTGCATAGCATGGAAAGGCTGGTCCTGCAATCCTACAAATCAAAGCTTCTAGGATGCGATCTGATGTAGCAGAGTTCATCTTCGCCGAAGGGAGTGGTCGTTTTTACAGGTCACGTGTCCGTCGGATCCAAAGCTTCTCGGAAGGACGCAACTGACATTCCGCATGGCGACATAAAAACGGCGAGCAGCGCTACTTCCCCTGGCGGGCCACGGCAGAGCATCCGCGTCGCACCCGACCAGTGTGCGTTTGGCCCATCCTTGTTCTCGTGGTTGGATCTGGTTGACTGCTCACTTCTCCTGGTATGACGCTGACGTATCAGATCCAGATTCTTTCCCCCCCCCCATCCTGCCCATCGCATGATGCGGGGGTGCTCCGAGACAACCCTCGACGACCTATGCAATTATGCGACGTAAATCCGTCAACAGCCGAACTCACCGTTGCCGCTGGTGGAGCCTATCACGCGGAGATGAGCAAAAAGCACTCCACCCCCGCTAATGTTCCCCGGCTACACCCCACAATCAAGCCATTGCCGGCTCATACAGCCAGTCTCTCACGTGTTAGCCGTTCCACTCCTCCGGCCTGCTGGCTTGCCTCGGAAACCCGAATGGCATACTTAAGAGCCCTTACCCGGGCAGTGCTCGGCTCACGCAACTTCTCACTGCCTTTGAAAAGTGAAAACGCTAAGCGATAGCCCACAACCAGAAAACCACAGAACCACAATCAAAACACATCACCACATCCGCCACAATGCCCCTGTCTGCCGAGCCCATCTTCCCCAACCGCCTGGCCACATCTGCACAGGTTCACCCACGCTTCCTCCCATACATGCACGGCAGCAGGCCCCTCCTTCGGGGGCCCCCATTGCGGCGGTGAGTCTGAACTTCTTGCCCGCAATTGCCAAGTCCAAATACTAATACCGCGCATAGGCTGCCTGCGTACATGGCCGTGGGCTGCCTCGGATATGCCGCGCTGAAATACAGCACCAAGCCGGCTGAGAACACTTTGGCCCCAGACTCCCGACTGTCGGAAGACCGTACCGCCCTCTTGGATGCGTATGGCGGACGCGAAAGCCTCGAGGAGCTTGAAATGGCTGCACGGCTCTACAGCTCCCAACACGCGGGCCGCAAGTGAGAGGCAATAATGAAACGATTCCTGGAATTCTTTACGGGGGACGCATGGAGCGTCGGCATTTGCCCTGTTATATGGTGTTGTGGCGTTTGGTGCCCGATCTGGCCGGTTTAGCATTCACATACTCGAGCATTAGCATGAATACCTCATTTCTCTTGGACCGAAAAACAGACACGTAAAACAATCTAGATCACGACAACGACTGGCCTTCATACTGTACTTGTATTCCCTGCATTGTATAGCAAAAATGCAAAACAGAAACTACCTGGCAATCTCCTCCTCTTCATCTTCCCATTCGCCAGCATCATCCATCTTCTCGTTTGCCAGCATTTCGGCGTCGCCTTCGAGCCCCTCGCTGTCAAAACCCGCATCCCCCTCGCTGTCATATGGGCTGTCTTCGTCCACGTCCATCTCATCCTCCTCGCCATCCTCATCCGCTTTGTCCGCTGTCTTCTTCGAGGCTTTGGACTTCTTCTCCACATTTTCCTTTTGCTCCCGCCTCCGCGCCTCCTTCTCCCGCTTGCGCGTCTCCCAGCGGCTTTTCAGCTCCTTGATCTCGGCCTGGGATTTATGGATATGCTCATGCCACATGATCTGGCCTTGGCATAGGCCTTCTTCCACCTTGACCAGCCGCAGCCGCATGCGAGGGCCAAGCTCAACCAGCTTCACCGCCCGTCGCTCCACCTGGTCATCCGCGACGTCTGCGTGTCCGCCCTCTGGTTCTCCGTTCCCCTCCGCTGCTGCCTGCGCCGCTTGCGCTGCCTGTGCTGACCGAGACTTTGCCGACGTCACCCTGCGCGTTGCTGCTTCCAGCACCTCGACCTCCGCGTCTGTCTCCGCCTCGCTACCACTCGTAGCGTCCGTCACATAGCCCTCCCCGTCTTCGCCCCCAACCATGTAGTCTGCAATGTCTTGGAGCTTTCCGAGGTTGGGCAAGCCCCTCTTTTTGGTCTTTGCGGAGTGCAACAGCTTCTCGGCAGTATTCAGCCTCTTGAGGGCCTTGGATATGCCCGTCGCCTTTGTCGTAATGGCGTAATGGCGAAAGTTGAGAACAAAAGAGCCAGAATCCTGTTCGCTCTCCCGGTTGAGTAAAAGAACTCTTCGAATCGACGTAAGAGGTGTTGCCTGAGGGTTGATGGGGGGAAACAACGATTGAAAGCTAGTGGTGACCAGTGACTCCAGGTGCCTCGGGACTTTTGCTTGCGCATCCTGTGCAATGCTAAAATTGTTCATCACTAGCTAGTGGTCTGTTAGCAGCGGAAGTTGCAGGTCAATGATGAGCGGGAGATGCATACCAGAGGTGGATTGATGTACTCTTTACCTCCGCCCTTTGGATGTCTCTGCGCCCTTTGCACATCCCTACTCAGAGAGTACTTCTCTACCCGAAAGTGCAGAGTAGGACCGCGCGGGGCCGAGGCGATGCGCAGATTCACGTTGCCCGAGGCCGATCGCGAGAACAACAGCAGCTGGGACACGCCCAGAGGGCCGCACATTGTGACATAATCCCTCAAGCGGTTGGCTCTCCGCTCTTTCAACCGGCTTGCCGTTCCGGGTTCCATGACTTTGCGGACATCAAATGCCAACTGGCTTACGCTGGATCCAACTTCGCCAGCGCCAATGCGAATGACCATGCTCTTCGGATTGCGACCAGACACATTTCCTGTGCTCAACGAAGAAGGACCGTTGCTGCTGCCGGTCGGGGCCGCATGCGTCCTCTTCTTGCTCCGTCGCCTGGCCATTTCGATAGATTTTGATTTAAAATTAGATCGCACTGCTGGCGGAAAAAAAACTGCAGATGAAAGAAAATACTGTGAAACTTTTTGTTGCGTTCTTTAGCCTTGTAGCGATAAGTTTTTTTGGGGGATAAGATATAGATAAGACTACTCACTATCCGTTATCGCCCCAACATCATTCCGTCAAGATCCTTGTCCAGTCAAACTTCCTCCACCGGCTCCGGAAACCATCAAGCCGTGCATCCTCTCTTGACCAACGGCCCTGGCGCCTGATGATGCTAGCATCAACATCCAGCATGCCTCCAACAATCTCCCGCGCAAAAAGATCTCCTTTTGGCCAACGACCGGCATCCTCCACAACGTGACCAAGGCCTCCATCGAGCGTAAACCAAACATGGAAATACGGCATCTGCTTTGCGATGCTCTTTCTGAAGGCTTTTTTTCCAAGACCTTCTTGGGCTCTCTTACCAGTGTCAATGATCTTCTTGTGTTGGCTCCACTCCTCGTCAGCCGACAACAGCGCATCTCGAAAAAATGCTGGTGCCGTGGCGCCCAAGTCGTATGGTATTGGCACCGCGACCAGGGCTGCATGCATCTTACGATATGGAGCGGCCGCGTTCTCGTAAAAAATGACATCGCGGCCTTGGTCGTGGTAAAGTCGCGTCAGCGATTTCATAAAGTTGCGGATTTCCTCCCATTCATCGTCGTCACAGTCCAAAAGGTTGGTATGGTGCTCGACCGGCACAATCACAGCTCCTCCTTCTGCCCCAGTAAGCTCCGGCTCTGTCGGCAGCGTCAGAAAGGCCCGCGTCGCTAGAGACACAATCGGTGCAGTTGGAAGGTCTTGTGGTGGCTGGCGGTCCTCGTGGTGACACAACGGGCACGTATCCAGTACCTTGTTCATCTTTGTGTATTCGTGTATCGCTCTGCTCTTCAGGCTCGTCTCGGTTTTGTATGTTCGCCCCGCAAGCTTCTCAGCATTGTCGTCCATATACTCCAAGTCGTTGTCGAATTTGGCGTCCTTTGCGATGCGCTCGGCAAGAACAAGCCCCTCTCCGCCCGATGCTCCACGCGTTCGACGCTCCTCGCGGACCATGTCTTCCACCGTCATGTCGTCGTTTGCCACAACCGTGCCTCGCTCTCTTCCTCGCTTCGTTTCCACAGCCTTCACCTCACCTCGTGTGCCAGTTAGCATGCGGTTGTATGCCGCATCAATAACCACGGGATGCTCGCCGGTCTCTTTTTTGTTGAGGGATGCCGATACCACAGAGTCGTTGTACTCAGCCTCTAGTCTAGCTGTATCCAGGGATTTCCTGAACTTTGCCTTCATTAGCTGTGCTCGCAGGCGGTTGAGACCCGTCTGGTCCACGCTGTGGACCCGTCCCCGGTCAACCGATGCAACAGGCGGCGGTGTTGGCGACGGCGGCTCGCGATTGTCGTTGTTTCTCTGTGATGACAGCATATTACGTTGTTCTGCGTCGGTGAGTTTCCGGGTGCTGCTGGCCCGGTCACCTGCGGTGCCGATGTTCAACTGCTCCAAAGCCTCCTTGTTGATTTCCTTGTCCCATATACGATATGACGTCTCCTCTTTCCGGGATGGGCTCTCTTTCCTCTGTCGGTGAATATAATCAATGTTTATAGCCGTAGGATCCGTCATCCAATCGTCCCGCACAAGGCTTGTGTCCGGTTCTATCACCGGTATGGCTTCTTGTTTCGATTGCCGCACGCGTTTTCTCTCATGTCCGCCATCCTCATTGTGGTCGGAACCATGCTCTGTTTCGCGCCGATGGCGGTGTTTGTGTCGACTAGAGCTTTTGTCTCTGCTGTCTCGGTCGCTGTGGTGGTCTCGGTGGTGATGCCGACGGAATTTTTCTTTGATCTGAGGCTCTGGTTTGTCTCTCTCGGCCCGTTCTTGAGCAAGTTTCCTCTCGAATTCCGCAAGTCCTTCCATTGCGGTATGTCCTGCAAAAGTATATAATGAACGAGCCAAGATTTCACACAAGCTTTGGCACAATCATTCTGGTCACGTGGTGTGGTGCGATTGTACGATAATTTGGCGTATTCTTTTAGTTACGCTTAAGCGTACAACACGTACTTGTGTTGACCCATAGCCTGTGTCTGTATTTTGTCTGTAAGATACTCCCAGGGTCGGCCAGATCCCCTGATCGTCCTTTCTCGACTTGCGGGACTGACCCCTCAATTGCGAATCCCCCCCGGTCGGCCAAGACAGCGATTAGTGAGAAATAAATTTTAATACCTAGCGCGTTGATGACAGTCGTCATCGTCTCTCTCGTTCCGACATCCCCATTTCTCGAGCCAGGAAAGGCATCAGTCAAAAACCGTTTCCAGAACAAACACAGTATTCATATCCTTCATTCTCCGTCGTCTTACGCTTCCTCCACAGCATCATGTCGCCCGAAAAGGATGCACAGCATTGTGTGCTGCAACAGGACCATGCAGCACAGCATGACGACGCCCTGTCCCCGGAAACATACCAATTCCCGACACAGCGACTACGAACTCTGCAGGATCCTAAAAAAATCCCACTGGTTCTTGTTGTCTGTGGCTCGTTCAGGTTTGTTCAGCGCTGTTCAGCAGTTCAGCGTGTCCTAAGAGAAAGGAAGACTGACAAGCTTTTCTTGCGAAGCCCGATTACCATTATGCGTCAGTCCGCCGTCCAGTTTCCGCATGCCCCTGTTGTAGTTGGTTGCTGATACGGTCTACACAGACCTTCGCATGTGCGAGATGGCCTTTGATTGGGTGCGCATGGTCGAGGATGCCTATGAGGTTGTCGGCATGTACCTGTCTCCGGTGTCCGGTACGTCTGTCTCTTGGAATCTTGTTCCGTGCATTATTTGTTTATACATTCGCTTTCATCTCCCGGGTTTTCACTAATCATAGTATTGGACCAGATGCCTATAAAAAAGCAAACCTCGCAGAAGCGAAGCATAGGTAAACCGTTTATCTTCCGGTTTTCGGTTGAGATTGCATAGCTGGCTGTCTCGCTAACGATTTATCCAGAGTTCGCATGTGCGAACTAGCTATTGCAGACTCTACAAATTGTGTCATGGTTGATCGGTGGGAAGCCACACAATCTCGGTATGTGCCTACAGCCCAGGTGCTGGACCATTTTCGGTCTGAAATCAACGTCGTGCTTGGCGGAATCTCCGACGCAGAGGGCCGGGTGAAACGTACAGCCCGCGTTGCTCTTCTGTGTGGTGCCGACTTGATGCAGTCCATGAGCACGCCGGGCTTGTGGAGCCATGATGATCTGGATCGCATTCTTCGCGAGAGTGGTTTATATGTGGTGGAGCGGCACGGTACCGACCTAGAAGAAGCCAAGGAGGCCCTGAGCAGGTGGACAGACAACATCTCGGTGATTCCACAGGGTGTGCCAATAGACCTGTCGTCGACCAAGGTTCGCCTTTTTTTACACAAAAAGATGAGCGTGCGCTACTTTGTACCACTTCCGGTAGGTTCACTTACCTATAACAGAGCGGGAAATATTTTCCAGGTGGTGGCAGTATGCTCACAGCGCCCAGGTCATTCAATATATTCTTGATAACGGGCTCTATGGGACGAGCAAGGAGGAGCAGCCCGGAGAGGTGCACCCGGATGCCGGGAAGACGGCAGGCGGTTCCGATCTCTTTGGGGACGCCTAGGTAGCCTTGATCAGACTACCTCATCCATTCGTCGACGTTTGGCGGGCGGGCAAACGAAATTTATGTTTTGAGTACTCTGTACTCCTTTGATGAATGCATCTATTTTCGGTGGCTTGTTTTTGGCGATAAGTGGTTGTTTAATGATGGACAGAATACCTTGCACGTCCTGGTTTTGTAACACTTTGTTCTGCTGCTTTTTGTAATGCTTTGGATGCTCTTGTATAGCATGCTATTACTCCTAGATACCGTTATCCTAATCTACATTTGCTAGCTCACTCACATTGTGGAGGCGCAGAACATCCTTCTTTACAAGCACTTTATTGCCGTCAGGTCAGCGATCTTACTACGCATGGTCACGTGCTCGGGGGAAGCCAAATTTCACCACAGTCGATATTCTGCTCCGTTTTGGCGATCACTCACAAACACTCAACTGGCAAGATGGCCTCGTCCTCATCGCAGATAAAGCCTGTCTCCATAGTCTGCGTAGGGATGGCAGGTAGGCTGACCGATACTGGAGGGGCAGACACTGGTTTTGATCTGGCTAACAAGTCAGGCTCTGGCAAAACAACATTTATGCAACGCATCAACGCATATCTACACAGCAAGAAAGATCCTCCTTATGTGATTAATCTCGATCCTGCTGTTCTCAATGTCCCCTTCGACTGCAACATCGACATCCGGGATAGCGTCAACTACAAGGAGGTTATGAAGCAGTATAATCTTGGGCCAAATGGTGGCATTCTAACGGCCTTGAATCTGTTTTCCACCAAGATCGACCAGATTCTTCATATTCTCGAAAAACGAACGGTGCCCGACACATCTATATCGGGTAGGCAGCCCATAAGCCACATTCTAGTTGACACACCAGGGCAAATTGAGGCCTTTGTCTGGTCTGCTTCGGGGACGATCCTGCTTGAATCGCTCGCGTCTTCTTTCCCAACCGTCATTGCATACATTATCGACACCCCACGCACCGCCAGTACCAGTACATTCATGAGCAACATGCTCTACGCATGCAGCATTCTGTACAAGACCAAACTCCCGATGATATTAGTTTTCAACAAAACGGACGTGAAAGATGCCGGGTTCGCAAAGCAGTGGATGACCGACTATGATGCTTTTCAGACCGCTCTGCGTGAAGAGGAGGACCGAAATACATATGGTGGTGCAGAGGGTGGGGACAGTATGGGTGGCAGCGGGTACATGGGCAGCCTACTGAACAGCATGAGCATGATGTTGGAGGAGTTCTATGCCCATCTCAGCGTTGTCGGTGTCAGTTCAATGACTGGACAGGGGGTGGATGAATTTTTCGACGCGGTCCAAGAAAAGGCGGAAGAGTTCAACCGAGACTATCAACCCGAGCTCGAACGCCGAAGGAAAGAAAGAGATGGCCTCAAGAAGGCAGCAAGACAGCGGGAGTTGGACAAGATGATGAAAGGCTTGCACGTCAAGTCCGAAGATGCCGGCCACATAGGTGGCATTGCTGGGAACAGTGATGATACCAACAGTTTCGAAAGTGTTAGCGATGGAGATGACGCTGATGACGCTGACATTGATCCTGATGAGGAATACGATCGGGAGGGACTTCAGTCTCGATATGAGGCTGCATTTATGGAACAGAACGACTCAGCTGCCGATAACGCCAGCTTTGCCAAATATCTGCATTCACAGAAATAGTTCTCAATGTCCTAATATTTGACTGACTTTTCATGACTCCCCATCCCTCGAGACCAGAACACAGCAATACCCATATTCCCCAGACTGTCCTTCAAACTCCTTGGCCAAGCGATCATCATAAAAATACGACAGGTTTACGCAGAGTGCCTGCTCACGCGCTGCGCTGTAATATGCAATCCTATCTCGCTTCAAATTGTACCATTCTGAAATGCCGAATTACGTTGTTAGCATCACAAATTGCCTGTTTTCGAGGGTCTGTTCTACGTACCTCTTGGTTCGCTGCTTGTACAGCACACGCCCTCCACATTCCTTGCAACGCACGGGGTCGCTACGCCGCAGTGTGTTCTTGATGCCGCAATCCGCACAAAGGTAGTTCATTTGGGAGCCTTCAGTGTTGGAATCGTACGCTTTTGATGCGGTGAATGATTGGCTCTGGCCCGATGCTGTCGGCACCACATATTGCTCCCGTGATGCCATGGTTGACTCGGATTTCTCACTGCTCCTGCTATCGTTCAGGTCGTGAGTTCTCTTCTTTCTAGAGTAATTCGCAGTTGTAATCCAGCTAAAATTATAAAATATTTTGGGGTCTGTATTTTTATTTTCCAGTGTGATGACCCATCCACACCCCAACCCAAAGGGGCGGCCCAGCGGTCTGCATCGGCAGAATACAAACCTAGCACATGAAGACGTCACGTGGCGATAAGGATAGCTGGATCGCAAAATAGCGGGCGCCTATTATGGCGCACGAAAGAACAGGTGTCTTATTAACGAAGAGAATTAATATGCAAGAGAAGGAAGGAACTACAAAAGGGAGTCTCCTTTTCTACATACTAGCTTAGGGGTGGTCCGTCGTCCTGGCAACCACTGCCCCCCTAAGACGAGTCCCGATCGGGCGCGGCCCAAATGGGAGACCACGCGGTGAGCACCGGCAGAACCTACCCAATCAAGTAACGCACACAGCCCCGGATCACGTGGCGATAAGGATCGCAGACTCGGTGTTGCGATCCAGCGAGCCAGGAGGAGTAGGAAGGAAGCAGTTTACTATATAACAGTCCCTACCACCTGGATAGTTTTCCTTCATAGCTCTTCAGCAATCAACTCATGTACTCAATCTCTCATTGAGGAGCCACTGCAGCTTGTGACCCTAAGACAACCTACGAGAACGACTACGACAACTACGACACTCGAGATACTATTCGAACGGCTTACAGCCTGGACCGCCCTGCTAACATACTTCTGTTGGCCCCATCGCCCTGTGGTCATAACAGCGGCTGGCCTCTGCTAATAGGATTGCAGGACCGCAATATAGATAACTGAGATCTAGCGAGCTATAAAGACATAAAGAACAAGAAACTTATGTAAGGTAACACTCTTTACCCTAGATAGCTTCTCTTTTTATAGCTCTTTAGCAATTAATCTAAGTATTACTCTTACTTAGTAGTAGTTCTTTTGCTTAACTAGGTAATTAAACTTATAAGTAATAGATAGACTAATAACAAGACAGGCTTAGACTAGATTTAGCATTTTAATTAACATATAGCCTATTACTATGTTAGTTAATATTAAATACTGCCTATTACTATGTTAGTTAATATTAAATACTAGTAATTAATAGTTAAAGAAAAGGACATTTTAACTAACGTAGGTGATAAGCGAGTGGCGCACTTTTCATAAAATATTAATCTTCTACCTTCAACACAACATTTCTTTATAACAAACAATGACATCAACTTTAAAAGAAAGCCAATTACTCTTAGCCATCCAAGCTATCCAACAAGATAAAGATCTAAGTCGCCGAGCTGCTGCAAAAATCTACAATGTTCCTGAAACTACCCTACGCCACAGAATGAACGGCCAACGCCCTCGACACGACACCCGCGCCAATTATTCGAAATTAAAAGAGTTAGAAGAGAAGGCTCTTCTCCAATACATTCTCGACTTAGATGCGCGAGGATTTCCGCCCAGGTTGGCGGACGTGGAAGATATGGCCAATGTTTTGCTTGCAGAGCGCGACGCGAGACGCGTCGGAAAGCGCTGGGCATCCAACTTTGTTAAGCGACAACCAGACCTCCAGACGCGTTTTAATCGTCCCTACGACTACCAGAGAGCCCTCTGCGAAGATCCTGAAAAAATCAGAGCGTGGTTCGCGCTGGTGCAGAATCTACGCGCCAAGTACGGCATCGCCGACGCAGACCTGTACAACTTTGACGAGACTGGCTTTGCAATCGGCATTATCACCCTATCTATGGTTGTGACGCGCGCCGAACGACATGGAAAAGCAAAGGCAGTTCGCCAACGCCAATTTTCAGTGCCATTGACCAGTTTGCCAAGGGTGCGCAAGCAATGATGCACTCCTACGCCTTATTAGCGGCCGAGGTTCGAACGCTTTAACAAGCAAATGCGGCACTAAGCAAACGCCGGAGAGCTAAGAAGACACATGTACGGCTTGGAGGATCTCTTATAGTTCAAGAAGGGCATGATTTAATAGATGAGAAGGGCGTGCAGGAGCAAATACAGCAGGAAACGCGGGCGAGTAGTGGTCGGCAGAGGAGGGCTGAGCCGGGCGGACGGCGCTGTGGTACTTGCGGCGAGAGAGGACACAATGCGTGCACTTGTCAGAAGGAAGTAGAAATGTCCGATGTATATAGTTTAGAGTGATTTGAGTTGATTTTACTTGTTGTGGTTGTGTAATAACTCTTTTTGTTGTGAGGGTTGTGGGAAGTGCGCCACTCGCTTGTCTGCGCCACTCGCTTATCACCTACGCTATCTTTATGCCTTTATACTTATTATATCTACTTTAGCTACTTAATATTAAGTGTTTCTCCTTGTTAAAGCAAGCATATAGTCGTAAGGTTAAAGTGTTAATAAAATCTTATATTACTTATATCACTAAGATAGAATTCTTTATTGCCTTTTAAGCAGCCTTTTATATAACTTTTATAAAAGAAAATGTTAAGGCTAGATTTAAAAGAGCTGGCTTAATACCTTTTAATCTAGACGCCGTCTTATTAAAGCTTAATATAAAGTTGCAAACACCATTACCTTCAAACTCTTGTCTAACAAGCGCTAACCCTTAGGTCTCTCAGACACCGCATAACCTAACACAGGCAGTATCGCAGTCTGAATTCATTAAAAATCACATTACTAGTCATCAATGTAGTTCGCTAACGCTAATTTTCAGTCCCTTGTTGGCCCTATCGCCTTGTGGTTATAACACTTTAATTGCTCTTGTTTAGACGGTTTACGCTTGCCTTTAAACAATATCTTAAAAGAAGCGAAAAGTCCCGGACACCTACACGCCACTCTGCAGATGCGGCACCGCGCCGGAGACTGCCCCGCATCTTCTGCTCTCGTGCCCCGGGCTGGAAACGGAGAGGAACGAGCTCCAGAATGTCCTGGCACCAAAGCGACTCGCCACGAGCCGCGACGTCCAGTTGCTGACGGAAAGCGCGAGCACGGCCGGAGTAATCGTCCGATGGCTACTCGGACTCGGCCGGCTGACCGAGTACCGACTGGCCACAGCGATAGGCCAGGAAATGCGGGAGGAGGATCGGGCAGCGGAGGCTGCAGACCAACTCTCGGGCCCAATACTTGGCTGGTAGGCAGGGAGGCTGTTTGGGCGTTGGGTGGTTAGTTGTTGTTTGGTTGGTTGGCTATGTCCTCCATCCCCGGAGCCCTCTGACTGGTAGGGTGACACCAGTTTCATCACCGATGACAAGTCCGCGCAGCAGGCATGATGGACGCGGGTTTTCATCCGGCTGGCTGAGGCCAGTACGGTTTTACTGCGCGTAACAACTAGTAGAATTACTGTGGGCCGATCCTCGGTCAATCAGGTACCAATAATAAAAAAAATAAAAAAAAACTATCTACGCAGTTTGCAAAATGATGTTGTTTAATTACTAGTAGTCTACATAGTTATAGCTTGCCGTTATATTTAAGCACAAATAAAAGCAGATATCTTGCTAGAGATATAGATGGTTTAATGTATCCTTTGTCAAGGTTCTCCTTAAGGTATTCTTTAAGCGCCTCAAGCTGCTCTTTGTTATGTTTATAGATTTAATTAAACTTAAAGCTTGTTCCTTTTTTTAATAGTATCTCGTAGTCTTAGATGCTATGCTATAAGAGCCTTGTTTTAAGCAGGTCTTAAAACAATTGCCTATATTTGTAGTATTCTTTTAGTATGCTTAATAGGTCTTTTATGTTTGTTATACTCTTAGGTAGCGCTTGCAGCTATTTTACAAATGTATATTAAGGGCTTGTCCTTCTTTCTTACTGTTAAGGCGCTTGTTATAGTCGTTTGCTTGCGTTTGTGTGCTAATTTGCGCATAAGGCGTATTTGTATTTCCTTAATATTAGCTAAATTCTTCTTACTACTATAAGTAATATTGTGGTAAAACCCACCACACCACGACCCAAGAAGCGACCTAGCGGTCTGCGTTGGCAAAATGCGCCACTAGCACGAGAGAAGGTCACGTGCAGATAAGAGATAAGGATCATTTGGATCACTAGATGAGCCAGGTGAGCCAGGAAGAGATGAAGAACGGGAAAGATGTATATAACCTACGCTCCCTACCTAGATAGTTTCCTTTCTACAGCTCTTCAGCAATTAATCTAAGTATCACTCTCACTCAGTGGTAGCCTCACAGCTTATGATTCACACCCCGAAGAACTACGACAACGCCCACGACTTAGCACTCACACCCAGTACTGTGTTACGCCTTGACCGCCCTGGTTAACACAAACCCGTGAAGAAGCACTGAAGTTCAGGGAACTAAGTGCCCGTTCATAGCAAATATGTTAAATTTGTTTAAGCGCTATTTCTTAGCTGTCTCTAGTAACTAAATTTCCGTCTTATATTATTATCTTGTTACTAATGTCTTGAACCTTTAAAGGAAAGGCGTTGTTTTAATAAATCTAGCTAGTAGTCGAGTCTATCTAAGGATTGCTTTGTTATAGCTATAATATCCTTAAAATCAGTTTGTGCATTGCTAATCCTATAATATTCAGAGTTAGCTTGCTAGTTCGTCCTTAAATCAAGGCTAGAAACTAATTAATCTATGTCTACTATGCTATTACTATAAGATACAGTCTCTCTTTTAAAGGTGCTAAGCTTGTAAGGCTTGTCCTTCTAGTACTACAGTATCTTGTGCTTGTTTACAAATGTTGCTAATGCATAGTTGGCTTGTGCTCTATAATCTACTATTGCTGTTGTTTAGATTTTGTTAAAAATTCTATTTTAATTTTAAAGAGTGCGTTGTTACTACTTCTTATTGCTTGTCTTAGAAGTCTTCGTTGTTGTTTTTTATATTAGTAGCTTGTGAGGGTCAAGGCCAAAGGAAAGAATCTTTGAGGCAATGACCAGTTGAATTGAAAAACTAACTTGGAGAGCAAAAGGAGGAAGTAATCCGTATGGGAGAAGCAAGCTATATATATACAGGCAAGTCCAGGACCAGCGTCGAAGGCCAGCCGGAGGCTGGGGAGGTTGGGGAGGTTGGGAGAGAGAGCGACGAGGTTGGCGATGTTCAGTTCGGCTCTAAGCCGAGTAACGGGCTTTAGCCCATCACATAGCTGTCTATTACACTTTCTAACAACAGCAGTCGTCGTTTTTTGCTTTATTAAAGGTCTCCTTTATAGTGTCTTGTGTGACGGGCTGAGGGCCCGAGACGGGACTGAGGCCGAGGCCGCAGTCCGGAGAACTAGCAACCAGCCGCAGTGGTTGGGAAGGCTACGGATGATCGCAATTGCGCCGACTTGCGGGGCGGACCACAATTGGGCCGACTTGTGATCCAGGTGGGGCCGGCTTGCGGTCCAGGCGGCTGGAGAGGCTGGGGAATAGCAGACATAAAAGGGATCGTAGGTCGCGGTCAGGGACGACGCGACATCCAATTCTTTTCTTAGCTAATAGGACCTACCTTCCATCGGTGTTACCTCGCGACGTATCCGCGGCAACCCGCTACACTATGCTTGCTTTCTTATATAATATAAAGGTAGCAGCATACTTTATAAGTGTCTATAATAACAAAGATACTATTATATACTGCCTTTGTTAAAGTCTTCTTTAAAAGCAAGAGCTTAACTATAAAGTCCATGCTTACTAATCCTTAGGGTCGTGATAATTTAGGCCGCTTCTTCCTTGGGTCGTCGTCACACCTGCCCTCTAGCAGCTACTAGCCGAAATGGGTGCCTGTCTGTATATTAGTAGTCCTTGTCTAGACGCTCCTTAGTATACAGCACGGGCACCATCCGATCTTTATAGCCCTGGACGGCAGCCGGCCTTACGACCGGCGCGCCGCCCCGTCGCATACCCTACGGGAGGTTGCCGCTTAATACGGCACGACGTTAAAATACAAACAAACAAACAATTAGTGTCCGTGTGTCTTTGCTTCGTGGATGTCCCGGATAAGTTAGTTCTGCTTTATATTAGGGACAACCTGTCGATGATTTGTTTTTATAGCAGCAATCATTATGTTGGCGATTTTGCGTAGTGTAAGGCCTTCTTTAGCGTCTTCTGCAAAGAGCTGTGTTTCTTTAGCAGGTGTTTTTGTGTAGTCGCTTTATCGGCTTAGGGCGTCGGCGCGCCTGTTTTCTAAACCTTTTTAATAGATAATGCAGAAATCGAATTACAAGAGCATTTCCGCCTACCTAATCTGTTTTTTATTAAAGGTCTTTATAGTAGTGAATTGTAACGGGCTGGGCCCGTAAGAGGCCTCAGGCACCGTCGGCCGACCGTATACCACGTGATCTCGCACGATCCTCGCACGTGCCGTGCACGTGCCATATCCGCAGAGCCCCTATTTCTGACATCCCACGATAGGGGGACTCTTTCGCTTCTTTTCTTCTCTTTCTGTAATGCGTTCCTATTGACAGATACGGCATTAGTCAGTTGAATACACTCGCTCTTGACCCCTTACATGAATTGTGTAAGGTTCTTGTAATCTGTAAAAACCTTGATCTGCCTTTTTGCTCTGATTAGGTAGTGCTGCTATTCCTTAAATGCATGCATGATAGCCATCAACTCCTTGTCGTAGATTAGGTAGTTAAGTTCTAGGCTGTATAGTTTTCTTAAGAAGAAGGCGACGGGGTGCAGCTTTCCTTATTCGTCTCTTTGTCCTATTTAACCGCCGATCGCTTCCTCTAAGGCGTCGGTTTCGACCTTATACTCCTTTTCTAGGTCGACTTTTGTTAAGACTAGTTTACTGGTAACCAAGTCCTTAATTTCCTAGCAGGTTTTTTGTTCTTTTAGTTCTTACTCGAAGAAGTGTGTTTCCTTTATTATCTATAAAGGAGGCTGCTGTTCTTTTATAATTTCCTAAGAATTGTTTATAGAAGTTAGTAAAGCCTAGGCTGTAGCGGGTTGCCGCGGATACGTCGCAAGGTAACACCGATGGAAGGTAGGTCCTATTAGCTAAGAAAAGAATTGGATGTCGCGTCGTCCCTGACCGCGACCTACGATCCCTTTTATGCCTGCGATTCCCCAGCCTCTCCTATTCCCCAGCCTCTCCAGCCGCCTGGACCGCAAGCCGGCCCCACCTGGATCCCAGGTCGGCCCGATTGTGATCCCCCCGGCAAGTCGGCTCAATTGCGATCATCAGTAGCCTTCCCAACCACCGCGGCTGGTTGCTAGTTCTCCGGACTGCGGCCTCGGCCTCAGTCCCGTCTCGGGCCCTCAGCCCGTCACATAGGCACGCCTAAACATTAGTGACGTTCTTAGGTATAGGCTAATTTCGTACTGCCTTAATTTTGCCCTGTTGCATATAGATCTTGCTAAGAGTAATAGTATAACCAAGGTAGTCGACTTGTTGTTAGTAGAAGTAACTCTTCTTTGGTTCGACTAAGAGATTTGCGCTCTAGAGCCTCTAAAGGACTTCTTAAACGTGCTGCCTGTAGTCTTTTAATGTTTTTAAGTAGATTAAGATGTCGTCGAGATAAGCAATAGTTGTAATGTCTAAATGTTCTTAAAGCACCTAGTTGATCATCTCCTAGAAAGAGGCTGACGCGTTAGTAAGTCTAAAGGGCATGACTTAATACTTATAGTGTCTATAGCGTGTGCGAAACGCTGTATTTTATTCTTCTCTCTTCTTTATGCAGATTAGGTTATAGGCTCCTTTTAGGTTAAGGGTAGTGAACTATTTTGCTTCTTAAAGACGATCCCCGAGTTCGCGAATGAGTAGCAGGGGGTATTAGTTCTTAATAGTAATGTCGTTAAGCTGTCGGTAGTCTACACACATTTAAAGGGATCCGTTGTGTTTTAGGACGAAAATGATGGGGTAGCCTGCTAGTGATCTAGAGGATCGGATGTAGTCTTTGGCTAGGTTCTCGCTAAGGTAGCGTCTAAGTTCCTTAAGCTAGGTTTCGTTTAGACTATAATAGATGCTTTAAAAATTTAGTTGCTTTCCTTCTTGTAATAGGATTTTGTAGTCGTAGGTGTTATATTCTAAGAGTCTAGTGTCTAACTTAGGTTAGAACAATTTGCTGAATTCCTAGTACTTTTTTAAGATTGCTAGGTCGTAATTGCTGTTTAGTTCTAACTTGCGCGTTATAGCTTTGCTTGTCTACTATTTATTAGGTAAGTCTGCCTTGTCCCTCTCTTGTAGGCTAGGGCCTTTAGTAGGGACCAGGTTCCTATAGTCTTACCTACTAGATGTCTAGTTTAACTTGAGCGCCGTAGTCTTTTACTACTGTCTATTAGCTAAGTTATTTCCCTTAATCTCCTTATTAAAAATGATGTAGGCTTGTTTAAACGTCTTGTTTAAAAGACTGCCTTTAGTAACTAAGTCTTTACGCTTTTTTATATCTATGCTCTTAACTTTTCCTTCTGTTAAGGTAGGTATCTTAATAGAACTAGCTAGTAGTCTAGTTGATGCAGAGGCTGCTTCTTTATAGTTAAGGGATGCTAAGAATCGCCTTGCAGGTTCTAAGTCTAGTAATGTCGAATTGCAAGTTATTGGTTTGTCTTGCGAGATTTAAGTCCTAAGGGGATTAGTCTTAGTGTAGACCACGCCATTGCTGTATAAGAGTGCGTCTCCCTTAAAGGTATTAAGATTATAAGGCTGTTCCTTGTAGTGCTAAGAGAGCTAGTGTTTATTAATAAATTCGGGTGCGATATAGTTGCCCTAGGCGCTGCTATTAATTAGCGCCTAGGTCTAGTGTCCATTGACGCAGATGTTATGAACGGGCACCTAGTTCCCTGAACTTCAGTGCTTCTTCACGGGTTTGTGTTAACCAGGGCGGTCAAGGCGTAACACAGTACTGAGTGTGAGTGCTAAGTCGCGGGCGTTGTCGTAGTTCTTCAGAGTGTGAATCATAAGCTGTGAGGCTACCACTGTGTGAGAGTGATACTTAGATTAATTGCTGAAGAGCTGTAGAAAGGAAACTATCTAGGTAGGGAGCGTAGGTTATATACATCTTTCCCGTTCTCCATCTCTTCCTGGATCGCACTTATCTCTGCAGGAGTTCTGCGATCCTGGATCGCAGCCTAACGTTATCTGTTTTTGCGATCCTTATCGTCACGTGACTTGTCGTGCGCGTGGCTCGTGGTTTCTGCCTTTGCAGACCGTCGGCCATTGGGTAGCTCTTTGGGCCGTGGTGTGGGGGAATCACCACAGCAGATGTCTTGTGTTAACAACTAATAGTTGTCTGTCTGTGTTGCTGCTAGGAGTTATATAGTTGCTTGCGCCTATAGCTTTTTTACAGGTCGCCTGACTCGTTTCCTAATTCAAGGGCGTTTTCCTTAAATTTGGCTACAAGATCCTAGATCTTATGCTATTCTTAGATTTTCTTGCTCTTATAAATCTTGTATTCCTAGATGGTGCACCAGTGCTATTCTACCTCTTGGTTTATGCAGTCTTATAGGTATTTGTCGTCGAGAGTAAAGTGCGCGGTTTGCGTGTTAATCTAGTATTATGATTTTCTAGTGCTTTACCTCGTCTTGCTAGTAGATACTAAAAGTTAGTCGATTTCCCTGCTAGCAAGGCAAGAAGTTGTTCTTATTCTTCTAGAAGATATAGAGTTTGTATTTGTTGTTAATACAGTTTAGCTACGCAATGTTTCTGTGTAGCAGGTAGCTATAGCGTGCTATAAAGCAGTCCTTTGCTATTTAAACTGCGCGCGGCGTGTTAGTTAAGAATCTTCTGCTTGTCTCTTCTTTATAAACGCATAGGGTTTGAATATTATTCTTTAGTGCAAGGGGAACTATGATTCCCTTATAGGTTGTTTCGTTTTCTTTGCTAGAGTCGGGTTCTGTTTCCTTGTCTTAAGTGTAGTAGTCCTTACTGTCTAAGGTTAGGTCTTTGCTTATTATGTTAACGTAGCGCTAAGTGCATAGTCTCTTTAAGTACTAGCTAGCTTTGTCCTTGTCTTCTTTGTAGATCAGGCATGCGTCGTTATAGCATGCCGTCTAGCTCATCGATCTGTGGCTAGGGGTTTGTACAGCTGCGTTAAGGTTCTTTGTAAGGACTAGTTTATATTCCTTTTTCAAGGAACGGCACTCTTAGGCAAAATGCCCTTTCTTGCTATAGGCAGGTCCCCTTCTTTTTTTCCTTACGTTTAGCAGCGTCGAGTTTTATAGGTCTTGCATACTAGTTAGTACTGTTTGTCTTAGGCTAGTAGCAACGTTTAGTGTTAGCTTAGTAGTTTGCTCGCAATTGCTAGTTGTTGTTTTTGCGCTTTTTTAAAAAATTTTAAATAGTTAGTTGTTAATGCAGACTGCGTTGGTAACAAAGGTTGTTAGGTCCTCAGGGCGGTCGGTCTTGCTGAGTTTGTCCTTGACTTTATCCTTTAGTCTAGTATAGAACTAGCTTATTAGGGAGTCGTTGTCTTACAAGAGGTAGGGCGACTTGCTTAAACTTAGCCGCATAGTCCGATGCCGAAGTGGTCTGCTAAAGGCGGGCGAGGTCTTGTTCTGCTTTGCGTTCTTTGTTAGAGTCCCTAAAGGCTTCCTTTAGCGCTGTTTTAAATTTATTATATTCTTAAATATCTTTTTAGTCACGTCTTCTTAGTCCTTAAAGTCGTTGTCTAGGTAGTCGCGCAAAGTAGGTTTAAACTAGGCAAGAGCGTTGCCTTTAAGCAAGGATCTTATAAACACTACCTTGCTAGGTTTATTAAAGAACTTGTTGTTATAGTAGAGTAGATAAGCCTCAGCCTAGGTTTAAAAGCCCTAAAGAGTTCCTTTATCTTTGTTATACTACTTAGGTAGTTCTAGTTTAAACTTGTTCTTATGCTATATTATAGCGTTTTATTTATTTTTATTATTGGTACCTGATTGACCGAGGATCGGCCCACAGTAATTCTACTAGTTGTTACGCGCAGTAAAACCGTACTGGCCTCAGCCAGCCGGATGAAAACCCGCGTCCATCATGCCTGCTGCGCGGACTTGTCATCGGTGATGAAACTGGTGTCACCCTACCAGTCAGAGGGCTCCGGGGATGGAGGACATAGCCAACCAACCAAACAACAACTAACCACCCAACGCCCAAACAGCCTCCCTGCCTACCAGCCAAGTATTGGGCCCGAGAGTTGGTCTGCAGCCTCCGCTGCCCGATCCTCCTCCCGCATTTCCTGGCCTATCGCTGTGGCCAGTCGGTACTCGGTCAGCCGGCCGAGTCCGAGTAGCCATCGGACGATTACTCCGGCCGTGCTCGCGCTTTCCGTCAGCAACTGGACGTCGCGGCTCGTGGCGAGTCGCTTTGGTGCCAGGACATTCTGGAGCTCGTTCCTCTCCGTTTCCAGCCCGGGGCACGAGAGCAGAAGATGCGGGGCAGTCTCCGGCGCGGTGCCGCATCTGCAGAGTGGCGTGTAGGTGTCCGGGACTTTTCGGGCAAACAGAAACGCTCGAAGCCCGATCTTGCCCGTCCTGATCTGAATCAGGACGGCGCTCTCGTGCTTGAGCAGGCCGTGGTGCGCCCGAAGCGTGTCTTCTGTTTTCTTCCCTGGTGGCTTATCTGCTGGTTGGACCACCCGTCGTCTGCCGGGGCGGTTCGTGGCCTTGTCGTATTCCACCTGCCAACGCTGTGTCCAGTCCCGTAGCTCCGCCTCCCCTGGCGACATCGTTCCGAGCCACCCTTCTGCCCACGCCTGTTGCCACGGCACCTGGCCTGTCTGCGGCCCCTCCCGCCTAGGCCGCCCTCGTCCCTGCGCTTCACGTCGTCGCCGCACCGCCGCCGCCACCGCCGCCTGGCAGTGACGGAGAAGCTCTGCCTTACCGCTTTCCTGCAGTCGGGCCTCGAACTGGGCCAGCCGGCGGTTCAAATGCAGGTCTAGCGGCGCAACCGCCACCTCCGTCTCCACGCTTCGTGTCGGTGTGGCTCTGTACGCGCCGGCAACCACTCGTAGGCACCGGGTTTGTGTCTTACACATGGCTTTGGCAATCCCGCCAGGCTTGTCGACCGTCGGTGTGTGCCACACCGACGCCCCGTATGCCAAGGCGCTGCGGACCACCTTGGTGTAGATTTCGCGTGCGCGTGCCAGTGTGCAGCCCCAGACGGAGCCGGCGAGTCGCGTGAGCGCGAGGGTTTGCGTCGCCATCTTGGCCTGGACCTTGGACAGGTGTGCCCGCCAGCTGAGTTTCCGGTCGAGCCACACGCCGAGGAAGCGTGAGTGTTCTGCTGGCTGTACCACCGCGTTGCCTAGGCGTACTGGCTGCGTCGGTTTCTTGTGGCTGCGCGAAAAGTGTATCAGCTCGCTCTTGGCCGCGTTAAACGTCATGCCTCGGGTACGGGCCCATCGCGCACAAGCCGTAAACGCGCGTTCCAGCCGCTTCGTGTTCTCGACGAATGTCCTGCCAATAGCCACGAGGTTCGTGTCGTCGGCAAAGCCGACGACCATCACTCCTGTGGGCTCGAGAGCCTCGTATAGTGATGCCACGTAGAGAAGGAACAGTATTGGCGAGAGGGGTGAGCCTTGTGGCACACCCGCTCGGAGTGGGATCGAGGGCGATTCTTGGCCGTCGAAGATCAACTGGGTAGAGCGGTCCGTCAGGTAGCTAGCCAGCCACCTGATGAGCCACATGGGGAAGCCCTGGCGGCGCATCGTATCCAAAAGCCGCACGTGGTTCACCGTGTCGAACGCGCCAGCAATGTCCAGTTGCAACAGTGATGGCTCCATTTCCTCTGCCCAGGCTGCTTTAACCGTCTCAGTGACGATCCGGACAGCCAGCTCGGTTGAACGCCCTGGCCGGTTCCCCATCTGCATGTCTGGCAGGAGGTGGTGCAGCTCGGCCGCCTCGGAAATTCGCTGCGCCATAGCGGCCTCTATCACCTTCCCGACTGTGCTGAGGAGCGCGATAGGTCGCCAGCCCCCTGCTGTTTCTCGGTCGCGCATTGTTTTGCCCGGCTTCTGGAGAACGATGGTTCCGCCCGTGCGGAAGCGCCGCGGGAAGTATTCAAGCGAGTAATACTTAGATTAATTGCTAAAGAGCTGTAAAAAGGGAAGCTATCTGGCATAGGGAGTGTGTTCTTATATACAAGTTTCCTATTCTCAATCTCTTCCCAGATTAGTAATCTCTTGTAAGCTAGATTATAGTTGTCGATCTAGATTACCTATCTCTAGTAAACTATTGTAATATAGTCACGTAACTACTAGTCTGTGCACTTTTTGCTGTGCTATACCGCCTAGCCGCAGTTTAGGTCGCGCCTTGTAATTATTACATTATCCCCTTCTTTTTTGTGACTTTGTCCTTAAAGTAAGTTTTCTTTTATCCTCCTTGTTCTTAATTATGCCTGCGCTATTGCAGAAGTCTTTGCAGCGCTTGTCCTTTGCTAACTCTATTAATTCTCTAGGTTTTAAAGTTATACCTTATTCCTTTTATTCTTTGCAGGGTCTTTGTTGTGTTATGGCGGAGGGCAGCAGCTAGTGCTCGTTGTGTGTTTGTCAGGGCTGTTTATGCAATAGGGAGCGGGTGCCTGTGGCGCCGCTTGATTGCCTTATTGCTAAAAAGCGTCGCATTGAGTCTAAAGAAGAGAGCGCTAATGCGGAGTTTTAAATAAGAAGGCAGCCCGTTTGTCGCGCCTGCGCCAATAACGCTGGGAGGTGACTTTACGGGCCAAGGACCTAATGTCCTAGGGCCTTAAGTCTTTAGATGAGCGCTAGGAGCACGAAGCTACTGCTATAGCTGTTACGCAGCGCCTTCTACTGCGCTTGTGCCTTCTACGGTAAATTAGGATGCCTTAATAGCGTCGGGTTCTTTTAGGGTAGATTTTAGTTTTTTAGGTGCAAGCGGTTGAAGTCTGTTAACTCTTGCTAGGCGTTTGTAAGGTGTTCTACTAGTTCTTAGGTGTTTTTAGCATTTAGGTATTTCCTTTATTTAACAAGATATTTGCCGTTACTTTGTTGTATTAAAATTTGTTCTACTTTGTATTCCTTAGTGTTGTTTGCCTTTATTAAGGTTTTTAATCTAATATCTAGGTGTGCTAGTTCTAGTAATAACATATAAAATGGTAGATGTATCTGTATGTTTACTAGTAACTTCAGCTTATAGGTAACCTCTAAGAGCTTTTTCTTAATTCTAAATAGTCTAATCTTTTTAAAGTCAAGTTTCTTACTATGTCGGTTTGTTTTAATGTTTTAGCAAAGGAGATAGACGTTATCCCCCTCTTTTAAGGTTGGTCCCTTAATCCTTGTTTTGTTTGCATAGTGTGCTATCCTTTCTTGCACGAATTTTAGGTCTTGTTAGATCTGTTTTTGTGTTTCTTAGATGTTTTCCGCTTGTTTTTCTCCTTAGATTAGGCTTTGGTAAACTTTTGGTTTAAATCTATAGTTTGCGTAGAACGGTGATTGTTTTGTAGTGCTAGTCTTAGCGCTATTATATACGAACTGCGCTAGGGATAGCAGCTAAACCTGATAGTTTTGTTAATAGTTAACATAGCATTATAGGTATTGTTCTAGTGTTTAATTTGTTTAATTTGTCTATTTGTTTGTTTAAGGGTAATAAGCTGTTAAAAGAGGTCCTAGTTAAAGGTTCTTTTAACACTAGTAGTGTCACGGGCAGACAGAACGGAGAGGCGAGGACGAGGATAGGTTCGGAACAGCGAGTCTTCTACAGAGGGTGCAGGCAGGGTTGAGACAAATACGTAGCTTAAGGAGCTACGTTCAGGAGGCGAGTGCGAATCGAGGATAATCCTCGATGGCGGTCTGCAGTGGCAGTACTTGGGGCACAGCCATCCCTTGGTGGCTGGAGAGTGGGGTAGGTCTATGGGCCTGGCACGGCGGTCCGTGACAAGTAGTTTAATAATAAAATCTAGGCTAATAAAGCCTTATGCTTTGCTAGGTATTAGTAGTAGTTGCAAAAGCCCTTATAGCCGTTGCTTAGTGATCTTTGCCTTATTATAAGTAACTATTACACTTCTTAATCGTTTCTTACGTAATTCTTCTGTTATGAACCGGCACTTAGTTCCCTGAACTTCAGTGCTTCTTCACGAGTTTGTGTTAACCAGGGTGGTCAAGGCGTAAACACAGTACTGTCGGTTTGTTTGTTTGTTTGTTTGTATTTTAACGTCGCGCCGTATTAAGCGGCAACCTCCCGTAGGGTATGCGACGGGGCGGCGCGCCGGTCGTAAGGCCGGCTGCCGTCCAGAAGATCGGATGGTGCCCGTGCTATATATATACTAAGGAGCGTCTAGACAAGGACTACTAATATACAGTCAGGCACCCTTTTCGACTAGCAGCTGCCGGAATCGCAGGGACCGACCCGACCAACGGACTTACTAAGGAAGACGCAGCGGCCGCCTTCTGCATCTGGTGGGACGCACGACCAGCCACAGACAT
The DNA here is from genome assembly GCA_963580335.1 of Leptographium flavum. Lineage (NCBI taxonomy): Eukaryota > Fungi > Ascomycota > Sordariomycetes > Ophiostomatales > Ophiostomataceae > Leptographium > Leptographium flavum. The sequence continues at coordinate 3,177,844 of OY756931.1, read as the reverse complement.
CATTGTGTTTTCAGACGGATCCGAGCTTACAGAGGATGGCCGACACGGCGTCGGATACGGCTTCGCTGTATACCGAGCCGGGCAGACCGTCGCGTCAGGACACGGAGGACTACATACCGTTTCCCATGTCTTTGACGCCGAAGCCGTCGGCGCACTGCGCGGGCTAGAGGCCGCAGCCATTGCCGCCCAGGCGCACCACGACACCACACAGATCTGGATCTGTATCGACAATACGGCTGTTATCCGAGGCGCCCTAGGGCAAACCCCCGCCTCCTCACAGTGGGCCTTCCTCGCCCTCCATGACCTCATGGAAACCACAAACGCCTGCGTCCGCTGGTGCCCGGGACACTGCGACATCGCCGGCAACGAACTCGCAGACTCCCTTGCCAAAACGGGAGCCCGCCAGGGCCCCCCCGACGCGGCGGCCGGCGACACCCCGACGCTCAGCGGGGCACGGTCCGCCGGCCGCCAGCTCGTCCACGACAACGCGACCACATGGTGGGACTCGGTCCAGCACAAGCTGAACCCCGGTTATACATCGCAGGAGCTCCCGTACCAACTCCGGTGCCCGCCGGAGCTCCACCTCCCCCGGCCCGTCCTACACCTCCTGCTAGTGGAACGCACAGGGCACGGAGACTTCGCCTCCTACCACCTGCGCTTCCACCCGCAAGGGGACTTCACACCGGACTGCCGATGTGGGGCCCCGAAGGAGCCGGGGCACCTCGTCGAGTGCCGGCCAACCCAGGAGCGCTGGAACGCCCAGGCCGGCCGGCACCGGCTACCAAAGATCCCCCGGGACCCGACCCGGCGGGCCCGGTTTCTAGCCCGACTGTTACAGCAGCCGGACTTCTTCTCTTCGTTCGTATCCTGTTCTTTCCTGCGGCGGTAACCTGCCGCAACACCCCCCACGGGAATCGACCCGTGCTCAGGCGGCGGCCCAAGCGGCTGAGCCGCCTCGAACAGTACTGTCGGTGAGTGCTAAGTTGTGGGCGTTGTCGTAGTTCTTCAGAATGTGAATCATAAGCTGTGAGGCTACCACTGTGTGAGAGTGATACTTAGATTAATTGCTGAAGAGCTGTAGAAAGGAAACTATCTAGGTAGGGAGCGTGGGTTATATACATCTTTCCCATTCTCCTTCTCTTCCTGGCTCACCTGGCTCATCTAATGATCCAAATGATCCCTATCTCTTACGTGACCTTCTCACGTGCCAGTAGCGCATTCTGCCAGCGCAGACCGTTAGGCCGCCTCTTGGGTTGTGGTGTGGTGGGTTACCACATTTAACTCCCTAGTGTTTATAAGCCGGTGTCTCATAGATCTATTAGATAATGTTTTCTTAGAGTTCTTTAAGTATATAGGTTTTTATATAGTACTACTACAACCTATTACGTTTGTCTTATTTAAGCTATTCTTGTTTCTAAAGTGTCATGTCTTGTTATGCCTATCTAGGTTCTGCTAGCCAGCCGTAGTCTGCTAAGGTGTGGTGTTGTAGGCAGGTAAGAGTTGTTTTCTTATTATAAGATCTCCCTTTATTATTTACAAAAAGATTTTTTTAGCCTTTGCTAGTATTATCTATTAGTAGTCTGTCCGTCCGCTAAAAGCGTCTGCTTTGCTGTTTTTAGATATTCTAACAAGAATTCTAACTATTAAGTCTGTCTTTTATTTAAGACCTTTATT